>JAWNNM010000599.1:0-475278 GCA_035044965.1 Lordiphosa andalusiaca
CACTGCCCGACAACCGATTAGCACACTCTCTAACCTATAATTTTAAAGGCAAATAACTCACTACTCTGAATATGTTTCATGCTCATTCTTTTTTTATTTTATTCTTCATCATTTTCACTCATTCTAAGAATAACTTTGAGCTCTGGAAGTGTACCGTTATTTTGCTTTGCTTTTTTCTTTGAAGTGCGCCAAAAATGCGTGCATTTTTTTTGTGACAGCCGATTAGCACATTTTCGCTTTCGTGTCAATTTTTGCGTGTAAGCTGTCTTGTTTGGGTGTTTAAATTTATTATTTATTTATTGGGACCAATTATCAATAAAATAAAGTAATAATGGGAAAAGGAAAACCGTTGGATGAGTCTGAAAAAGGCAAAATAAAGGCATACTGGGAGTGCGGCCACTCGATTCTTCAAATATCGAAAAATATTAAACGCAGTCGTAAAGTTATTACCTCATACTTAAACAATGAGGATACCTATGGGAAAAACATGAAAGGTCGGCCCTCATCAGTAATAACAGCAGCTGACAAGCGAATCATATTAAGGCACGCATCTAATTCTCACGACTCAGCCGCCAAAATAAAAGAAAAAACTGGTGTTAAAGCATGCGTTCGGACTGTGCAAAGAGTTATATCGAATGCTAAACATATAAAGCGTCTAAAATTAAAAAAAAAACCACCTCTAAATCAACTTCGAAAGATGCAACGGCTCGATTTCTGTCGATCGAATATGACCTGGACCAAGGAGTGGGAGCGTGTAGTCTTTTCGGATGAAAAAAAGTTCAATTTGGAGGGTCCTGATGGCTATGCCTACTACTTTCATGATCTCAGAAAAGAAGAGCATACTTTAGATCGATTGCACAGCCGTGCCGGTGGTGTCATGGTGTGGGGAGCTATTACTTACTTTGGCGCCATAGAACTGCAATTTCTAACCAGCCGTATGAATGCCATTGCGTACAAAGGTGTACTGAATACGGCTTTCCCTGCAATCAAGGATATTTTTGGACCCTTGAAATGGAAGTTCCAGCAGGATAACGCACCTATCCACACAGCCAGGATTGTAAAGTCCTGGATTGAGGGTCAAAACGTAGAATTGCTAACTTGGCCGCCATACTCGCCCGACCTAAACATTATAGAAAATGTTTGGGGATGGCTGGCACGGAAGGTGTACGAGTCCGGCAGGCAATATTCAACTGAAGCAGAACTCATTGAAGGTATAAAAAGGTCCTGGGAGGCTATTTCACTCAATTATATAAAAAAAATTATATGACCCCTTACCCAAGCGGATGTACGAAGTCATACTTAACCGTGGAGGCTCAACACATTATTAATTTTTTTACAAATAAGATCTAAAATATTGAAATTAATCTTAAAAAATTATTTGAATGAAGTTTGAACCCATTTTCTTTTGTTATTTTAAGTTTTCAAGTGACTGTGCTAATCAAATGTCGCAAAAATAAAAGTGAATTATTCATGTTAAGTTTGTTTAAATTAATTTAAAATGTTATTAATAAAGTTAATATCCTATCTATTATTTATTTTCGTGTGAAATTTTAAATTCTTTTAATGGGAAAAAAATGCATCTTAAAAGCTTTATTCGTTTTCCTGATATTAAGCTTCTAAGAAGCGGAGCATAGGGTGTGCTAATCGGTTGTCGGGCAGTGTATACAATACAATATATAGAAATCGGACTTCATCTGCATAACTTTCACCCTAAAATATAGTTATTTTCATATCAAAAGAATGCTACTCAGTTCTAAATATATGGATTCGATCATATCATCTTGATATTTTTTCAGATTGGATACTAAAAATTACCATACAAATTTAAAAAATCCTGTAAAAGATTGGAAAAAACAACATAATTCTAGATAATGTAATGAACTAATTACAAACTAAACTATGTTCTATAATAAATATGTTAAAAATTGAAAAACTATGCGAAAGTTTTTTTAAAAGAACAAACTTAAAAAAATTTGACATAATAATATTTTCAAAAATTTCCCCAAATAAATTCAATAATATATTGACTGGCCCTTAGCCAACTCGTACCTAGCCATAAGCATATTTTTTATCTTTGCATTTTTCGCCACCTGACAACCCTGTTTTCAGCTCGACCTCAGCTCTGTGAGTTAGCTGTGGCCTTCCATCCTGTTTTTGTGCTGGTAGTGAGGGTTGCGGTCTCGTACAGTACGCCGCGTGGCTTTCTCTCAGCTCCGTCAACGAGTTGTTTAATTCAACGAAAGCCCCAGCAAAACATAAAAATAGCAAATAAAATAGAAAAACCCAACTCGAAGCGGCATTAGTTAGTCCATAGTGCTTTTTTGTAAATGTAGAAACAAACAAGTACATGCATAAAAAGCGAAACTTCAATTATTTTCATTGCTCGTAATTTTCTATATGACGTTTAAGTGGCGTAATTAGTTAGTGTGCTTAAAGAAATTTATAGATTTATATATTGTGCATAGATTTTGTAAGGATACATTTTTTAAGGAAACCTGCGGCGCTCTTGTGTATGTGTGTGTGTGTGCAGGGAGTTTTATATAAGCAACAGACAGCAGCAAAACTCAACTGGCCACCTGCGGCTACTTTTTGAGTGCAACAAAGAAAAGAGCCCCTTGAAGTATGCCAAACAATTTTACAAACGAAACCCCCCAACAACAATGGCCAGCATAAAACTTGATACACTTCACGTGACCACCAGCCCCAGAAGTCGAAGTAGAAGTAGGACTCGGAGCAGTTTTCTCAACAGCAGCGGTCGCAGCAGTGCCTGCAGCTCGGGCAGCATCTCACCCATACCCATCATCCCGATCATTTCAATAAGCCACGATGGCGATGAGTCCGAGTCAGAGTCGGATATTGATACGGAGCCGGCGCGAATCTTTCAGCGTCGCATGTCCACCAAGCAGAACAACAACCTGGTGAGTATGCAATGGAAACTGTATATATATAAAGGTACAAATGTGTCCAAGCTAGTGAAGAAAGCAACACAAAGGCAATGCAATTGCTACTGTTTTATCCTGTGCCAAGGGTAGAAAAAAGCTATCATAATTTCTTGATTGCACTCAAAATCACTCATGCGAATCTTCTCAAGAATTGATGTAAATGCGAATGCTTAATTTGACACTCCAATCAAATTTACAACATTTAATTAATGAGCGACCGAATTTCATGAAATTGAGAGTAGAGAGAGAGAGACGAATGATTTCATTATAAAAATGTAATATATAACCTAACGAAATTTCAGATTAATTAACACAACTGACCTGTAACAATGACTCGAATATACAAAAATTTACTAATTTAAAACCATAGTTCGCCTACAATACGAACAAGTTACAAGGTTACATAGGCAAGTGCGTTGAATGAAATGAAAAACCATTTTAATTAATTAAAAAAGGACTTAATATGGAAATCCGCATATGCATCCGCACTGCATCCGTCAGGCTCATGTGCTCCTGTGCTGTGGAAGGTTCTTTGCATCTTTTTCAGGTTGGTAGTCACTGGCAGGCCTACTGCATCGTGACCTTCGCTTCTTTCAGACATGATTTCAGTACTGAACTTATGTACTGAAAACAGCACCGATTATCAGCCAACAATTCAGCAATATCAATTGCACAGCGTATTGCGTTTTGTTGGCACAAAATTTGACATTTTCGGGGCACACGAAAACTAAGGTGTTTAAACTTCAGCGAAATGACACAGACTAAGCAAGTAAGATATTCAGTGAAGACCGACTGTAATATACTCTGTACCAACGAAAGTGTATGCACATTAGGGATTTTGATACTGCAGTTGCAGCTGAAGACAGCGCTGCCGCAGGGAACATTATGCTCAAAGCTCGACTCTCTCAATTAATATTCCTGGTTACTAAATATGCCCTGAAGGTGCGAACCTTCTTTATACAAATCTGTCGGGGATTTAACGTTTTCACCAAATTGCGTGGGCGTGGCAAAAATTCAGCAATATTTACTTTATTGGAGATGCTTTCTTCTGGGTGTCACATACTTAAGCAAAAGCTAAGTAGACTTTCTGTACCTTTGGTACAGAGTATAAAAATTATATTAATTTGAGTAAATTTCGCGTTCAATTTTGCCACTTGTGTATGCTTTCTTCCCTAGAATATCACCTTGCAAAGAGTATTATTTTTTTATTGGATAGGATGTTTATATATATAGCGAAAACAAAGTCCTTTTGATGCAACAGAGCGTCAATGGCAAAGTTTCTGGAGCGGAAGTTGCACGCCATGCAGAAGCAGTGCGGCATGTGGGGGTGGCAGTGTCAGCCGGCTGGAGGAGTGTGCAGTCGTTGCGTGTGTGTTTGGGCTCCGAGTTGATGTTGTGAGCGACTTGTTTGTTGCCGCCAAAGGTCAGGACTCGCTGTGTTGTTAAGGTAAAAGTAGTTGGAAAACATTTTACTGGCCTCAAAGGCAACGCGAAAACGGCTCAAGTATCACTGTTAATACGAAAGCGTATTGCAGTTTCACAAAAGGAAGCAAATGTCTTGGGTCAAGCGTGTAAATAAATTTAATACTTTTGTGAAACGCCAGGCGTTGTCAAGGGATAAAAGTTGAAGAAATTTAATAAATTCAAGTAGCCAACAAATGACATAAAATAATATATTTTGGGTGGTATTTTTTTAATGTTTGCACAGCGCAAATGAATAAGACATGATTTGAAATTGTTGTTCGATCAAACTTATATTTTGTTCCAATTCAAAGTAGCTAAGAAACGTTTTCAATGCGATCAGTGATCCCCTTCCTATTCGAAACTGGAAGCTTTAACCATATTTCATTAATTTTAATTATTTTTTTTTATTAAATTTCCCCTTCTTTTTACACTCTCTTTTCAATCTGAGCCAAAAAAAAAAAACCCAAGAAATAGGGACCCCATTCATAGCGACTCGCCTCTTTTTTACATTTTAATTAAAAGTTGCCATAGTTGCCAAAAAGGCCAGTTTGGAAAAGCTGCGTTAAATTCGGAATCCTAATAAATGCTTCAATTAGGTTCTTTATGGCTTTGGTGTCGCTTCGATGCGTTATTTGACTTTGGCTTGCCCCAACCGGCAGTGACTTTATCCGTTGCAAGGCCAAGGCAAAAGAGCTTACGACAACGCTACGTATGAATAATAATTTTTGCTAAAATTAATCATACGCAACGGTGCACTCATGGGCTCAATTTTGGTTATTTTGAATGGCACCAGTAGATATTTATTGCATTTGTGATTGTCTGGAAGCTTATTGCAAAACGAATTAGCCTGATTGTGACAGACAAAGCCACACTGAAAAGGGGCGTGACATCAGTGTACATGTACATACGTATTTGTATGTATAATATATGCCGTAAGAGGTTTACATATGTCAAACCGCAACACAATAAGCTATGCTAAACAAAAGCTTGGCAGTGCTTGAGCTTGATGGTCGCATTTTGGTGCGCGTGTTGCCACAGTTGACAACAACAACAACAACAACAGCAGCAACAATTACACAATAGAGCGATTCAACAATTTATAAACCATGTCACTCAACAGTCTAGAAGCATTCAAATGAAATGTGCAAAGATGAGAAAGTGGGAATAGAATGGTCGAATTATATTTCATTGAAAGTTCATAATCTATGTTTCAGCTTGAATAACCATATTTTGTATACAGAGCATGCTTTTTTCTGCAAGCAGATGAAGTTTGTTTTAGTTTTTGGCCAGGCCACAGTTAAAAATGTAGAATAATTGCTTAAAATTGTAAGACTTTAAATGTAGAAGCATCATTTAAGCGTGTTACAGATTAATGTTGCTCTCTCAGAAACCATAATTTCGACCTCCACATCCCATAGGGCATTCCCTTAAACACTTCGACATCCACACTAGTTTTTTGTATATTTACAAATTAGTTTCGTCGTGTCTGGAACTAGATCTCACAAACATTTCCTTTCACTGAACACAAATGAAATGGCTTTTCATCAAATCAGTTTTTAGCACCTGATTGTTGCCCCATGTCTAGAATGCAATTTATACTTTTTCGCTCTTGTTTCCAACTTATGATGATGGTATCCCGAAAAGGATTGAAGTAAGCACATTGGGAATGTAACCAGCTCGAAAGGCTTGGGCGCAGCCTTATAAGCATGAATCGATTAGAATATCCTGGAAGTTGAGATTGAATTTTCAATCTCGAGCCGGGACTACTCTAAGAATATAAAGGTTGAACTTATGTATCCGTCTTGTTTTCTGTGTAGCTTTGCTTTTCCAAAGTTCTCCGAACAATTTGTATAGTTGCACAGCGGCGTTCTTCTCACAATATATTACTATTAGGTAAACCTAAAATATATAAGCTGCTTTCAATAATTGGCAAGTACAGAGTATATGACTGTCTCCTTAGAATGAGCTTGACGGGTATTAAGGATCCAAAGGTTGCTTGCTTTGGGTAAGCTTACGTTACTCAACCCAGCAACATTTTGCAAATATTAACTTAATAAACTAAACCCTATTACCTGTGTTACACTTAAATGTTGATTATTTAAACCCACGTACTATGTGCGCTTCAGCTACCTTAAGACCCATCCCCTTTTGACTGTAAAAAACACTTAGAAAGCAAACAATAAGTAAACACCCAGAACAAGCACAAGTCAAAAAGTCTTATGCCGCATTGTCTGTGCCACTTGTAGACTTTGCGGCAAACATCTTCTCGCTACATCGCTCAGTCGGAGAGTACAAGTGCAGGAAAGCCTTTTTGTTTTGCTTTAAGAAGCCACTTTACTGCCTCACGTGACTTTCAAGCATTTTTAATCTTGGAAATTTAATGCTAAGGTGGAATACATTTGGCAAGTCAGCTCTCTTTTATCAGCAAAAAGAAATTAAATCTGGACTGAATACAAAAAAAAAAAAAAAAATCAATACCAACTGCTTATCATGATGAAACTGGACGCGCTTTTGTGGACTTGTTTTGTCATGGCAACTTGGCGTATACTTGATATAGGTCTGGCATAAAGCGTTGTAAAATGATTGATTGACGATGGCAGGGATTTGAATGTGATGAAGCGGAAACTTTGATTTTTAGTTACCCAAAGAGAGAGAGGCTTTTGAGCAAAGTTGAATGGCCTTTAGAACTGGGCAGATCTAGAATAGCGTATGAAAGTCATCAACTTTTTTTAAAGCCTAAATCCTATTCTACTTTAGCTCAAGGCTGAGCATACAAGAAAGCATTTCCGTATCCGCTTTCGATTCGCAACGAAAACAAAACTATTCCAGAAAACTCAAATAGAAATCAAATGCAATTTTGCTGCAATTGATTTCTTGTGTACTTTCCTTTCATATTTTCTCCGCTTTGACTTGACATAGCGTTCCCTTTGGTGGACCTGCACTTGACCAATGTCATTCCATTTCATTTCCGTAGCTCAAACGTGGAATAAAACCAGCTGAAATCAAAATAGAAAACGTTTATTTGTCATATAATTGCCACAGATTATTGTCACTTCAATGACATTTAGTCCTACGCTTATTTACACTTTCATATTTTGCCAGGCAGAAATCGGTGTGAAAAAGAAATGAAAGCCTGGTGAATGTGTGCTTGGGCCTTTGTTTGCTCAATTGATTGCTGGGGGACCAGCCACGGCATTGGCTATTGTTCACCCTGCAGCGAATGTCAATTATTGTTTACATTCCACGGAAGACTGCAAGTGACTGACAATGAGTCGCTGACCCTTGTGTCTCGCATTATTATTATTTGCCCATTGACTTTTACTGCACTGTCAGCTTATCATGGCTAATTGCCCCCAGGCAAATTGCTCCAGTGAAATTTAGTCAGAGTCCTTTAATTTGCTCACACGTTGTTCGTTTCATTTCATCTCGTTGGTGTTTAGGCTGCCATTATTAAAGAGGGATTCCTGCTGAAACACACTTGGTCCTTTCAACGCTGGCGCCGTCGCTACTTTCGCCTGAAACGTAATATGCTGTTTTATGCCAAGGATGAAAAGGTATGTTGACATGTGAACATCAAATTTATAACAATGCTAATTTTTTTGTGTAATTTGAAATTGGGGAATGTGTGTATGCGAAATGTGGAGCCTATGAAGTTTAAATAATTTTGAAATATTTGCCTTTCAAGATTTTTAATCATATGTTTAAGCAGGGAGATTTATTTTATTCCAGGTTTACTGCCGATTTCTTATCTTCTAAGAAGCTCCCATGTGTCAGATAAACTCAGATTTTGCTCTGTTATTTGTAGGCTTATGTGACAGATAGCACTATGTAGAAGATTAGAAAACGGCCCTTTATCTATTTTTTAATAATGCAATTTTATTTAAAATTGAAAATACTAGAAATATCTGCCATTCGTTCCGCTTGGTTCTTCGAATCAAGATTATTTCTTGCAGCTCTCTGATGTTGTTAGCGGTTCCAGGAAGTTCTGGGAGCTTCCAATAATGTGGTTAATGAAAGTGATTAAACAAAATCGGGTAAAATTTGCAAAAATTTCGCCAAATCTGTTGGTTTAAGGGACTATAATCCAATAGTCTGGTTTTGCTGGTCCGCGGTCGCACGTCTCTGCGCCTGCAAAGAATAAAAAAGACGTTTCTGTTTCTTCCACCCGCAGATGAGCTCGGGATAAATTGAGAATAAAGAAACGGACGTTGTCTTCTTTGAATGAGTCGAATGACATCGAGGCAGTAATGACAAGAAAGTCGTTTCAAACTTGAAAAAGCTCTTCTAGTCTCTGAGATCTAGGTGTTCATACAGACGCACGGACGGACGGACGGCCGGACGGACGGATATTGATGATGATGAATAATATATATACTTTATGATATCGGAGATGCTTCCTTCTGCCTGTTATATACAGTAGACTTTAGTCCACTCTTTTTACTCTACGAGTAACGGGTATAAAAACCCAAGTCACGAAGACCCAGAGTGATCCTGGATTACTGAGTTTCAACCAACTTACACATCCCTGTAGGTAGCCCCGCATTACTAAAAAAAATTCGCAAACTTTTTCTCATTTATGGAAAAATTTTCAGAAACTTTGAAAATTTTCCATTAATGAGAAAATATTTCCCTTAATTTTAGGGTGAATCGCCTTAGGACGGATTTCATAGGAGAATTTCTAGTTTTAGGGGCGAATGTTTTCTGAGTCCGGGAACAGAGCCATCCACCAATCACCGTCACCGGCGATTCTTTCTTAGGGTAAACAGGTGACGGTTCGTTGGGCTGTGAACCCGACTATCGTCCAATGAAAACTGCAAAAGCTTCGAATACAGACCCCCTCAGATAACGACCCACGCAATCGTTTTAGGGACCACGATTTCAGAACATGCACCTGAAATGATCGAAGCCTCAACAGGCAGGGTTCTGGTTACCAGCTAGTGAATGAATTCAAGAAGTATTCTCATGGTAAATCGTTGATAACTTCATCAACCAGTGCTCTCTGGGATATATACTACAGTGGACATGCTTCTGAACACAAGTTTGGGTTTGGGTGGTCTTGTAGTGAGCTGAAGACTGCGTCGCTCTGTCATTAGTTTCCCACCTGTTGGCAGGGGACTATATGTTAACACCATTGATATCGAAGCCATATATACCAAAATAATAGCTAAAACTCATTTTGATGACCTTTGACCCTGACGACGCACCAAGGAGTTTTAAGGGACTTTTGAGACAGCTTTTAGAACACCAAAATGAAGGTGTGTACGAATTTTCAGCTTGTTATCTCTCATTCCAAGGTTGACCGCCTTTTTTGTTTGCTTATTTGAGTGGCCTTCTAGCCGTACTCGGACTTTTGCCGAAATATTTTAGTATTAGCGTAATCTGTGGACACGCCGCAACAGAAGACGAGGACGACTCTATAAAAGACGAATTCTATAATCGCCTTGAATTCATACAAATATGAGCGACTTTAAGATCATGCTAGCGAATTTTAGTTTTTAGCCCAACTGTCGACCAGTTTTGCCTTCATTTAAAGGTCCCCTGATCAAAAACCAGTTTTTTCTTCAAAAACTTACATACCAGGTCACCTTCACTAGCTGCAGGCGCCTGCTGTGGAGTAACTTGCCATTAAAATGTTCGGATTCGGCGTTGAGCGGTAGGACATATTCCTTTGAGCGAAAATTAAAAGCAGAAAAGTCAAAAGATTGCTCGCTGGGCTGTGTGTAAAGCCAAATATCTTTTAAAACACGATTTAAAAAATATCGGTATCATAAGGTTTTCTGTAAGATTTATAAATACAGCTAGTTCCATGGTAGCGACTTCTAGCCTGTAAGCTATTATTTTTTCTGCCTTAGAGCATTTTACATTAAATAGCTTTCATATCACATGCTGGGCAACCAAGCGGTTGTGACAAAATGCCAGTTCCGATTTGAAAGTATATCTACTTACACATTGTAAGCTCTCAAACCTCTTTAAAAAATCAAATAACCTCAAAAGAAATCAAATCAATTTTTTATATTAAATGTATCCTGCAGATCCTATGCCTCAGTACAGTGCTGAATACAGCCTTGAGCCGTGGGAATTGCTCAGCACATATCACAAATAAACATTATATATTTAAAAAATTTGTTAAATTTCATTAGCTGCAACCCTTTCTTGAACTTCCACTGGCTCTGTTCAATGGTTCACAAGAAGGTTTGGTCGACTGTTTGTTTGTTTTAGTTCGGTTCAGTGGATCACCCTTTATGCTATATTTTGTACCATTCCAATCGAGTGTATGTAGGCTTTACAGAGTGCCCGCACGAGAGCATGCCACATATAGTTGTCCGTGCAAAAATCTCGGTGTGCTCAAATCTAAGCCAAATCAAAGGTTGCACAGAAATGGGTGTTCAACTTTATGCATCCAGTATTTTTATAGAACTTTTCCAACAACAAAATCCAACAATTGGTTGGAGAAGGTGTCAGCGGATGGATAATGTGGCAGCTGGATTTTTTCAATGTTGCACCACATTGGCGATGATTTCAAGCAAGCGCTGATCTAATCAGCTTATTTTAAACGAGTAATGACGAGATTGTTTGTTTGAAATTACCTGAAAGCAATAACTGAGAGGCGTTGAATAGTTTGTCGTTGTGTTTTATAACTTCAAATGATTTGTTCAACGCATCAGGAGAAAGTTTCTGTGCCGTAGTGAAATTATCTCAGGTAACAATTTGGCATTGTTTCAGCACTGTGCTAAAGGACACTTTGTTTCCTTAAATTCTAATTCAGCTGTTCTGCCTTCTTTCAACAAAGTTGCTGATGAAACAGCAAATGCGATGCCATTAGAGAGTAAGCAAACTGAATTATCAAAATATAATTCCTTCTTGTAGAGCAGAAACTGCATCAACGTGCGGTATGAAATACGGACTCAGCGGGTTTGGAGGAGTGTGACGACAAACAAACATGTTTAAAGAAATTTTATGACTTATTTTAAAATATGTAAATTATTTTGCGAAAATCTGCCACTTGTGCAATTAAAAATCGACTTTTCGACTGATGGAGCATCCACATTCATAATGGATGCCTTCAGCTTTTAATTGCTACCACACAACCAGACGTAATCCTATGCAGTGCAGTGCATCCGCTGGTTAATCTCGTCATTTGGTGCTTATTCGGGTAATTAGAAGCGGGCCAAATATAATCGAATAGATAGCAAGGGGGTAGATTCGCCAGCCAGTGGTAATAACAAGAGACGCTGAGTGCTTTTAATGCGCAGTTTCCGCTGATGGATTCATGCTGGCGACGTTCAATATAGGATGTGACCTTTCATATTTGCCAGCCCCAAGCGTTTCCCAAGAATTGACTGCCTCTTAGTTTGTGTACCCTGTACAAATGGTACTAGGAGTATTTGCAGCAGACAAGTTAATGAAAAGCTTGTTATGTAGACTTCCAGTTGCAGTTGAAGTTGAGCTCGATCATCGGATGTATGGCTTATTTATGAGCAAGCCAAAATGTAACTTCTCAAAGCTAGCAACAATGGAGATGGAGAGAGCACTGAAGCATATACGAAATCCATTTGAACCACTTTATTGTATAAGCCTGAAGTAAAATGTTCATAAAAATAAGTATTAACCCATACAACTTGCTGGTGTACAAAAATGTTCGCAATTGCAGGGCTATTTTCCAGTCGAGCTTGTCTAACTTTCTTACTCAATTTTTGTACTATTCTCCTGCTACAAAGCAGCTCGCTGGATACAATTACCAAATGAAATTACGGCCCAACTTGAAAGCAAACAATGACGAAAGCTGAAGTCAGGTGTGGAGCAGCTGGGGACCAGGGACCTAAATTGGTTTATTGCGTGTACCAGGTGATAGTAGAGTGCCTTCATAATGAATGCTTTTAAAATACACATAATACAATCAAAATGTTGGTAAAATGTTCGATTGGGCCAGGGGTTACACATCGAATTGATAAAGTGGTTCAATAATCGAGAAATACCCATTTTCATTGTAGACAATATACAATAACGAGGCTAATTAGTACACAAAAAGAAGTCCAAAACAGTTGCAAAATGTTTGGCCAAGTTTTCATAGGTATTCGTCGTTACATTATTGAGAGAATAAAATGTACGGTGGCGTATACGTCATACGTTTGCTCCATTCATGTATTAACAATGCAGTCGTGTTACCCTTGGCGCACCTTGTTGACGCATTCATTTGCATTGTATTTATAATAGTCGCCAGGCGACATAAAGGTTAACTTTAACAAGCAAAATAGGAATTACAACGACTCAGTGGGGGAAAATATAATAATCATTCTTTAGTGACGCAGTTAATGTGTTGCACTCGAATTATCTAACCACCTTCAGGTTGCGTCATTTAATTCGATAAAAAAACATAATTTGTTTGATGTCATCCCTCGGGCACTGTCAAATGCTGTGGCGAACATTTTGTGGATGCTTTTGATGTAGTCTTGGCTCGCTCCGGCCATTTTATGAAATGGAGTTTGGGATAAATAATGAATAATGGTGAAAGTCAGGCTGAAATTTAAAGTGAAGCTTTCACTTGGGCCGAGTTCTAGATCGATGGGCATGGAATTTACACCGTTTTGTGTTCTTGTTGTGTTACTTAAAATAAATAAAAAAATTTCTTAAATTAACCCAAGAACATAAGTACCACCGTCAATAAGTGAGAAGAAGCTTTCGTGAATCAAGAAATTTGTGTTCGCACGGACTTTTTTTAATCTAGAACAGAAGATCTTGTATTGAAGATTAAATTGACTTACAAAGCAAGAAGCAACAAAAAATATTTTAAAAAAATTCAATTCGCAAATGATTCAAACACTTTTGTTATGCATCGCTATGTATGAACAATGTTTATAATTGAAGTTTGGAAACTTTTAAGAAAAATGTCGATGATTTGGAGCACACTTAATAATGTCAAACTAAGATGTAAATTGAAGAATCATCATAACATCAGCGATAAACACCAGAACCGGGTATTCCAGAGTGTGGTACAGCCGGTAGTGTGTGTACCTGCTGTGCAAGAGGTAGAAGTGTCAAGCCTTGACACATCTTTAAGAAAATCATTCACAACCACTCACCTTCACCAGCGATTGGCGCCAAACTGTGGGACCCTTTTGTGCAAAAATTAGATTCAGCCAAATCAAAAGATTGAAATGAGCTCGACTTAGCCCATTGGACATTGTAGAGGTAACCAACCCAACATTTGGAAGATCATTTTGACAAAAATCACCTTGATGAGTCTTTTTCGACCCCTTTTGATGATTAAAAAGAAATACCCATCATGTGCGATTAAAAGAAACTCGAACATGTTTCATGAATACGCTTCACATTTGACTTAGTGAAGTACGACTAAAAAAGACTCTCAAATGACTCGAAATTGATTTAAAACTGTTCAAAAGAAGGAATAAAAAACGACTATTTAACAAGAGTCGCTGCGAGGGTACCATTTCCTCCCGACTATAGTATCATTTATGATCAGAAAATGTGCTCATTTATGACTATTTTAATCAGATTGAGGACTCGAAAATGACTCGATTGTGATCAATAATTTAATAAAATGTTTGCTGGGAACGGTATTAGAACCAGTTGAGGGGACAGAACTTGAACTTCATGTCAAACGATACATAGTTTTCCGTGTTGAACTTCACACCAGAAATCACAAAAACCTCAGATTAAACGTGTCGTGCAGAAAAACAACTTGTTGATTGTAAAAATAAAAAAAAGGTTTACTTTTGCATGTTGAAACGACGATGTGAGAAAATCAGAATATTTTTTTAAATAACATTTACGTTTTTCAAACAGCAATCTACATACCACAAGAAAATGTGAGTGTTCTACATTGACGTATATTCTAAAAGCGTTTTTGTTTTATCAAATTTAGGGACTATAAACGCTAAATGCCACATATAGAAAATCGTATTGTTGATCCCATTTGTTTAACGTCGCAACGTCGTTTCCCTTTATTATTATGATTTTCGGCAATGCTGCGAGAGTGCTTGAGAGTCGTAAGGGCTAAGATGCCTTCATTTGTGCTTAAGTTTTCGAGACAAGTTAAATGAGTTGTAAGGTCAAATCTCAGACAAGGTAAGTAAAAAATATATATATTTAAGACTTAAGTTATTCCGAAGGATCCACCCCTCCTCCATTGAAGGTGATAAAAACAAATCACTTATTTTCAAAGTTTTAGCTACCGAATTTCATTAACATTTTTTTTTTTCACACAAACGTGTTTGAAACTACGAATCCTGATTTATTTATTTCATGATAAATGATCTTTGTTATTCACATGATTTTGGAGAGGGGATTATCTGAAAGTGAAAATAAAAACGGCGCTCTATTAAGGGCTGATGTGGTTATGGGGTCATTTAGGACTCTTCATATCGTGTGAAACGTTTTCGAAAAAGTGGTTCCGAGATAATCGGGTTTGATGTTTCGACAACCGTTTTCCATTAAACATAATTTTTTGTTTAACACACTTAAACATCATTCGACTAAAACTTTTATGTTGAATTGCTTCGGAAAAAATTATATAGACTGAAAAATTGTTTATGCGAAATAAATTAGTGCCCGAATTATAACCTTTAACCGACACATTATTTTGAGATGTACCGGAACGGTTACTTGAACAAAAAATTCGTTTCGGTATTAATCTTGCTTTAAATGTTCAACATCTCTCAATATTGGGTATTCAGAATATTGAAAATAAATTTTAATAATTTTGAAAGCAGCGTTGCTACAGCGCAACGAAAATTCTTTTGCTCACAACTTGGCTACAGTTCATCCGTTATGTACCAATTCCTTGGCGGATCGACAAATAGTTTTGAGCACTAAATTCTGAAGAATTTACAAATCTTCTATCTGTAAAACTGTGGGAGATATGAGGTTTTTTCGAAATTGTTGTTTAAATTTGAAAACAAACTGGTTCAAATGTCCCCTACTTATCCAACCTCTACCCATTAACTTCGGTGAAAGCTGTTGGATAGATGGTTTCTTGCTTGTTTGTCATGAGCTCGAATAACATGAGCAGCCTCTTTTTCTCTCGCAATGAATCCTTCCGCCCATGCAACACCGCAATAATAAATGTCATGCCTTCCGTTTCTGCATATGCTATAGTCAGAGAGATCGGGGCTTTTAGCTTTACCAGAGTCGTTTAACCCTGCTCATTTCTTTCCATTTTTGATTTGTGCTGAGCTGAGTGAAAATGTCATTTTTCTTGAAAGCTGATGCACTGCACTAAACTTAATTTAATGGCAAGGTCTTACTTATTCAACATTTACCAATATAAACTCCATTGTTCCTGAATTTATTTATTTTTGCTCTTACTTTGATTAGTTTCTTTTTTAACTTGAAGTTCCTTTTTTTTATGAATTTTTTTGCATTTCTACTATATTGTATTGGACGCATTTCTTTCAGTCGTTTACCTGATGACAGTCTATTTTAATCAAGGATTCATTTTGATTAAAAACTCTTTGATGCTCAACAAATAGACCTTGGCGCCGCTTTAATAAAAGGTTAACACGGTGCACTTTTTTGTAGACAACAGCAACCCAAAAGTGCTTAGAAACTCATTAAATGCGGGCATGAAATTTCAATTATAATTAAGCATACGCCATGTTGCGTCCCCAAGTGGCTTAAACGGTTGGCAATTTGTTGCTGTTGGCGGTGCTACTGGTAGTAAATTTTAATATACAAAAAAAAATGGAAAAGACGAGGTTGGGAACTGGAGAAAGCAAAACAAACCAAAAACTACGCGTGCAACAGAAGTGGCTAAGCCTAAGCCGGGTCCAAAGAAAAGGATGAAATGGCGGTCGGGCCAAAAGGGGGTACCTGGCACGCGTGCTGCCTAAATGTTGATGTTCATGTTGATGATGGTTTGCTCGTAAAAGCGCAAATTTTTGTTTGCATTGTTTTCCATCGTCCTTTTCATCTTCCTTGGCCACTGCTTGCCGAAGTTGCTGCTCCGCTTCGGCTGGAGGTGCACGCGACAAGCGGCTGCCGAACTCACCACAGTTGTAAAGTTGTAGAAAATTTTGTCGGCAAACTTGTGCCATGTGCAGGATATGTCGGAGTGTGGGCGTGTGTTTTGTTTTGAAACGTAAAAGCTTTTTGTTTTGCCAAGAGCTCAAAAAGCTTTGGCCTAGTGTTGTCAGGTTGAAAAATATTAAACAGTTTTTATTGCAGTTGCGGGAAAAGGATGTTGATGTTTGTGGTTTTGCAGTCTCATCGGTAAAATTGGTCAGGGAATTTAAGCATATGATAAAAAAACAAGCTTAGAAAGGGTTTTTTAGTAAGAATTGGAGTTTAAATTCCGGTCACAATCTAAAGCAAATACAAATAAATAGATACAAACACTACTTGACTCATTCAAAAACCTTTTACTGAATAATATTGCACAGTTTTGGTTTTCTTCATTCTTCCACCGAATGTGAAAGCCAATTTGTGCTAAAACTTGCAAAATTTTGTTTCAGTGTCCAACTGAAGTGAGAAAGCTTTCATTTGACTGACCTCGGCCATTCCTCTCCCAACCTCCCCAAGCACCTGTAAATATTTGTATCCTTTCGTGGCGCGACTTCTAATGGGGTGGATGGTGGGCGCATGGCAGGCAGCCACAATGTCTGTGGTGAATTTCAAGTTGGCCGCCAATAAAAGCAACCGCCAGCCAGGAGACCAGCTCAGTGTAAACTCAACGAAGCAACGTGCCACAACTCAAGCAGCAACCAAAGGAAAAATAATAAAATCAAAATAAATAGAAAGAAAATAGAACTCACAAAAACAGACAATTATTCAAAAAAAAACACAACAAACAGTTTAATATTTTCAAGTTTAGTTTAAAAAGTGCCCTCACCATGTGTGTAAAAACCTTTCATATCCGATTTGACACCAAAGTTCAGTTAAAGTTGTAAACCCTCGCTTAATCGTTTTTTTTTTTTGGTTTGTTTTTTATCTGCGGGTAAGTTTAATTTAAGAATTTCTACTATTTTATGCTTATTTGAATAAAAGTTTCCCCAAATAAGCTTAACCGTGTTGTATATTGGTTTAAGCCAACATTTCCGTCGGCTTTACCAAATCCCAAAAGAGTTTATATGTCTCAAATCTAGAGATTTGTTAGGGTCTCAAAAAAACGAAACAACTTTTTGGCAATTAATTTAATTAATGTTCTCGACTGAACGGTTTATGTGATGAACGCCCGATTAAGAGCTAAAGTGATTAATTTTCTCCACAGAGTGTGGAAAGCTGATGAATTTGGGCAGTAAAAATGTAGCACGAAAGCAAAGAGGCAAGTTCAATTATTCGACATATGATAAATCTCTGTGTTCTGGGAAAATGTTGGCTTTACACTATTTAGACTGTTTTTAGTTTAGTTATCTAATGAAATCCAGTGAAACCGTATGTTGCTTTTTCCGTTTTTCTCTTTTACATAAACAAAACAACTCACATAAAACTTTCCTGTGGTCAAAAAGTCCAACATTTCACAAAACTTTTGATAAATAAAACCAAAAAAAAAAAACTACCAAAAATTTGTTAATAAAACTCTGCAAAATTTATGTCTTGACAGCCCTAAATGAGCGTTCTAATAGCAGAGGTGCACGAAACTTTTAAGTTTTAAAAAACTCAGCGAAAAATGAATCATTTATGTGTGTGAAAAAGTTAAGCCCATTTAAAGTCTTTATCCACAGTTGCATTCTTGAAAACATTTTCTTCTGGTGTCATCCTTTCCACATAAGTGTACACACGATTGTTTTAAGTGAGATTAAAGTTTATTATGTGAATTGCTTAGAACTAATAATTATTTGTGTCGGAAGGGATAAAGCTGTATTTTCTATACAGTTTAGAAAATCATTGAACCAATATAAATTCATACTTTGCATAACTTTATGTTTCGCTCTTAATCCAATTTAGTTTTGAGCTCAGGTCACACACACTAAGAGCGGACTAAAAACTGCAGCCGCTTCTTGTTTTCTTTGTAACCCACATTGTCTGCTGTTTTGTGTATTTTGACTGCTAACTTCAGGCATTCCCCGAACACATTCAGCTAGACTTACTATCGATATTTTATTGAATAATAGTATCAGCACTAGGAATAGCTCAAAGTGTTCAGAGCGTTTCAAAGGAGCACTAGATAAAACTGGCTACGACTCTATGAAAAGTCAACTCCAAATGTTCTAAAGGAAAATTATGTCTATTAAGGTTTTCACTTTGGCTAGGCACTTGGGCAGATGTGTAGAATTTACAGAGACCGCTGTCTAGACTAAGTCAGTCACTTCTGCCTCAAGAGTATCTATCAATATTTTATTAAGATTTTTTGCTATAATTTTGTGCTAAGAGTGTGATACAAGCTTACATTTTGACAAGAACGTGTGATTAAACCTAAATGTTGTAAATTGTAAGCAAACTTTAAGGAAATATTTAAATATTTGTTTTAAAATTCGTATTAAGTCGCGGTCTACAAAGAATTTTATTTCTTGGAACACACAAAAGCATCTTAACAATATTTCTTTATAATTCGCGGTCCATCGAGGAATTTTTCATATAAATATTTTTTTATACAGGACAATTGTAATGTTGCAGGCGTTGCTGAAACAGCATCGGCTTAAAATGTCTCTATTATGAAGAGATTATTTTAATAGATATCTCTTTAATGGCAGCAATACAAGCAGACGATATTGTCTTAAAGTCATAAGTCATCTAGAAATTCGATCATTGCTGAATCTACTTGGGCTGGTTTACTTTCACCTCCAAATGTCGACAACATTAAAACAATCGACAATCCTGATTACTGAGATGAAATCAGACAAAATGTATGATTAGTGAGAAAATTAAAAGCCTTTAGAAATTGTGCCACCCTTTATTTATAGTGGTAACATATTTTTGAACAACCAAAACCCATCAATCAGTGGCATTTAGCAGAGAATCATCAGAAAGCACAAATCAGTGATCGTAAATCGGATTCTTCTGCTGAATGTGCCCATCGATAAATATTTAAAATATGAAAAGTAAATTTTTCGAACACAAAGCTTTTAATTTCCATAGAATTGATTCTTCAGAAAGGTGAAAATAGTTTGTCTCGAAATCGGGGGTGCGCTTTTAGTTGTCTTTAAAGAAAGAATATACCATATTCATTGTATAATCTTTATTTTAAGTCATGACTCATGGAATTCATACATAAATCCTTTTCTGATAGGGATAACCGATGTCTTGGGCAGGCAAAGTTAATGGATAAAATATTCAAGTTTTCCCTAAAGGTAATTTCTATCTTTGCTGGTAATAAGTTAGTCAGTCAGCAGAATAAATCCAGAAATTTGTGAAAGTGAAACTTCTATTTGTAATTGATGTGATATTTATGTGAGTCTCACTGTGAACATTCGCTTGCAGCAGAGATGAACATTCGTCGGTGGTACAAAAAACATTGGCAAATCTATTAATTTATTGGATTTATGCATTGATCCACTTGAGTCTTTTCTGCCAATATCCAACCAAAGCTGTTCCAAAAGCCACTCAAAACCAATTGTCAGAGTCTGTGAAACCAATTTCATTGTTTTTCAAATTGCAAAGATGAACATATTTGCAATTTTTTATAATATGGAATTGCAAGTCAAATAAAATATTACGGATAAAAGAAACCGAGGAACAAAAGAAGTCAAGTTCAAAGGTTTGTTAACCCGAAAAAGAAAAAAAACCCATTTTTCAAAAAAGTTTTCATTAAAAGATTTGTAAATGCTTTTTTTCGAACTTAGCCCATTCAAATCCTTTCAAAAACTTTTTATCACAAAGGGGTCAATAAATTTTGTCATGCTGATTAAGTATGTAATCTATGATTCAATAGATGAATTAGTTAAATCCAAACAATGAGAAAAAATACAATTAATTGGCTGTTAGAACTGTTTTGATATTCCTGTGTTCTACAATCTCTTACATATCAGGAACACCGACATTCTGTTTGTTTGTTTTAAGATCGACTTACCTTAATATCTTTAAAAAAAATTTCACATCGTAATGTTTGTCTGTGGATCGGCTTATAAATGTGCCAGTTTCTTACTCTTACTCTTTGTTACTTTTCGAATCAGCATGCGCTTTTTGCTAACATAATATAGAAATATGTTTATACACTAATGTTAATGCACGTTATTTAACATAAGGAAAGCATAGAGTTTATCGAAGTCGGGCGGGGCGGACTTTAGCTTACGCTCTCGTTTTAGTTTAATGTTTCTTTAAATGTATTTTTTGACCGCTTTTCGTCGGGTTTTAAAAAGAAAGGGACTCTCGCAGGAGCTACAAAAAGTCTCTGTTCCGGAAAACATAAGTCGAACAACGCTTGTAGCGCTAAGAAGAAATCATAAATTTTCGGAAATTAAGAAGACGACATTTCTTCTTGGAGAAACGATTTGCATTGTTCCTTTTTTTAAGACAGTTGTAAAAATTATCGAATTTTATAAATAAATATATTGCATCTTTATACTTATTCTGGGATGTAAGCTGCAGAGGTCTTTAAAATAATCACAAATCGAATGCTTTCTCAAACAGTTGCGCCATCCCACAAGCATCAGGATTCTACTTAAATGAAATTTATTCTCAGTGAACTCTCAATATAAAAGGGCTAAGTAAAATTTGGGTATATTTATTGATTGTTCAGCGATGTATCGCCAATTAATAGGTTGGATGATGAAGACAGGAGAAACAAAAACATGACAAAATGTTTGCTGGTTAGTAAAATTTGATTAGAATTTAGTACAAATGACCAGCCTACTCGAATGTTCCTGTACGATTATCTATAAGAATTGGGACAATTAATACTAAGAATATCAAAATTCGGAAACCAAAATTAAGAAATTTTAAAAACTAGATTTAGGAAAAAACTAATTGGGATCCAAAATTATCAAAAAAGCATTGGATGGGAAAAATTATAAAAGAATCCAGAATCCAAAATATTTAAAAAAAAATTCGACCGATTTATGTAAAATTAAAAATTAACTAGACTCAGAAAAAAGCAAAGCTGTTTTTTGCTAATATTAATGAACTATATGTTCTAGTTTTTTTTTCAAATTTATTTCCTTACAATTTTGTTTTCCTAGAACTTTTTTCCTAGTTTTTTTCGTTGTTTTAGCAATTCCAAAAAAGTATTCGGAATTCCTATGAGGTACCTTTTTGCACTGCCTATTTTTGGCCAGTATAGAGTTTAGTCATTTCGAAAATATGTCCACTTAGAGGTAGATCTTCCTTAAAAACAATTGCTGCATGTTTTGGTATAGTCACAATGGATTCCGAAACGCGCCTTAAAAGGCTCCAAATGGTCAAGTAAGGCATGTTTAATATCACATTACCTAAGCCTTAGACATTCAGAACCATTTCTGAAAAGAAGCAGTGTTTATTATGACTAAAAAATCATCAAGAATCATCAGTATCCTCTTAATGTACTGGAAAAATTGAATTCTGTTGCCTTGTGTAACATTTAACATAACCTTTCTACCTTCCTTCCATATTAGTTCAGATGTTTTAGTCGGCTTAAGTTGGTAGTTGATTGCCATCAAAACGCTTTACTTCCAATTCGATAATCGTGAAATATGTGGTCTTCCTGCTTCGGGCCAGTTCTGGGAAATTTGTTATTATTTTATAAGCCATTTTTTTTTAAAATAAGAAATCCTGATGCATGCGCACACATTTGCATAAAACACAATTGCTCTTGGCTCAATGACCTTTCGACTGTCTGGCTGTAATCTGACCCAGTCTCCTCGTTTCAACTACTTTGTGATGGCAATGGATACAAAGTGGCCTTTTCTAGCTAATTACGAATGCACACACACACACACACACACACACATATAGAGAGAGAGGGAGAGAAAAGGATGCCAAACAATCAGCTAAAGCGACATTTACACCAAGATAATTACACGCATTTTGTAGGGAGTGTAAACCGAACAGAGATGAATATGATACGACAACTACGGCTGCTAATGGACTACACGAGACTTACCTCAGCAGCATAATGTGTGCCCTCCACTTTCTCCACTTTTTTGTCATGTGTCGGATTGTTGCGTGTTTTGAATGTTATCAGAGAAGCTTGCCTCGCTGTGTACCTGGCCGGCGCGTGCTGGCATTCTGTGGTCTCTTGTCCTGGCCAGCTGGCATGTGTGTGGCATGTTTATTGTGTTTGCTCTTCTGAAAAATTTACATGGCACCATTCGAGCCAAGTGCACGGCGAGTCATGTAAGCCAAGCGTGTGTGCAAAGGTGTTGCTGTTTGGCAAAAAGATTAAGCTCTCATTTTATGGTTGCCATTTGGTCATTCGATATATCACATTTCTCCTGGATTAGCTCATTTTTGTGGTGCAATAAAATTTGGCAACTCATTTTGCGAGTTTTATTGTTATTATCAACGCAAAAGTTGATGGGACTACAAAAGGAGAATCGTAAACGGGGAAAAGGGTGTAACTGGAAATTTGTGTTTGAAATGAAATATTTCCATCATGGAATATGAAAAGAGGTGGAGAGCCCGAATGTGTTTGCCTAGCTCGATAAGACCCAGCAAATCCCCCCAAACGAAACCAATTCAGTTAAAGTGATGCAACATTAATGCTATAAATTACACCCCGAAATTTAAGCTTAGCTTAACATTTAGTTTGCCATTGTGTTGACAATAAGCAATTGAAACGGAAAAACAATGGCCATCCATTTTGGTACACTACTTCTTCCTTGCTTCCCTAGAAAGCCAAGGATGCCTGCTCTCCCTTCGTATTGAACTGCGTATTGCGGGCTGCATACAAACGGCAGATTAGTGAGGGCCTCCGGGCATTAACAAGAAGCAGACCTCGACGGCATAAGGCGGCATAAATGACGGCTAAGTCCGCAGAATATTATGATGTTGGCAATAATGGGGGCCAGAAGGAGCGAAGGTCTTGGCAATTGACCGGTCGCTTGGCTTGATTCGTATTAGACATTGAGCTTTTTTCGTGTCCGGCATTGACAGTTTGTTCAACGTGTGGTATGCGTAATATTTCGAAAGGGACATCAAATTGGTTTTTTTTTTTGGTATTGCTGACACACATTGTCAGCTGTCTTCTTGGCATTGTTTAAGTCGGCGAGAAATTCAATTAATGGAAACAACATTCAAAACCAATAATCATGTAGGATCTGGGCTAAAACATCTCGAAAGATTCCTAGCCCGAGTGTGAGCTAAAGTTGGTTGTTTAATACCCACTTTTAATGAGAAAGTGCAATTTCCACATAATTAACAAGAATTTCAAACTTCGATTCGCCACACTCAACAAATTTTTCTTTCTTAATTTTAAGAAATTCTACGGAACGGAAAAATTTAGGTAATTTTTTACCTATACAGCTGAAATATGGACTATAACGTAACAAATTAGGCAACAAATCTTAGGTTCTTCTAAGCCTAAAGTCTAGGAGCATTTTCCTAATAATGTTTGCTTTGTGGACATGCATATATTTTAGCATCTTGATATTATCTACTGATATGATTTGATTACAACAAAAACCCGGTTGCCCACAAAATTGTGAATTTAATACGAGGTTTAATTAAAAAGTACCGGTATTTCTTTACACGAAACACGATCATATTAACACGAAATCGGTAGACCTTAGAAAAATATGTCGATGTTTTTAAATTCCTTAATAAAATAAACAATAAAAAATTATCATTTGAAGCCCAGAAACAATTACAATTATCATGTAACGTTCATGAAAAAACACCACTTGTACCTTATAAGTAAAAATTGTTACTAAAACTAACATAAATGCAGTGCGCAAAGACAAATAGACCATTCGAAAATCATAACCAAATGTTAAAAATTAGAGAAAAGTTAGCTTCGGCTCGACCGAAGTTTGTATACCATTGCAGCACGTTCAAATTTGAAGGACATATCCACTGAAAACAAACAAGTTTTTCCCAATCAGACAAATTTTCTGACTCTACTTTTGTATGACAACTATACTATATAGATGTCCGATTTCGACCAATCTTAATGGAATCATGGAAAAGCATAGCAAACTAAGAAATACAAAGTTTGGATGCGTTTACTTTGAAAACAAAAAAGTTTTTCTCACTAAAAATAGTTTCTCGACCGATCATTAATATGACAGCTATAACCTATAGTCATCCGATTTTGACAAAACTTTGAAGAATTCTGCGAAATTTTATAAAATAAATATATGCTAATTTTAGGGAGGGTTACATTGAAAACAAAAAAGTTTTATTTACCAAGACTATTTTTCTAACCTTACTTTTCTATGGCTGCTATACTAATTAGATGTCCCATTTCGACCAAGCTTGTCAGAAACGTGGAGAAGCATAGAAAACAAAAAAGATTTTTTTACTGAAATTAGTGTTTCGACCGTTAGTTCCTATGGCAGCCATATGTTATAGTCAGCCGATCCGGCCTGTTCGGACAATTGTGCAGCGCATTTGTACCAGAAGACTTCGTGCAAAGTGTGGTCGAGATAGCTTTAAATCGGACAGACGGTCAAGGTTAAATCAACTTAGATCGTCATACTGATCAAGACCATATACGCGTTACAAACATCCGGACTTTTCTTATAGATTGATGGTTCATTATTGTCCATTTTGTATGTTTGAATGATTTCTTGGGGTTGACTCTTGAATTTATTTTGACTTCAGCTTGCTAAGATGAACCGTGCTTATTTCCAGAACATCTGTAACTTTGGTTCAAAAAACTATAAAAAAAAATCTTGTTCTTATATTGAGTTGAAGACGAATTGTCTTTATTTTCAAACAGGTTCTTACAGACTACGTTTATCCACACTAAATTAATTATGATTAATGCCCTTTAAAGTATGCCAACTTTATTTCCGTTAACAACAATCTGTTTGAATGCGATAATTGATTGGCAGTGTCATACCTCTTCCAGACTGTACATTCACCGAGATGGTCTGACTAGTGTTAGGTGTAATAAACAAATGTGGTTTAAGAAAAATATTTAAAAATAATATAAATTATATATAAATACAACATACTTTGAGGCGCAAAAATCATGATTTTTTATTTAAGCATAAACGTACTAATAGATTGAAGCCATTGCTAGTCATTTATGGCCTTGTCATAGATTATCGACACTGCAAATCCATCCAGTTTGTCGGGAAAGTTATGGGTATACAACATAATGTTGAGTCAAGACAAATATAACATACATACTTAACAAAAATGATTATTCTTATATAAAGTAGCATACTTAACAGGGCACTAAGCATGATATATTTGGTGTGTTTAAACATAGTAATACTCTGCATCAGTTTATTAGGTGTGTTCAAAAGTATGTAACAGCCTGAAGAAAGCATCTCCGAGCCGTTAAAGTATATATATTATATGGGAAGAGATAGAGGTTCGACATGTATGGGACATTTGCTATGTTATGAGAAATTTTTGCCACATGAACTCCTGTCTCCGAAATTTAGGAAAAGGCATATCTCCCAGAGTTTTGTAAATAGAAAATTTCTATCTTTTGGACATATTTAGTTATCAAAATTATTTATCGAGTTGAATAAATTTGAATAAAGATCGGATGAGCGAGCGTCGAGCTATGAGCAAACGAATGTTACGCTGCTTTCAGTGGGAACTGTAGCATCAAAAAAGCATGCACTTTCGTTGGTTCAGAGTATATAACATTCGTGCTTGAAACATTTCCCTTCTGGTTTTCCACAGCGTATATTCTTTAACTTTCCTTTCTACAAAGTAGTGCATTTTTGCAATCGGGGAAAAAATCAAATATAATCATTATTCATATGTTTTGACAGCTATGGAGAAAAATTCAATAGTCAACCAAGGCTGAACTAGAATATGGAAGCAGTCATGAGGCATAACTATATCAGAATTTAATAAGGTCACTGAATCCCATATATAAAAAAAGGATGTTCATGAAATGCAATTCAAATTGCAGCACAAAATGAAAACGCAAAACAAACACAATCAAAAGTTGTATGGGGAAACCTGACGATTCATTCAAGTGCACACATCTTCATGTCCATCATCATCATCATCATCCCAAAGGCCAATCGAAATATAGAAAAATGTTTTAAAATGTTTTTATTCAATTCACGTGCAAGAAATGAACAAGTTCATTAGACACCGGATGCTAAATTCAGAAATCATGCTTATGCAACCATTAAAGTCAATAAAGAGCTCACATGGATATGCAAAGTAAGGAAGCCAGCAGATGTGTGCGTCACGTTTATGGTGATGAAACTAGCGCCATCTGGTGGCGGCACCCCCCGCACACACGTGTCGTTCTAATGAATGCCAAACAGACATGTGCGTCAGTGGAGGCCTATGACAAAAGGCATCAGCCTGCTCGTAGGCTTAGTTTTGCTGGTATCCTCCTTCATCTGGTTGACATTTCATTTTGCTTAGCAGCTCTTTTCATATTTCGCATTTCATATTCATTTTCCCCCTTTTTTTTTTTATAATACAAAAAAAGTCGCACTTGAGATGCCCTGGCTATACATGTTGGCTTGGCTTTGCCACACTGTTGACAGTTGTTGTGTCATTGCTGGAGATACATGAATGACACATAAAGCAGCAACAACAAGAGCATCAGGCAGCCTTAATTAAACCGTTCGTTTGGCCTGCTTAAAATAATTACCAAATTTAAACCAAAAACCTCGTTAAAGTCAACCGTCCATCGAAATGCCTTTAAGCTAAATGCAAATATTTAGCTCAAATCCCCAGAGCCTAATAAATCATGTTTGTCCAACTATTAAACAAACTTTTCACACAATGTTTCCCCTTCTGCAAAATCACTTCCCTGGAATTAATTTAAATTTATGACAACATTTTGTGCAAAATTCCCAACACTGTTTTTGCAATTTTGCCACAATATCAACAAAACTGCGTGGCTGCTTCTATTGTTTCAAAATCAATGCCAGCTCGTACCCTTTTATATTTTGTTTTCCATCAACTTTTTTCACCCTTTTCTGGTGATGAGGGGCAAGGCACGTGACTTTGGATGTGTGTGATCCTATTTCAGTTGTTATTTAGAGTAAACACAAATTGTCTAGAAGAATTGTTGCATGCAAAATAGAAGAAAATCGTAGAAAATGCAAATATTTTGATTGAATCGATTTAGAACACCACCAAAATGTACTTTTATATCCTTAAGTTGTTTACAGGCTTCTAAACACTTGATGCAGTTTATTTTTTTACTTCTGACCTCCAATACACTTGACCTTTGTACCTAATTTTAGAGCCAAGGAGCGGCGTCCACAAAGCCAACAACAAGCAAGTGCACTTTCCATTGTGTGGCTTTTGGCAGTTTCTCTGCTTGTGAAAACTTAATCCAGTGCCACAATTTCCAAAAATGCAAAATAAAAGTGTCAAACTATTTACCACTTTTTGTTCGCTGACGTCAGAGTCGCATCTCTCATTGTGTACGTTGAATGCAATTTATATTGTGGTTGCCCAACCCAAATGGAAACTTTATTAGTGCTTTGTTCTTTTGCCGATGTTGCCCTAATCGAATTTCAATTATTCATGTGATTTGCTGATTATAGAAAGTGCAACTCGTTTTATAATTAATTTCAATTTCCGTTATTTATTTTACGAAGGCTGCAAGGTTTTCAATTAAATATTGATGTTTTGTGTTCACTAATTAAATATCAATTAATCAGTATAATTAAATGATAAATATTGAACAGCGCTATACATTTATGTAAATGTTAAGTCAAGTATGTGTGAAACACATGAACTGATCGGTTATAATGTCAAATTGCTTTCCAAGGTTTAAAAAACTATTATTCTGATAAGTAAACTATTAATCTGGTCTGCGGGTTCAATGTAGAATTCATCAATGGTTAACGCATGCTTAAAGTTGAAGACTTGGTTCGAGCCAAGTTTATCCAGGTTGTAATAGAAATCAATTAATTTTCTGAATATTCGCCATACTTTATCTTTCGATTGAGTGCCTTCATCCAGACTGAATATGTAACTCCCTTGGGAATTATCTTGAAGCTTTGACTTTGACAGTTTTTTGGAAAATGCGTTCAATGTTAATAGAGTTTAAGGTTTCAGATAACTGAAATCCATTAATGTTTCAACTAACAAGCTATCTTTAAAAAAAACTCGACGGCAAATTGATGGGATGTCCAAAATATTAAAATGTTTGATTCCGACGGTTATCGTTGAATATAAAATTTTCTGTCAGTGTTTTTTTTTTGAGAATAAGGTCACCTAAATATTAGGTCACTTTTCATAAGGTATACAAGAGTACTTGCTTCCTTCGATTATAGAAGACCCTTTGTGGGCATATTAATTTAAAAATTTTCGAAGAATTTTTTGACCTTACATTTAGAAACAAAGCTCCCACCTTTTAGGCAGTTTTTTTGGCTCATACTAAGGTCTATTACCTAAAAAGCTAAGGAACCAGCAACCTTAAAGAAAGTACCATGAGATGAAGGTTATTTTTTGGGGGGTCTGAAGTTCAATAACGAAAAACTGTAAAACAATAAAAAGAAATAAACTTAATACAGTAGTACTTAAATGGGTATGATAAGGATGTAAGTCCCAGTTCCAAAGTTTTGATTCAAAAAAGAACTGAAACTCACTCACCGACAAGAAGCTGTCTGAAGAGCACGAGATTACAAGGCGACGTGTAAGTTCTTCGCACTTTGTTATACGCTTCCCCAAAGGTATGACGATAAAAGCGACAAAAATTACTCTTGGATTTATACATATCAACTCCAGGAACTCAGTAATGCAAGAGTTTAACTACATAGTCAACCAACAATTAGCAAACCTCTTGAGTTTTTTATGGGACTTATTCCAGAATGTCTTTTTCGATCGTGTTCCCATTCAGAAATTGTGATAAGGGGCCACTTTGTATAATCAACTTGAAAATACAACCCTACTAAACTCAATTGCACTCTCGTTCCCCCCCACCCGAAAATGATGCCATAAATATGCAAATTGCAAACTGACAATCAAGCCTGCTCCAGTCTTAATTTCATAAAAATCTTACATAACATGTAAATACAAGCTCCAAATCTGCAGCTGGGCTGATGCATCTTAAGCTACTCAAGCTGTAGCTTATGTTAAGTATATTTATTTAAATGAATGCATAGGCATGGACGAATGGAGGGGGAGGGGAAATGTGTCACAACCTGCCTACATGGCCTTAAGGGTGCATTAAGCTAACAAGCGTGGCTAAATGTCGTACACAAAATAACGAAAAACGTTACAAACAACCGCGACACTTGACGCTGACGTTGCCAACATACACATATGTGACACATAAACTTGGTTCTAGTCAGTTTTAAATCTGTACACTGTTCCAAGGCATTTTGCATAACTTGCAACCCATTCATTTAAGGTGTGTGGCATATCTATTCATGGTACTCTCATTAGTGTGCCTAGCCACATGGAAATTTATTAAACCTCGTCGAGCTTTGTTATGATGAGCCAAATGTGATGCAATTGCAATTAGAGGAGGCAGCTGGCATTTCTGGTCAGAGCAGCAATAAGAAGGGAGTGCGGTGAGACGTTAAAGCCTACCAACTTATTCAGTTGCAGTGGCCTTGCACAAACTGGGGGGTGAAGATGGCATACTTATAAAAGTTTCCATTTAACTTCATCGTCGAGATTCATCTTTAGGCCCTCGATAGGACTATGGACTTACCCTAGACCCCTTCAAATTTAATGCTGCCTACGCTCCTGTATGTGTGCGTGTGTGTACCACCACCACCACCTGCACAGGATGCCCAACGGAAATGGCAAAATGTTCAAGACGAGCCACTGCCAAATGCATTTTGTGCGCTGCTGTGAAACTTCCGACGGCATCGTCATGTAACTTTCAAGGTTATGTTTATGAGCATTTTTTGTAGCATACTTATCCGCGCTCTCAATGCTGTGACTTAAATTTGCACATTCAACCGCCTGGACGTTGCCTTGGCCTGCGGGTTAGTCCTTTCTCGAATCTCATTGTAAGTTATGTGTGGCGAAATTGACATATCACCTTGATTAATGTTCCCACAGACCACACACAGGTAACTAGACACCAAAAACAGCTCAATCATTTGGCTCACCGTGTTATCCACACCCCGCCTTTTCGCCGCGAGGTCATTGTCTTTTGTGTGTAACTGGAAATTTATTGAAGCGCATTAATATCCACCCAAACTCACAGCGAGACAGCCCGCGGATAAAAATGTTCCTAAATGAAAAGCAATTATGTGCTGAGAATACCAAACGCGGGTTCAGGCAACTGAATATATGATTCATTTCTGAAAAAGGATGAATAACTAATTGTTGGATGGCCAGCTATCAGGCGGAAAAAGGCACAAGAAAGTTTCAAACAAAAGGGGCTAGGATGCGGCACCAATTCTTAGACATTTCAATCAGAGTAATACGGGCGGGCAAGGCCTTACAAATGTCGGCCTTGAACGCTCCGATGGGTGAGCCGAGCAGAACGGTTGGCTGTGATAAAAGTAGATAAAAATTTAATTTTATTTTAAAAATCAAATCAAATGTATTGTTCATTTGCAGCAACGGCTGAGCATTTTGTTGTTGAGCAAGCTCTTACAAATGGAGAAGGATTTTTGTATGGTTCGTTGAAAACCTGGAAGTCAGTAAATTAAATAGGAAACATAAGAAATAAATAAATTAGATCATATTTACAATTTGATGTATGCTTACTGCACATTGGTTGTTTTTTATGAGCACTAGCTTGGGGACACAAACAGAACTCATAAGCCACATGGCAGAGCGCAACCTTCTTTGTCCTGCCTTAAAGTAAATCTCTCAAATTGTGCTTAGTTTTTTGGATGCTTGTTCAAATCGAGGGCTACTTATGCCGATTATTAGGGTTGAGATAATTGAAAAAAAAATGAATCCTTAACCTAGATTGAAAATCTATTTTCGAGCAAATAGCTTTCTCTAGAAAAAAAATGGAAATAGCTACAAAATAACATGACAAATCTTAAAATCAGGTCTAATAATCCTTCGACTTATCAACTCTCCTACAGCTTTTTTTTGTTCTTTTGGATACTAAGTCCCCATAGACTTAGCAGTAGTTCCATGATCAGATGTTCCCCAATAAGTTTTCAGTGTTTGTGTAAGCTTTATAAAACAGCGACATTATTGATTTATCGATATTTTCTAAGTCAATATATCAAATATCTTGCAGTTTTTAGCCAGATCGGGGTCATTCACACAACTTAAAACACAGACACAAAAGGACAAGGGAGGCTGGTAGATCGTACAGCTGTTTCAAGAGGAACCAACCTCTATCATCATATTGAAAATTTACATATTTTGTTATTATCGCTTTTGGTATATCAAGAAATATCGACAACCCTTACTGGAACCACTAGTTCATTTAAGAAAATCCACAAATGAAATAAAACTTATGATTTGAAGCAAAATTACTTCTGAAAACTAAGTGAAGCTGAGAACCAGGCTGATAATCATTTTATTTGAAGTTCCATCGCGGAGTCGAATATCGTGAAATAAAGTACAAATGATTTGATTGAACCATGCCGTAGTGCTTGCATAATTTTTTTTGATTTTTCATTATCTTTAATGTTTTATTAAATATATTAAGCTTATGTATCCAAACCACGCCAAACACAAAACGGCTGCTGTGTCGTGATTTATGCAACATAATTTATGAGCCTCATTTTATGTTTTCCCAAAAAAATAATACACCGAGTGGGAGGACAAAGTCGTTGTCGCCGAAGCCGCCGCCAGGCAATACAACATTTTCCCAGCGACAAAACCCGCACATGACCTCGTTTCGTGTTTGATAAAATGATGTTTTCCCTCACACACACACACACAATCGCAGAAATACTCGCCGGAAATCAGGTGCCGGGGGCAGATTTTGACCACAACTTGTGTATGTAACCGTATCCACTTCCACTCCCCAATTATACTCAAAAAAAAACTTTCTGCTCTTCTGCTAATAATAAATGTGCATTAATTTTGCAGCCCAAAAAAAAAATATGGTTAAGGTTTGAGCTTTACTTGGCACATTATAAATTAAACATTTATGTTGGCCAGTATTTTTTTTTTGTTCACCAATAAATTATTACAATGAATGGGCCTTTTTGGTCTCTTTCTTTGTTCGGACGAGTAGTAAAGTTCTAACACTTAGCAGGATAAAGTTTCCGACAGGACACCCAGCACACATGCACACGTACCAGAGGACAATGGCTAACTTTTTCCATAATTGATAGTGTTTACAAGTGCAACGGGCCAAAGTGATAAAGTTTATGAAAGGTGGCAGCACAATTTTAATAAGCCACAAAATTCTGTTTATTGTATGGTTTTGTTTTAAAGAAACTTTATTATTAAACAAACTTTTTGACGAGGGAGGATTGGGTGCAAAGGGCCATATATACTAAATTTTTATTATTTATCTAAAATATTTAAGGAAAAAAAAAAACAACAAATATTAGCTTAACTCCATTTCCCTGACTTTCATGTTATTTCTTTAAGAACTTGGTTAAGCCAACACACAAAATAAATTTTAAATAATGCGGCACACAAAACTCAAACAGGCAGAAATTCGCTGTGATCCAAAAAAAAGAGACCTGTAAAAACTTTCTTCCCCTCATTTGTTTTCCACTTTGCCACTCGTGCGGCAACAAAATGCTTAGCCCAAGGTTTCCTTTGAATGGGAGACACCACACACAAGCCGGGGCCATCATCGAGTTTAAAGCCCAACCCGGCAGAGTGGGGCGCCTCCTGCCCATAACACTTTCCCAAGTGCCCTAAAAAACCGAAAAGGTAATGAGAAAATGGTGCACAACAAAGGCGACTGCTGGTGTGTCGGCCGGCCTGTGTCGTCTGGAAATTCCATCAAGTTGCTAGGACAACAACACCGAAAATTAAATGCCTTAGTGAGAGGCAACTTGTCAATTATATGGTCATTTAGTTGCTGCTTTATTTGATCAATTTGTTAAAGTAAAACGAGACATCCAGAATCAATCAGATTTCATTCACAACATAACTCAATTGGCACGTTTGAAATTGCAATTCAATTTGGTGTCGTGTGCCATTTGGGTTTCTATTGGATTTAAGTAATTTTAAGTGAGTTATTTTCACACTCCTTAAAATCGACGCTTTCGCTAACAAACACTTAACACCTCGCCTCATCCCAAAGAAAAGTCTGCGAAAATCTAAAAAGGTGCTGGCGTTCGTTTCTACAAAATTGACGTGATACGCTCAGGTTACCGTTATACCGTAGACATTTACGCGAGGATTTACTTTAAATCTAAATCCTTCGGGCTTGGTGTGTATGCGGCTTGAGCGTTTTTGCGGCTTTTGCTTTTAGATTCTTGTTTGCCTTTGGGACTCCATTTGAGAACACATTCGTTGTGTACTTTATGAATATTAATTTTAAACTGGCACATTAGCGGGGGGGGGGGGGGGGGGGGGGGGAGTGTTGGGTGGGGCGGAAGATAAAATGGGTTAAAATGTGACACCAATGAATGTGGAATGCGGTGGTTCTCTCAAAGCGGGAAGACACTAATTTCACGTTCCATCGTATAAGGTATACCAAATATTAATCTGCATTACCATCTATAAATTTCTTGAACCGAAATAGAAACAAACAATCGACGAAACTAAGATTGGATTAACACGGTGAGTTTAGAATGTTAATGCAAGACATTCTGCAACGTACCGTGAGACTGATTCGTCGAAGCATTAGTTCAAACAACAGATGCAAAATTTTGCATGAATACTTTGCCATTAAAAAGGTTTGTTCGCATTGCATTCCACCTTATTTGTCAGTTGCTCAAAATATAGTACGTATGGATTTAAAAGAAGATTTAGGATCGTCACAGGTGACGTATCGTAGATATATTCAAATGAGCCGGAAACAAATTGATTTCGCCAATATTATCATACGCCATAAACAAAATACCTTTGGCATCAACTGTTTTGGTATATGATTCAAAAGTGCAGACACTTTTGGTTTCGAGGTGGCCTAATACTTCCTGAGTAGAGTTTTATGCAGGGATGCAAACCAATCAAAAATATTTACTGGTTTGGTTCAGTGGTTCACACAGTTATTGAACCGTCGGTTCAGTTTATTACATGAATTTTGGAGCTGACTGAGCCACGGTTTCGGTTCGGTATAGTGGTTCATAAAGGCGCACCATGAATAATTATGATTTCCATTTTAATGTGACTTTGAACACACTATGGAAATTTAATTCCTTTAAGCAATTTTAATATTTTAAAAATCCTTAAAACAATGACCGACAATTATGATGTCGTACTTGCAGTATTCGTTTATAAGTTCTTAGAGGAATTCCCACAAAATCAGAGAATGTTGGCTAGAAAAGAATACATATTACATGAGGAAAAACTGTCCTGGCTAAGAATGAGTTAAGGTAAAGAAAAGCTATAGAAAATCTAAGATATTGTGCACTTCAAATCAATGAACAACTTTCAAGAAAAGAATGCTGATTGGTGACAGGTATATTAAAGAATTGGCGGGCAATTGCATAAGACTCACAGGGTTAGATATTATTAAACTTGTATCAAGTGATCCTTAAAGGCTATATCCATCCGGCATCGTTAAGGATGTAACGAAATGTCGTTTTAAAATTATCTCATGGAAAGGATGCAAATCAAAGAGAAAAGCGACCCATATTTTAAAACTCGCCAGAGAACTGAACCGAACCGAGCCGCTTTCTCGTTGTGGTTTTAGGTTCGGTTTTTCTGAAATGAAGTCAGTTGGGTTTGTGGTTCGGTTGACTAGCTGGAGAAATCGATTCGGTTCGGTTCAAAGCCGGTTGGATTCAGAACCGGTTTCTATCCCTGAATTTGATTAATTTTTGAATGCTTAGACCAACCTGCCAGCCAACCACGAATTATATCCATTTTTCTAAGCATATTATTAGCTCAGTGACTGGAACTGGCAGGCCTTTGGACTTGGACACGTTTGGAATGACGTCTCAACGAGATGAGCCATTCAAATGATGATTATTTTTCATATCCTTTGGTTTATTAAAAGTATATTTAAGACAAATCCAGGCCAAATGGATATGCGAAATCATGCAATGGTTATTTTTTAGCATCCTATTTTTCTTTGTGTGGGGCAACTGATATTTGTTGGTGGTCAAATAGTTTTTAAGTCAAATCAAAGTGCTTTTCAAATAATTTTAACACAAAAAGTGGCATAGTTAAATCCCATCTAATTGTTTCATCTCTTACCATGCGTTTTTTCATGTGCGTTAAGACGGCATTCCCATCGTGTGCAGCTCAATTACACTAAATTTAAGTATAAAGGTTTGATTCCAGATGACACACCAATTTATTATAAGAAATACATTAAGCATTAAGATTAAAATCATCTCAAAAGTATTTCTATTCAAGTGAAGTTCGACATAGAAACTTATTTTCGTGCGTTCTGATAAGCCACTTTTATAAGTAACATGTTCAAAATTAAGATGATTTATAAAATAAGTTGTTTTTTAGAAGCCTGTTTGGTGTGTTCGTTTTATCATTTCAAAAGGGTATCTGCTCTCGATTCATAAACAACTAATATAGTTTTTTATACTCACTTTGAAAAGGTCAGCACTTAAATTCAAATGTAGCAGCGCCTGTGTATTGATTTTAAAAGTGTATCACAAGAGTAAACCTTTTATTTTCAAATGAAAAAGTTGTTGTGTGAAAAGCCAAGAGTGAAATTGGCCAATTTACCACTGAGAAATGCTACATAGCCTTTTTTTTTTAAATTAAAAGTGTGCTTAAATTGCGGATCAAAAAAAAAATCATGCTTTTTTTCTCTTCAACGCTGCAAATGAAATAAAATTCCATTTTCTGATTTTGGCTTAAACCCAAAAACTGCAAGGGGCAGCTTAAGTGCCTAGCAAGGAGAACGAACCGAAATCCCTCAGAAATTGCACGAAAGCACGAACTGAAAATATGAAATGGAATTTAAATTTCAAAGCAGACCACTTGTCTTGACCAATGCAAGTTGCTGGCGTGGTGGGACAAAGGCATAATTCCATTTCACATGCCAAAGCATCAAATGTGGCTTGACTACCGCAGCTGCGGCTGCACACACTACCTAAGTGTTATTTATGGATTTTTTCATTATATTTTCTTTGCTGACACCCTCACACGTGTTTATCCTCGGGCATCGCCGAAAGGGTAAAGTTTAATGTACTCCAATGGTTCTCTAGACAAGAGCGCCCACACACTCACACTTTAGATTTGAGAAGCAAAATATATAACGTATATTCGAATTAATATGTGCAAATTTCCATTCAAATTGGTTAAGCTTTAAATTTACGCATTCCAAAAATACGCTGACTTTTCGTGCAATTAATCACAATTATTGTCAGCTTTTTCTGAGGGGATTCCCCTTCGATGTGTGCGTGCGTGTGTGTGTGTGAAATGTAGACCGCAGCTGTTGGCTCTGTACGAGTCAACGCCATGACAAATTGCGTCGAGCCTTCAAAAGTAGGTTACACAGCTGGCTCGGGGATGTATTGGCCACAGCAAAGGATCTATTCCGCCGCCTCCCCCACCTACTGTTCCACTTATTTGCTTCCATGTTGCCTAAATACTGCTAATTGCTGGTTGGCTTTTGTTTAAAAGGCAGACAAGGCAGAATTCTCATTTCACAATGCATACTTACATACCTACGGACATTTCTACGGTTTTACGTAAGCCAACTTTGATGATGTTCTGTGCAGAGCTGCAGTTCGGGCAATAATTCATCATTTGTTTTACCAACCATCAGCTGAGTATACTTTTCTCATTTGAAGGGGTTTACAATAGGAGAACAGAAATACTCATTTTGGTGGTGGATTTTGGACCATCATTAGGTCCTATTCTGAAAGACCGCAAAGGAAAGGAAAAAAAAGTGCATTGATGCTGTTTTAGTTGATTGGTAGTCGATCGATATTTGTACTTGTGACCGTTTAAGACTTCACTAAACGGTAACATATCATATTAACATAATGTTATGAAGACTGCAAACCTTTAAAATTATCCATGAGGTTCGGTCAGGGAGTTCGATCCCACTGTAAAATCCAAGGTTCGGTTCGCGGACCGGTTCTTGGCACCCCTGAACCCAAGGTTTTGGTTCGAACCTTGGTTCGCTTGCACATAAAAGAATAGTTCGACTTTTGATTTATTAATACGTTGAAAATAAAACATATTACCTTCTAGCCATATGCTCAATGATAATGATCATTACTTAAGTTATTTCAATTACAAAATCCATTAGATGACATAAACAGCTTTAAGAACCTGCTTAGTTTAAGTTAATAAACATTGGAATTAAAAAAAGGAGTTCGGCAAAATGATTATGCATTATTATTAGATATATATGTATATAACAGGTTGCCTTTATATGTGAAGTTTCACCGAAATGGTCGGTTACTAGATCAGATTTCTTTAGTTAAGGGAGTTAAAATCTGTTCAAACTAGTTATCATACTAAATCTTGGCACTTTGCATTAAAAATCCTCCACTCCTAGTTTAAAATTCAATCGCTTATACTAAAATCTCCAGAGATTTCCAATATTTCCCTGGATGTATCGTTGAAAAAATGACATAAATTGGTGAGCCGAACCGCATTTTCCGAAAAAGTGGTCTGGTTCGGGTTCAGGTTCGAGGAGTCAAAAATGTTAGGCGCCTGGTTCATGATTTGGTTCGCGAACCCCAAAAAACCCGAACCGAGCTGGTTCTCAGGGGTTCGGTTCCGGACCGGTATGCAGCCTTGTTTTTAAATATGGCCAATGTTTATCCAGCTTAAAAAACATAAAATGTTGTGTGTAAATAATGAGAAAGTTGGAATGAAATTCCTATTTTTCGTTATGTACGAAATACCAAATTGGTCAAGTAAAAAGTTTTTAAACAAATATTTGTTCAGAGAAGACAATCTTTTGTGCTGATATTGCTGCTATCGGTGGTCATAAGAGAATTTTCTTAACATATTCTTATGGGTACATTCTATCAGGGCTGCAAACCAACAAAAAAAATTCAGATCTTCGGTTAACTGGTTCGAACCAAAATTAACCAACGGCTAAGGTTGGGAAATTTAACGTTCGAAGTTTTTGGGACTACAAAAATCGTATGGGAATCGCTTGTTTTTTGGGGCGGACTCGCCAAGCAGAGTCTCTTCATATTGAGCAGAAGTTGTCTTGAATGAAAAAAGACGTAAACATCGAGGAATATACGAGTTATATACAAGTGTTTTAAGTAATTATAAACATATTTCTAGATATTTTATTCGGGCTTCTTGCCCATTTCAGGTGCAGAACAGAAGAAATCGCTAAGCAGATGGTCAAATTTCTGTTGTTTATCATTTTTGTTGAACCGATTCGGAACAGGTTTGGGCTCAGCTTTTATTTCTAAAGAGGTTCGATTCACTGTAAAATATAAGTCGGGCTCGCACCGGTTCGGTTCAAACTGGTTTGCAGTTCCGCATTCTATATACAATCATTGATTGCGTTGGCGCAACCTTACAAACTGTCTGCGAGTTGTCTTTTTTGTTCGGAAATGCCCATACATAAGGACAAGAGAAAAGCCTAGAAGGATGCACCATCTACACTATAAAATATAAACTTTATTTCGGAACTCATTACTCGAATTAAAAGAGAAGCTGTATCCTGAAATCGACCTAAGGCGGTCGATTTATAGTATGAGTGCGAAGGTAAATCCCTAGAGGGTGGCTTTATTGTTTCAATTTAACTATTACGCCAAAAATCATTGAATAAGCTTGTGAGTGTTAAGGTGTTTCTTAAAATGGCTCTTTTTGTTAATGGTATTCGAGCAGTGAAAACATTTGTAGAGTCGATTGTCAGTATGCACAGCTCATGCTTCAAATTGTCTTGTATTTGTGTAGGGCAAAATGAGTTTTGAGATGTTCACTTATGCCTAGTTCGATTTGGCATTTGGTTGTAGCTCTTGTCTCCAAGGGAAGATTAGAACCTTTTTTTGTCATTCAAACGATACATTTTGCTTGAATGAGCTTAAGAACTTTCTCCTCTTATTCTTATCAAAAGTATGATTCTTCATGTTGTGTTCGGAACTAGCCAAGTGATAACTTTAAGAGTAATCTATAAAGGCCACAAATTTGATGTTCCTAACTAGATTTTGGCTATAGATCCTTAATAAAACACACATGCCATTGTTGTTCACGTAGCTGCCACCCACTCCAACGAATGGCACACTAAATTCTATTTTGCGACTTATTGAATCGTATTGTTCTCTGGCTGCGAGATAGAGAAACAAATGCAATAAAATTAATTGAAATTTGAAATGCTCAAGTTACTGTCGAAGTCGCTGAAGTATTTATAGAAGTTATAAATAAATGCTTCACATTTCGGACCAATAAAAAAGCTATTTTTGGTGTTTCGCTAAATTATTATCCATTCCATTCAATTCAATTTCATCTCTCCTTCGTACTTCTGCGTTTGTAGAGCTGCACAAATTATGGATTTAAATGAAAGCTGTCAGAGATTTGTAAATTTTAAGGACTATTTTAATGTGAAGCTCATTGATTTGTCCAGGGGCCTGTCTTCACACTGCGGGAGGGGCGGTGGAGGGCGTTTGCCAACAAATATTGTGGCACATTTATGACTACACTAAACGAGAACAGAGCGTGGTGGGTGTGGCTTGGTTTCAAGGCATGCCATTAAAATGTCAAAATTTCAAGCTGCGCCACTTTGACACGCCAAATGAAACGTGGCACTCCCCCTGTCAGACACCTAGGCGGAATGCCTCGCTTCACTACTTGAAAGGGCAACCCCAAAATTTTTAAATACAAATGAAAAGAGACCCAAAATGGGTTGCTTTGTCCTTTTTGGTACAGCTCGCGGGACAAACTAGCAAGTGTTTTGTAAAAGTTGTTCCAAACTTTGCTGCCTTCAACTTTTCAAGTGCAGGTCATTGGGAAGAGATAAAAAAAAAGTGCAAGATGGGAACTCCTTGCGAAGTAAAAAGTGCAAGAGTCAGAGCAAAAACATCACTGCTCTCTCTCTCTCTCTCTTTTTTGTTTTATTTCCGTTCGTGTGCAATTTCCAAGGCAAGCCTGTCGGAACAAAATAGAAAAAACTTTCCAGCGCGGAATTTTAGCCATTAACTGCATAAAGTTGGAAAAAAAAGGGGAAATTAAAATGAGAGATAAAAGCGAGGTTGAGTCTAAACTGGCGGTTTATTTTTAGCATATTTGTGTAAGCTTTTCTAGTTTGTTGGAAAACAACATTTTCAATTGGTTTCATTTAAAACTAGGTAAATTCGCTGGGTTACCCGGAGGTCCTTAAAACTATGTGCATGGTCATAAATAATTAGGTGTATATTTGGATATAATACCCTTAGTTAGTCACTAAAGCTCTACAAATATGATATAAATGATGCTATTTTTGGTGTGGAGCTCAATCTCTTTAGAAGTGCATGCCATGGAAGCGGAGAAATCACATCTTTCTAAAAATGATTCCGAGTGCAGATTAAATGTGGAAAACATTTTTTCTTTTTTCTCATTTTAATCAGGCTACAGATTTCATACGAGTTACACTTGTGTGTCCTAAACTTTAAGGTCATAATTTTGCACCTTGTCTTGAAAGCGTTTCTTATGCAGTTTGTACCTGGGCTATCTTAGAAGTATGTAGTTGATTGACCCAGGCTATGAGTCCACTTTTCCAACCCGTGAAGAAAGTAGACCATGAATTCGTCTTCAATTCATGAATTGCTGTGGAGCAGACAACTGCAATACAGTCTGTTGGTGTCAAATCACATGTTCTTGGAGGCCAATGGGAAAATACTCATAAAACATTCGCCACGAAAATGAGAAATTTTCCTATGAAATCCGTTCTTTCACCCTAAAATTAAGAAAAATATTTTCTAATTTATGGCATATTTTTCTGAAACTTAGAAAATTTTGCTCATGAAACTCTTTTTAATTGGTCCATGCTTTTGCGTGGCGTGTGGCATGTGGCACCGTCTTGTTGAAACCGCATGTAGATCAAGTGCAATTCTTTCATTTAAGGCAAAAAAAAAAGTTTGTAGTCAACGCACGGTTCTTGCGCCCTGGCGCCTGGTGCAGCGGAAAGTATTGAACTGACTTTGGCAGCAATTCTGTTTCGAAAAACGAGCTTTGTCGCTGATTTTTAGGATTCAAAGTGGATCTTTAGTTACCTTTTCTAAGGCAAATTCAGCAATCAAACGACGTCGTGGAAATTCACTCGCATTCAGTTCTTGCACCAGAGGTACTTTAAAGGGTTTCATATCAAAGTCCTTACTTAATATATTTCAGGTGGAATAATCGGACGGACAATCGGAAAGGTAGACGGAGGGCTACTAGCAATATTAGTTTCATCAAAGCTCATTGCAACAGTATGTGTGAGACAGGGCTGCATACCCATCCAGAGGGATAAGCCTTTTTTTTGACTTCATAACCGTACCCTGAACTGCAACTTCTTAATTTGATGTCTTCCTTCTGAGTTGAAAACGGCTTAATAAAAGAAGGAAGAAGATTAATTATTAAGAAAGACTGTCAAGCCCGACTCCTATATACTCTGTACCTCCCAAAGTTTGTATTGAGTTGTGTGCAGTGCTGCCCAACATCGTTGCGACTGGTGCTGCCCAGCAAGATTGTTTGTTTTCCCCCTAGCTCGACTATCGATCCTCCGATCTTATGTTGTCCATTCTTTTGGCAGATCGATCTATATTGTGGATTACTTAGTATGTAGGAAATATCGAACTATAAAACTGACAGAGATATGTTGATGCTGATCAAAAATATATTATATATAATTTTTTTTGGTTGAAGATGCCTTTTTTCTGGCTGTTACAAACTTTAGTCTGAACGGAAAAGATTAAGAATATCTTTCATGGCTAGCTACTTCAAAGCCAGGGCTAATAACTTGTAAGGGTGACCAAAAATACGGTATGTTAAAACCAGGACGGCAAGCAGCCTCGAAATAGGGGTTCGCTACGGGGTTTGAACCTTTTGAAGTATTTGGGTTTTGGGTTCACAGGACGGGCTAAGAGGGTTTGCTGAACCAAGGTTCAGATTCGTATAGGGGTTCAGGTCTCATTATTGTTTTTTACTTTTTCAGAAAAAATATACGTAAATTGAAAGAAATTAAACATTTTATTCATGAAAGTTTGAAGTCTGAAGCTTTTTATGTAAAACTTGAGCTTAGTCTAAGGGCCGATTTCTCTTCTTCTACATAGCTGCTATGTGTCAGATAAACTAAGATTTTGCTTTATTATTTGTAAGTTTATGTGACAGATAGCTCTATGTAGTAGATTAGAAAACGGGCCTAAGTTGATCATTAATATTATATATCTTCCAGTTATTTGTCATTTTTACAACCACTTTGGCTGGATAAAACAAAGATAAGAGAAGAAAAAGCGGGGTCGACTGGTAGTTGTGGTGCAGGAATAGCAAATACAACAAATTACCCAATTTGAAGTCTTTTCCAGTCATAGTTTTTACAAAACCTAACAACCTTATAGTTTTAAATCAAACATTGAATTCCCTAAAAGTGGCAATTAAGTCGTTTATCTATTTCATAATTTACTTTATTTTTCAGCTCCTTAGCTAAAGATTGAATTGCGTCTTCATCAGAAACCAAACATTGTAAAGAATGAAATAAGCTCTCATTCATTTATTCCATTTGGCGATTATTCAATTCGGCATATGATTCTTTGCAAGCTGTTTTGGTTCTAAGGTCAAAAATACATGGTTTCTTGGATCGAAAAAAAGAAAAGAGTTCAAATTGAGACAAAATTCAAAATGTGAGTGCGGTTTTCTAAACACTTAGATAAGGTATTGCTGTATTCGAGGACTCTCCGACTCCGGAGCGGTTCGAGCACTGGTTATAACAAACTGAGGTTCGGTCGTATCGATGAGAGATTTCAAAAGACTCGCAGCCTTCTTTTCATTATTAATTTCCCGTTTTAATCATCAAGGCAAAAATTTCTCAAGCCTTCGCCGATGAAGTGTTTTCCCCAGCAATTTAGAAAACTCTGCTTATAATTCATAATCAACCATAAATCCATGGAAATTGCTTAAGTTTCTATAGAAATAAATCCAAACGAACATAATTGATGAAAAACTTGGCAATCATTTAACATGAGAATGTAATGTGAGGTAGGTGGAAGCGGATGTTTAATCCGGCAGAGTGAGCATTATAATAATTACTCTCGTACACATACAAATACGTGTATTTATATACATATAGAAGGAAATTACCAGCCATATACGAAGCAAACATCAGTCAAGCAACTGCCCAGGCGAGAGCACAAAAAGTGGAGGCAAAAAAATATAATAAAAAATCGTTAAAAATCAACAAGGACGTTGAGCACTTTCATTGCTCACTGTAGGTTCGAACTTTAATTTCGTTTTAAGATTTATTCACCCTCCATTTCTGTGTGTGTGTGTGTGTGTCTGTGTGTTTGTGTGTTTCGGTGAGTTTTCTCGCTTTTCCGCACTTGTTAAATTAAGTGAGCACCGACATTTTCCGCTTGAACGGATAGCATAAATCTTTTGCTTTCGTGTTGACAAAACATCTCATCGCGAGCTTAACAAAATATTTTGGAAAAATCAATATTACTTACAGAATCCAATTAAAGTTTTAACAAAATGTATGCCTCAATCTCGCTGCCTTTGGCTCAATCACAGTCACATTAAGTAAATGGCTAATTTCGGTGCCCTTATCAGCCTCAGCTCCGGTCCCTAGGCAATAACCCAGAAAGGTGAAAAAGTTACTTTGATTGCATTATACTGAGATTTTCCTTAAAGGCAGACACATGAAAAAAGAAAACTGCGCCAAATAATCATTAATTTGCTTACTTTCAAGGGTCCCAGGGCCAGCACCTGACCTGAGAAATTCTGTATTTTCTGTTGCCTCCTTTTCTTTTGGCCTCGGCAGGCAGAAATGTTTTTGGACCATTCATATCAATTTCTTTGCATTACTTTTTTTTTTTTTATTTTCTCGCCAAATCACTTAATGGTGCACGCATTGGGAAAAGTGCTGGGGAAAGTCATTAGAATTTAGCACATTCTAGAAAAGTGCTGACTTGATCAGCGGTTGAGGGGAGCGAATTGAGTGAGTGGGTGCAAAACTAATTGTGCATAATTTACTTCAGAGTTAAAGTCGGATGTTTAATGCTAGATTAAGTAGATTTAGGTAAATATTAACAGTTTTCTTTCTCCCTCTTTAAAATGTATTTACTTTCAAGACACCTTAAGGGGCCACCAGCCAAAGTTGATACAAACTTTGACAGACACACACTCAAATTCTGGGTTCAATTCAATAAAGTGAAAATAAATCAAATTTAAAGTAATCGAAGGGACAGAACAGCAGCCCCTCAACCAATTTTGCAAAAGCAATTGGAAAACTTTAACTTGTCCCCCTCAAACAAAACACCAAAAAAAAAAAAAAACTAAAAGCAAACAAAACTCAAATATTAATTGGGTTTGGGAAATGGGAACCACCTTGGGAAACCAAACTAAGGCAAAACTTTTTTTTTTCCGAATCACTTGAAAAAATAAGCAATTTTCTGCATGCTCAAAAACTACTTGAATATATAAACCTTCGATGGGGGGCCAGTGTCACATTTCTATTGTTGGCTTTGTTCGCCTTGTGAATATTCATTTATTTCCCTCGTTTTGTGTGAAACATTTCAATTTCCGCTTGGGCCTCGAGGTATGCGTTTCCACACATACCCATGCATGTTCCAGGAACAAGAACAAGGCCAACAACATCCACATAGCCGCAGGCCAACTTTAAGCATTTCATCAAGTGGAGGAAAAGGAAATTTTGTTTTAGGCACTGTGCCAACTTGTATTTCTGTTGGCTTCTCTAAAACAAAACCAACTCAAGGATATCAAAAACCCAAAAATGAAGGGTTCCCTTTTGATAGCCAGCATATTTTCCCATTAAAAACTGAATTTATATAAATATTTACAAAAGACCACACACACACACTCCATCCAACCGCACTTAAATTACAAATGGAAATCCATTAAATTTAATTCCATGAACTTATCTGTCCTTGATAACATTGAGCGATTAATTAAATTAATTGTTTGTTTTTGTCTTTGCAGAGCGATGTGTTCGATGAGATTGACTTATCGGATGTGTGTTACTTTGAATGCGGAACTAAGAACGTAAATCATAGCTTTCAGGTAAGTTCAAGGAGGGTACTTTTAAGTCGAGGTTGCCAAAACAAAGTATATTATTTGGAGTCAAAATGTAAAGCTTTGTATAAATGGCATAGTGGAAAAACAGAGGCGTTTGTGGCCCATTACCTCGCAGCACTTTCGCTCCCATCTTTTTAATGTTTTTCTACGTCCTTTTCTTGAAGCTATTTTTGTTTGATAAATTGACAAATGATTTTCTTAATACGAATTACTGCCCACAGTGTAGGAAGCATTGTGTGGGCATCGCTGTTGGCAGAGGTTTCTTTGACCGTTGAGAGTTTTGTACAGATTGCAACTGCGTAATATATTATGTTCTGTAAAGTAGGAAAATTTAAAAAGTAAAATCAATATTAATATTTAAGTTATCCAGTCAGTCCGCCAACAGCAATAAGCCTGATGGCTTGCCCACCCGAGAACATGCCACGTAAAATTGCTCGTGTGAAAATCATTGATTGTCATTGCGAATGCTAATCAAATTGGGTACTAAATTCTGTTGAACCGATTATTTGATAACAAGTAAATTGACATTTTTACTGCCAAAATTCACCTTTCTACCAGCCACGCATGTTTTATGTATGGTGACCGTAAGTCGGTGAAGACGCTTTCAATGAGAATATTTTGTAATTAACTGATTTTACACAAGTTGGTAGGCATTTGGATACATCTATTAATCTATACTATACACAGATCCTGATCCAAGAAATATTCATTTGGGAAGAATATGTCTTAAATATATTTTTAATCATCCAACGGAGCTGCAAAATCATCCAAAGGGTGATCCTTTTGCATATCCTTTTGATGATTTTCAGCTTCATTGCATGATTAAAAGGATATTTAAGACATATCCTTCCGAAATGGATACGGGAAATTATCCAATGGATATATTTTCATATTATTTGTTTTCTTTGTGTAGTATTTTCATGGATGGAAACTTGTCTATCGCCAATATCTAACAGTTGGTTGGAGAATTTGTTAGCGCATGCTTATTATACTCTGTATTAACAGCAACAACTCCAAGCCTATAAAAATCAGTACTTCCAGAGAAAAATTCAGGCAAAAATCGATCTGCTTGGTTACCAGCAGACAAACTCTCGATTTCGAGAATTCAAGTTGCAAGAATAAAAAGACTCGAATCAAAGAAAAAAGCTTCTTTGAAAGACTTCTCGTGGTGGCACTACCACACACACACACACCAAAAAATGATTGTACTTACTGATGAAATACGGTGAACATACCCTGCAGTTCTTTGACTCAAACCTGAGCAATGGGAATAACTGAATTGCATGCCTGATCTTCAGGCATGCTGCAGAGCTTCCCATGAAACTCGCCCATGAGTTCAGCCCTAAAATCAGCAGAGGTCATGACGTAGTAGAACATGCCTGTGTTAAATTCATGGCTGAAACTCATATAAAGGATGCCATGAACTCAGTACCAGCCCTTCCATTTCAGGGCTGAGCCTAACTGAAGGGAATAATTTATTAGAAATTTTAGTAATTTTCCTACCTTTCATAATCATTAAATACGTATAAAAATTGTAGAAATTATTTACCCATATTTTGTTTCATGACAGATGGCGCTACGCTTTCTACGAAATACAAAAATAGTAAATTCGCTACTAAAAAATTCGAGGGAATTAACAGGATTAATAGGCTTGTGGTTATAGTTCATTTTTAATGTTAAATAAAAAAATATTCAATTTAAAATTTTTGTCAGCTAAAAAATAAATAATTTTATGCACAGGGTCGAGCACATTAACCAATACAACAGAGTGAGAATGTGGACTTAGAAGATTGTATAAGTCAAAGAATCTGAGCGATTTTTTAAACACTATTATGAACTTGCTAAAAATTAAAATTTAAAGGGTTGCTGAGAAGTTGCTATTGCAAAGATATAAAAAAAGAATCCAACCTATCGAAAAGTTGAAAAACCTTTAACGTTCTATAAAATTATATGAAAATTGCCACAGACAATCTTTAACTCAGTTACAACTTGCCTAGTGCAAGTGTGGTAGCACACTTACATTGGCAACTGATTAAAAACTTGTTAGTTTCCTTCCTTTACCAAATTCTTTACTTAAAAAGTTCCATCAACTGTGAGTCCAATAAAGAAATTTTCTATGTCTTACATTTTGGATATTCTCAAGAAATTTTGCAACATTAATTTGGTGGAAAAAGCACTAGCAATTTAGATTTCTTTTGGAGAACCAAACTTGTCAATTCCCTCTCATCAGTCTTAATTCCCATTTTGTTCAATATTTACCAATTGTAGAGCATTTGGTTGGTGTCTTGGAGCAAAATGTGCGTTTCCACTTGCTATGCAACATTTTAAGACCCACTTAAAAGTATAAATCCCCTTTATCAGCCTAAACTGCATATTGCATTCCTATTATTTAATTTTAACATTCTTCTCTCCTGCTGTTTAAAATTATGCACACATAACTTGTGGTATGGTTGAGCTAAGCTCGCTAATTAAATATTGTGAAGGTCGCTTAAAACCAATAACAAAAGAAAACTGAACACAAATAGTTTTGCAATAGCAAAATTGTAATAAAAATGTACAGCGTGAATTCCAGAGGGAAGCACAGATTGGCATACCTGGCCGCTCAGAACAAATTCAACTAATAACGCGCGTTAGGGAATTTGTAACAGAGGTGCACAGACTGCTGGGTTTTTATACCCTGTTCCCATTGAAAATGGGAAAAGGGGGATCATGATGTTGTGCGAATGTATGTCACAGGGAGAAGGAAACAGATCCACAATTATTAAGTTAGAGCCCCTTGGTTTAGTATACATCAAGCTAGGCCCAATATCGATCTATTCTGAAAAGTAAAATCAGATCGGACAAAAAAAAAACCGGAGCTATAAGCGAATCGAATTGAGCTGACAGGGGCGCCTCCCCAGTTGTTAGTCAGAACTAGAACCGCTTAAAGGCCAATTTAATGTTGCCTACATTCCGGATGATAATTTAATGGCGGTTACAAAAACCAGCTACATTCATCTTCGAAAATTCAAAAACAAATAAATGAAAATAAATGAACAGGGTATTTTGTACTCAACACGTCTGCAGCTGTGTTTACTTTTGAAATTCGGCATATAGTATTTCAATATTTATCAATCCGAAACGGGACTTAAAACAGGGTAATCCCGGAGCAGGCTTCAAGTGATCCTGTTTTTTGGGATTAAAACAAAAAAGTGGGAGTCAAAGCAATCTTTTCCCGGGTCGGCTCAAGAACATCCGGGATTACCCAGTTTTCCATTCCGTTTCGGATTGATTTCTTTTTTCTGTGTAAAAAATTTTCGATAAGGATGTTTAGTATGTTTGGACAAAAATGCCGATATTTCGATAGTATTTTCGGCATCCCTGGAGGCTAAGCATTATGATTCTCGGCCAAAAGTCTGCTTCAGTAAATCGATGTTTTTTTTTCTGGCTTTTAGATTTCGATAAAAAGAACAAAGTGACATATGTTCACGAGATTTACTTACTTCTCTCAATCTCATGGCTCGTGTGCTTATAATTTTTTGGTTTTACACAGCCCAAAGCGCTAAAACCAAAACATCTCTCCATCTCTTGGCTTGTGGGCTCAAAAAATGTTTCACAATAGTAAGGGACCTACAGTTCAACGCCGAATCTGAGAGGCAAAGTTTAAAAAGCTTTTTCATGACTTAAGCTGCCCTTACACTTGTCATATATCTCTTAAAAGGTTGTCAAATTTCTCTAAAGAGAAACTATTTAGAGAAGCTATGATGAACTATTACACCTTCAATGACAGAGATTCTACAAATAGTTCTTCATGGCTAGTTCATCGGATTCAGTACTGGTTCAACAATTTTCGACTGACAACCCAACACATCAAATAAATGTGTTAATATTAATGGTTGCGGTTTTGGCTGACGATGAATTGGATAATCCAGCACCAAAGAAAAGCCGATAATTTAAAAAGCGTTCCATTTGGAGTGGAACTTGGCTTTTGGGTCGCTGTGAAGGCAGAGACATGGCGTAACTTGTCTTACGCGAGCTTCAGCACGAGGACGACGAAACCTGCCGAAATTTTAATCGAATGAACAAATCAACTTTCCACAAGTTGCATAAGTTTGTGAGACCTAAAAATAAAAGAAAAAGGGTCATTCTTAAGAGAATCCATTCCCACACAAACGCGGTAAACAATCGTAGAGGAGAGTCTCATCCTCATAAAGCTACAGAAGTACCATTACCTAACTTTTTGACCATTCAGAAATCTAGAAATATTATGTTAGCCATAATGCAGATTCTGCAACGGTTTTTCATTTACACATAAACGAAAGGATAACAGAGTTCTCAGTTTAGGTTAATCGATAAATTAAATCGAGTGTATCGAATAAAAATTTGGTATTTTATTTTGGGAAATCGCAACGCTATAAACTTGACAGCTGCGGTTCAGCAGAGTTACTTATATCAAATAGAACCAGTCCTATTTCATCATCATAAAGAGATACAAAAATTTCTCATCAGATAATACTCGGGGGTGTCCCAGAAATCTCTAGAGATTTTCGTGTAAGCGCTTTCATTTCGAGCTGCAACTGCTTGCCTTTATATGTGAAATGTCTCCAAAATGCTGGGCTACTAGATTAGATGACAAAAGTTGAGAGATTTGAGACCGACTGTTCAAGGCCAAGTAGGTTTGATGCGTACAGTTTCCTTTCTCTATTATCTAGTAACCTGCAGCGTTGCTGTCATTTTACATCTAAAGTTCTCCTAGTTTAGTTTAAAGTTCAATCGTTCATACGAAAATCTCGAGAGATATCTGAGAGACTTTTTAGAGATATATGACAAGTGTAAAGGCAGCTTAAGAGCCATTATCTAGGTGGAAATTATGCAATGCCCTAAATGAGGAGTGCAAAAACAGGAACCTAAGAATCGAATCTAAGTAGTTACTTCCAAACTTTCCGCACACCCGACCGACCGACATAGGTCCAAGGCCAGTAAAAAGCAACTACATCAAATAGTTTTCACCTTCTCCATCTGATGTCTGCTGTTGTTTGACGTACGACTTGGGTGGTATTTCACTTTTCTGAGTAAGTTTGCGAATACAACTCAACATTTTTCTTAGAACTACCAATATTGTCTACAATTTTGAATAAACTTCTTGGACTTTTGGTCTGCTTAGTGCTTTTACATTATTCATTATCAGGCAAGTATCTATTTCGTTATCTTGCCCAAGAACCATTAGACGATGAAACCATTTTTGCCACGATTAATTAAACAAACAATGAAGAATTTAATGTAGAAACTTTTACATCCATTTCTGTGTGCTTGCTTCTCTTGTGTTTGGCCAGGGGCATCTTATACTACTACTACCTTTTTACTTTCTTTTTTTTTGCTTCATGTATTGTTCGGCCTAATTGGTTTTCCACCTGTTTTTCTGCCAGTTATTAGCTATTATAGCTGCCAGTGGAAATGGCTTCGCCATGGGAAAGCAAAAAGAGAACAAAACAAAAATCCAAGTAAATAAAGCTTAGGTTTCTTTCAGGCTTGAGGCAATTGTCGTTGTCACAACAGCATCGTTTCCTGTTTGCCATTGTCTGGCAAACCCAAATCTGGCAGTTTGCTCTCGCTGCTTCTATGCAAATGCTATCAAAATTCGCCAGGGACACAAAGGGAAAACAAATATACAAATATTTACATTTGATGCGTTCCGCATGCCAAATTACCATAAGTAGGCGAAAATCCCACTTCGGTGTGCTTTTTAATTTTTATATATATTTCTTTAGAGACAATGAGCAAAATTGGAGCATTTCTCGGCTGTTGGCATCCAACTTGAAGCCAATAATAATAAAAAAAAAAAAAAATCCTCATGAATCTTGCACAATATTAATAATAAATTTCGCTAGACGCGCCCCGAAGGTTTTTTTTTTTTGCCAAATTATCCGCCGTTTGTGGCGGCTGCAAGCTTTGAGATTCTGGGAAAATCACATTAGAAAAAGTAGGGAGCCGCCGTTTTTTTATGGGATTTATCGGTTGAGCGGTGGTGGTTAAGGTATTTACGGAAAACGGTGGTATCTAAGTGGCGCAGATTTCGGCTGGAGGGAGAAAATGAAAGAAATGGGTTTTTTTTTTATTCAATTTTGCTTACACGGCTGTCACGCACACACAAAAAACAAATCACAAAATTAATTTAAGAAAAATAAAAATCAGCGAGACAAAGTACAGACAGGGGGTTGAAAGGACTTTCCGGGCTTAAGAGTATCAACTATTGATGCAATGATCGCCACCTTTTCACTTTCCACTTGAAAATTGCAATTTTACTCAGATTACTTAGATGAACGGTCATCCTGATTGATGGTTTCATTCTCCTTAGACAACCATCTTGTTAGATTAATGGAATGAAATGCCTACTTTGCCGGTTTCTTACAGCCTTGGAGCTGGAGCATTCAATGAAAAACTTTATCAAAAAAAAAAAACCATTCAATTACGGCTGCAAATATTTGTATTGTCGTCAAAAACTGCGGTGTGTAGAGATGATTTCATAGTTTTTTTTAAAAAAATCTTCCTTCCATTTTCACAATCAGCCTTGGTCCACTTTTTAATTACACAGCCAGCCAGTCAGTCGGGCACCTATTTCGAGCACCCCCACACTGTGGGATAATAAATTTTGTGTGTTTGCTTCGACATGAGTCCCGACACTTTCAGGTGTTTGATTGCATTCAGCGCTTCCACAGAGCTCTTTTGTGTTGAGTGTGGTACATGAAGGACTCATGTGGTCCGAGCCCTAGGATGGCATTGACAGCAGTCGCTTATTGTCGCCGAGTGCTTGTATTACAAGTGCCCTTTTACGGTCGAGCAAAAACACAATTTGTGAAATATTCCCAGCACTGAAATTAATTATTGGTTAAAGTTGAGAATAATGGACAAATTGAGCCATTAAATGGTTTCGCAACTGAAACCTACTTTGGGTGAATAACTCATTTAAATTTCAATTAATTTACTGCCAACCAGTTGCTGTGGCAGGTTATGCCAGCTAAAGTCAACACTGGCATCACGTGCGTCTCCAAATTAATCGTATTAAATTCGTGTTGTTCCGCTTTGTGTGTGTGTGTGTGTGTGTATATATATAATATGGTACTTCCAGCTACCGACACAAGCCACCGTCCTAAGCTTCAGCCTATCAAACTCTCTACAACATTCCCATCCACAAAATCCTGTTCGCTGTGCACTTCAATCAAATAAGCAAACAAAAACAAAATCCGCTCGTATGTACAGTGGTCTGAGTGTATTAAACCGCAGTCAAATTTAATAAAAGTTTATGGTTGGACAGTAGTCAGTGCCTTGTTCAGAAAGGTTAAGACAAAAATGCAGAACTCAACAAGATGCAAGTGATTGTCAGTAATATTTGAAGGAATTTTGCAATGTGGACATACGATTTTATATATGTGTGCTGTCTGTGTGCTCAGTTGCTCAGCACACTCATGTAAGCTCAAAGGTCTACATTGAATTTTGGCCTTGCCATTACCTTGTATGGGCGTTACTTATCCTTGGAGTTCTACACACAGAAATAAAGGCTACCGGCTTTCTAGACCAAACGGGATAGAATTCAAGCCGTTTTGTACTTGAAATTTCAAGTATGATTCGTTCCTGGGTGTACTTAAATTAAGTACTAAACATTCTCAACTTGAAATATGAATGGTAATATTATTGAAATGAGAACAAACCTCCTTGACTTAAGTACATTTTGTACTCACATTAAGATGAAATATTCTAGAAATGCGAGTTCTTAGTTCAGGTACAAAATATGTTAGATTGAGTACAAAATAGACTCATAGTCCCAGCTCCACAAAGTGCGCTACAGAAAATACGATAACTTTTTAGAGCGAGTCTGTTCATAAAACTCCCAACTGGCTCTAACACTTTTGTTATGGAGTGATGGTAAATTTCTGAACTACTGTATCTCTAACTTGCTCTTTGGGTATGGGTCTTGCATATTTCTTTGGTTTAATACAGAGACCTCGTTCAAAAACAAAGTGGAAGTTGCGTACAGAAGTGTGTACTCTTACTTTCTTCTTAGAATGTTCTTGGGCTGTCACTAGAAATTACTGCACTTTAAGAACGAATGTTTTGTACTTATTTTGAGACATAATCGGGCTTGACTTAAGACCATTATAAGCTAAATATGATATAAAAGTAAAATAATTCAAAACATACTTAATTTATCCCAAACCAGTCTAAAATCATATATTTTGGGATTGAAAAAATCGTACCTGATATAAGAGTTTTGTACTTAAATCAAGTATTTTCGTGCATACCGTACTATTGACACCGTTTGTACTTAGTTCCAGTACAAAGTTCTTGTTTTTTTTTTGAGTGTGGGTCTTTGGTTAAACTATTAGATGGAGAAGAGCACTGAAGTAGCGCAATAACTATAAAAGTTTTTCCTCTCTTAAAAAGTCCGCTTAGCCAGTAAGTAGGGAGTTTAAAATCCAAAAGTAAAGGTTGCTTTAATTTTATATAAGATTCAGTGCAGAGATTTGAAATATTCGTAAAAAAAAGGTTCATAGATCTCTATTCAAAAGCATCGAAGCCAATGCTTCGGTTCGATTCTTGATGTAATATGGAGTGTCGATTGAGCTAAGGTAAATATTGTTATTATTTATTGACATTTTATTATCTTTCTTTATATCCAACTATGGAGGGCTTTCCACCGAACTTTTTACAAGTAATTGTTGCTTCGATATCTATATCAACCAAAACTAAGCAAAGATACTCCATTGGTGAAAGGAAATCGGATGACCAAAGTCAAAGGTGAAGAAGTTTTTATTCCGAGTATTGCTATTATCCTAACCGATCAACCCTTTAAGTTTGATCGAATTACATTTCCGATTTCCATAACAACAATAAAATTAGAATTCGAAACCATGTTTTAAATGCATTTATATCGCAGGATCAATTGTACGTAGCATGTTCACGTGTAGGCACAAATCGAAAATAGTTGTAAATCACAAGAAGCGTCGACATATCCGAGATATCCGGAACTAAATCAATCCCAAAAGTTGTCAGAAGTCGGTTAGCCCCGGATTTTTGTCATTCCAAGTATGAATAGTACGACTTTTTTCTGTGTGTGAACAACAACTGTTTGTTGGTACGAGGCCTTAAGTAAAGCTCATACTGTGATTGCCCACCGTTTTTGTCACACCTTTAACCAATGTGCCACAATTGTCCTCCTTTTGCTTGGCATTGCGTCTCTTCAGCTGACAAACACACACACACACACACACACACACATGCACGCGCACGCACGTAAGAATTCATTACGCCAAGCACAATTGGCGCCCTCTTCGCTTCATTTCGCCCAAATATTCATGAGAAGAACAGCAACAGCCGAAATTACGTATACGCCGCACTGTCCCACAATGGGCATATCAAAGCGGTTTGGAATTTTGTGTCTGTTTCATTCATTTTATTTGTATATATGTGTGTATATACATATACAAATCCTTATTTACTTAGGGATATCCCAGTACACCCGAAGTGCAAGACACACGTCTCGTTCTGTTATTTTTGATTGTCAGCGAGCAAATGTTGATTTCTCTTTTGAAATCTTAATAGCAGCCAAGACCCGTCGGACTATTTAAATAATTCACCATAAAGTTTTGGCTCTTAGGGGGATTTCCGCGAATTTTAATGTTCGGCAAATCTGCGTATTAGACTTTAATTTATGTCAAAGAAACTTTTGTTGATTCCCAGTGCTTGCCCATTGTTTACACAGATTTGAAATGAAATAATTATGGTATTAAGGAATCAAATTTGTAATATTTGGAATCGCAGTATATACTCATAACACATCCACAGTATGCCGTGGCTTTGGGCGTTCCGTACTTAAGTGGAAAAACATTTTGTATGTCTTCGCTGGTTTAGCCGTTTATTATACTCTGTACCAAATGTACACGGAGTTTACTTAGTTTCTGCAAAAGTATGTAACAGAAGCATCTTTGACCATATTAAGTTACGATATATAAGAAATTCGAACTAAAAATATATTTTGTATATTTGAGAAAAACCATTTTCTTAAATTAAGAAACCATTTCGTATGAGCCAGAAAATATTTTCTCGCTTAATGCCTAATACCCCAGGAAATCCAAATTTATTTCCTCACAATACTTCATTAAAAAAAAAGGCTGCTGCTCATAAGCATTTAGATTGAAATCATCTCAAAAGTGTTTTTTATTCAAGCGAAATTTGACATAAAAATGTATTTTAATGCGTTCTAGAAACCAGCTTTTAGAAATAATTATATTTGTAACTTAACCTTGCCTGGGATTTTAACACGGGGATACATCTTGGCGCATTCAACTTTCTCAAGCATTCGCGTGATACACAGTAAAGAAGGCAATCAAGTGTTAAGCACTTATCAAGACGAATATCATCTGGATTGAATCGTTTGATCGAATAATAAGTTTAACTTGGGAAACTAAACGGGAACAGTTTATACAGAAAGCTGGTTAATCTGCTGGAAGAACTTGTTTCATAACCTAGCACATACCAACATCATTGTGGACACTCTTGGTGTCTGCAACATAGGAAGCATACTTAAGGCCACGACGGAAACATCATGCTTGAATTACAAACCCTACAGAAATGGACTAGGGCATTGCCCCGTTTAAAAAAAAAATACGATTCCTGCACTTCCACCGTACATCAAACGCAGGGGAAGACATTCTCCGTATTCTTAACGGGAAAAATTGGATGACACTAGCTTCTTACAGAAGTGATGCACAACGGTATCAGAAAAGTTGCACAGATGCCGATTCCGAACCCTGCTATTTATACACTTTTCTTTTTTCAATTTGTCTTTATTTTGTTGAGATTTGGTAGAGTAATGTTTCTATACTTTAGGGCGAATTTAGATAGACTGACAGACGGACGGGCAAAGCTCAATCGACTCAGCTCGTCACCCTGATCAAGAATTTATATAGTTTATGGGGTCGGAAGCGAATATTTCTATGCGTTGCAAACTTCTGGGCAAAATTATAATACCTATTGCAAGGGTATTAAAATAAATTATTTTGAGTGTAGGAACAAACAGATTTTAGAGGTGGTAAGAGATGTGAGACAAAGGCTTCATACACTAGCAGGCAGATTAATTTTATTTCATTTCTTTATTTTTGCCACGTGACAATTTGGAATGACATATCTCCCAGAGTTAAATAGATACAAGGTTCGTACCTCCTGAACAAATTTGGTAATCAAAATTATTTACCGATTTGCCAATAAAATTCTAAAGATTGGCTGACCGGTAATCAAGTTATAGGTCAAATCAATAATTTATGCTGGGCACCACCGGCTGGAACAGCTATGGGCAGCACTTTACTTTTAAATTTTGAAGCTACAGAGTATGTGATAGTCTGGCTTGACCGACTTTCTTACATGTTTTTTGTAAAGTCTGCCAGCACTTAATATGATTCTCTGGGAAATATCAAAGTTCGAGGACACACGGACAGCCTTCAACGGTACAATTTACCCTCGGTCAGGTGCTTGCGCCTCTTACTTCTGCTTGCTGCTGCTTGGGCACTTGTTAATATTGTTTTGAATTTTTAAATTTCAACTGCGAGCAGTCGCCACCGCCGCAGGGAATAAACGGAAACATGTTTCTCAGAATATTAAAATTTCGCTTTTTATGTTTGCGCAAAGTACTTTGACATTTTGAAACCATACAGTACAGCATGTGTGGAAAATGCATCTCAGTGGAGGGTTTTATGCTGATACATTTTTTGGTTCAATTCCACGAAATGTTTATCTTGCCCCCCACAAAATTTGTCTTGCCATTTGTGGTGTGTCATTCATTTGGTTTGAAACTTTACAACTCTAAACTTAGAACTCCAATTCAATTTCCCCCATTTAACCAAATTTCCAACTAATTAAGAAAGCAAAAACTTCTCACACTCTCCAAAACATTTCCAATTTACAATAAACGCAATCAGGACCAGCATTTATCCATATTTTGGCATTGACTTTTGACATAAACAAACAGCAAAACAACATATTCAATTATGGAAATTTTTGGCAATATGCTGGAGCAACTTTTTGGTCTATCAATTAAATTCAGTTTCAAACTGCGTAATTAACAAAAAACCAAGTCGACTGACGTCTGGTAAAGCAAGTGTTTAGAAAACTTTTTAGCCATCGCTGTGGCTTGGCTGGGGGATACACATGAAATTAACCATGTTCCTCGTTGTCAGTTTCTAGAATCTTATCTTTTCTATTAATCAACTTGATTGCTTTTACAGAATTCCAGAAAACTTCTGTGAACAGACTTTGAAGGTAAAACACTTGAGAATTGTTGATGAAGTGGGCAAATTATTTGTGTGATGCCAGTTGTCTGTCTAATTGGCTTTTGCTGTAGTCGAGAGGATAAGTGGATATAGTTCAAATGCCCTCTAGAGGTTTGCATTATTTATGCAGCTCTGACCAAGAGAAAAGCACCTTTAAGTGATTTAATTTTTAAATTAAAATAGTTATGCATACGAGATATAAGAGATGTACAAACTTTCAACAGCAACCGTTCGCTTTCAAGCTTACAAAAGTCGCAGCTTTGATTGCTTGTTAGCTTAACATCTGAGTTGTAATGTAAAAGATAGTTACTTACTCTTGATTAGTGATATTCTATATAACTTTCGAGCAGCTTAGACATGTATAAATGCTACGCGTACTACATCACGAAATTGACTTTAAAATCTAAGACCCAGGCTCTCCAAAATCCAGTGTTCTCAAAGCTTTCTTAATAGAGAAGCGAGAGAGAGATTCTATGAATTCCTACCCCTTTTAGAAAACTTCACCACTTCCAACTAAGCAGCCGGAAAAACTGAAATGACAAACACATCCTTTCACTTAACTCAATATTTTTAGTTGCTTCAAAGTAAACAGTTCGACAAACGAATAACCAAAGAATATGACTACAATTTGCAGGCAACAGCTGGGCCTCTTAGTTTCTTGATTGATGACTAAAAGTGCAAAAGTTACTTGAGAAGAAGTCAATAGCAGGAGTGAAATTTAATTTGGCGCACTTTACGGAATTTTGTTGTAAATGGAAATGTTACTTTTGTTGAAAATAAGAAAAATATTGATTGCACTGACGTTTTTCCCAGAAATTTCCACAAAGCTGGTGAAAAAATTTTTCGCTGAAATAAGTCGAACCGTTCTGGTGGGCAGGAAAGCGATAGGGACTAGTTTTTTAAATTCTAGAAAGGTAAAACTAACACCACTTGTGAGGGAATACTTAAATATAAATTAGCTTTTACTGTGTTAATTAAAATGCTGCCATTAATAATCAGCTCTGAATAACAAGGTAATGAGCCGAGCTGCTGAAAGTGGGTTCGTTTTGAGTATTTGGCGGTTCGCGAACCGAACCATAGTCTAAGCGCCTGATATTTTTCTCTACTCCTCAACCCTGAAACCGATGAATTAGGTACGGTATACCAATTGAAGTAATTTTTCAAAGATATTTGCAAGGATATTGGAAATAATTAGAGATTTTAGTATGAACGTTAAAAAGATATTAATAATATCCATTGGATGATTTCCGATATCCATTTGGAAAGAAGATGTCTTAAATATAATTTGAATCATCCAACGGAGCTAATAATCATCCAAAGCATATAAAAAATGATGATCATTAGAAATTTTAGAGAACGAAAAATTAACAACATCAGTTGAACGAGCATATTCAACAACTTACTATGATCTTACGCTTTAGGAGCTAGTATAGATGAACAGCGCTTGGAAGATAATAAGCGTTATTAGCTTAAAATGAACAGTTTCTAAAAATTCTAAGTATCAGGCATTGGCTTTGCATATGCCATAAGCATATGAATATAAAGGTATGCTTAGTATGTGTATAAATCGAAAGACAAACTATTCATTTTGGATCAAGCGAACCAACCCTTCGAAACAAATCATTGAGTTCAGGGGTTCCAGGAACCGGTACACGAACCGAACCTTGGACTGTATATTGGATTCAAACCCCTGGACCGAAAATACTACAATATTTTAGAGGCTAGCAGCCTTGCTGATTACCAAACGCATTCTTAATCAATTCAAAAGAGAGTAGTAGTAGTTTTTAAATATTTTATTAAAATACTGATTGTACACTTAAATTGTCTATGCTAAGGATACGAACTAATTTTGAATTGATAATTTTAAATTTTTGTCAACATGTCAGTAGCACTGTTTTGTCTTATTCCTCTTAATTGTTTCCTCAATTCAATAACTCCACAACCGAACCGGCTTTCGTTCAGAAATGCTGAACCGAACCTGAAACCACATATATAAACGGTTCGTCTCGGTTTCAGTTCTCTGACGAGTTTTGGCGGGAATAGGTTTGCTCTATCCAACGATTTTTTTGGGAGTTTGAATCATTTTCCTAAGATAATTTTTTTAAACTTCGTTCAATCATGGATAGAACGATTTTAAAGATATTCAAATGGATTATAGGGATTAAATATCAAAAGTGTTCGAAAAATCACATTACTGCAGAAACCATAATGTTTCATAATGTGACTTTGTGAACCACTGAACGGAACCGAAACCGCTGTTTAGTTAGCTCCAAAACCCATATAGCGAACCGAACCGTCGGTTCAGAAACTGTGTGAGCCACTGAACCGAACCAGTGCTTATTTTCGAGTGGTTTGCATCCTTGGTCATGAATACGCTGTATGTGTTTTTAATGGATCATCGTATTAACTATCTAAGCCAGGGGTGCACCCAGGTAACAGCACCTAATACTAGCGCAATCACTAACACAAATAAAACAAATTTTTTTGAAGCAACTACAACCACACGGATACGAAACAGAAAACCGGTTATTGCCTTATGCTGTAAGTGCTTGTAGCTGACTGAAGCATACGGCAACAACAAAATCAACGCTGCAAACAGCACGCATACCAACTCTTGTTGCCTTCAAATTTGCAAGAGGCATAGAATAAAAAGGGCAGAGTGGCTCCTACGAAGTGGTTGCTGCAATTTCATTATACGGGAGTCCTATACGCTCGGTAGTCGCTTTTCGCAAAAGAACAACACTTGCGTATATAGCGCAGGCACCGCTGATCTAAGCGTTCTCCCATACTCCAACCACTTTCTATTGCTTCTTGCTCTGTGCATCTCTGTAAAACTAGTATATTCTGTGAATCCGAATTCAATTCATCAGCGTAAGTTGTCCTATAACTGTAATTGCCTAGAAAGTGGAGATTGGACGTGCACTATGTATCTAGCATGCTTTCTCTAATAGTCATACCGACTAACCCAAGCTTGAACAATGATTTAATTAGTTTAATTTCTCATGACAATCGAAGTAGATTATGAAGAGATGACGGTAAGCCAAACAATTTGATTTTAATAACCAAAACTGACACTGAAACCCACGTTTCTTTGTTAACAATGTTTAAATAATCCAAAAAAAATAATATTCAAATTAAATTTAAAAACTTAAAATAACCGAATTAACGTTAAGAGAAAATTGCCAGCTAAAGACAATGTAAGCCAATCCAACTAAATATAATATCAATCCATCAGCCAACTACTTACATGTTCCCATTTTACACTAGACCCATTATGGTACTCCATCCTAGATTGGTAAGCAATACGTTTACATATGCCACAATAGCGACTTATGCATTCTGCGGCACGTGGCAAGGCAAGTGCATTAAGGCAACATCCATCTTCATGTTTTCCCGCTTTTAGAGCGATTTCCTTTTTGCACTTGGCGTGTGCGTTCTTTGTGCATCACTTTTCACAGTGTGTGTGTGTGTGTGTGTGTTTGTTTTTTTCGAATAAAATTGATTTTTATATCACAACGATTTTTCCATTTTGTATTTTGATGACATTGAGGTGCATGCTGAAAGTTTTTCAACATGAGGTTTCGTCACTTGTGCAGTACAGGACATATTGCAGGGCGCAGTGGCATTGACGGGGAAACATTAAGAATATTTCGGTTTGACAAATTTAACTCAATAAAATGCAGCCCCATGCACAACATAAAACGCAGGCTGGATGGGAAAATTTACTGATTGACTGACAGGCCAACCGCACGAGTCGGCTGAGCTTAAAAGCAAATCCATGTTGCAAAATGTCAGCCATCAGAGAAAGAGGTCAACACGAGGACACGAGGATCGGGCGCGTGCATTGGGAATCACTTAACCAATGCAAATTAGACTAATTGAAAAAAACAAGAGCACAGGCCATGCGGGCGAGGTGGATGTTAAAAGGTTTCATGTTGCCGGTGGCACATTAATTGCAACATTGAATATGCAAACAGTTTGGAGTCCTGCCGTTTGCACATTTTCATTGCAAATTCTTCAACCGAAAGCCAGACCACACCCCAGAGTACAGTGGAGGCTGCGTAATTAATACTTTTAAAATGCAATTAGTGCTATGGGTTGAGGTTGAGGCTGCTCACACCTGCACACCCACATTTCTTGGCTGGAATGCAATTACAGTCTATGTGCCATGTTTGACTTTCACTTGACTTGAAGTTGGCACTGGCTAAGATGAGTTAATTTTGCAATAGTGTTTTATTGATGGGGAAGTAGTGAGAAAGTAATAGTTTTCTAGATTTAAAGCACCCGCCGGACCATTCACTCAACCAGCTTGAAACCATTTCAGCAACTTGGCCTAATATGCAAAATGTTGGTTCCTTCTCCATCATAACTGAGTGGCCCACTTTGGTCAGCCAACCAGTCAGAGCCAGGATGACACTTGCTCTTCGTCCACGTCCAAGTGGAGGTCAGTTTGTAGTTGTTATGTCAGTATACAAGAATGTCAGCTCAACTGCCCATGTGAATTGTCATTGCTCTTCAGTTCAACTGCACTTGCATAACTTGAAAGCTGAGTATGTGTGCTGATGACATTGAATGGGGCAATGAATTTTGATTTATGGCAATTCAGTTTATTTCCCATTTAAAAAAAAATAAACCTCTTATTGAATAAGTTGAGGTATCTAAGTTACAAGTTAAAAAAGAAACGAACAAAGTTCTCCATCAAAAAACCATGTCTAGACGCAACAGCAACTCATTAACCAAATAATAATTTGCTCTTTCATCAATTACTCAACTGAACTTGACCGCAAAACATTCAAAAAATAAAACCATGCAAGGAAAACGAAACAGCAAAAAGTTCCCAGATGTGAAAACAGCAATGCAAGGATATCATCAGAAGGACACACCAGCCATAAATTAGGCAAAGCTTGGGACCAACACGCAGCACATCATAATCCAAGCCAAACGAGTTCAGAGTTGTGTGTGCGCTGGTCAGAAGGTCGTATATTAATTATTTGTGCGCTATCTGTGTGTAAATGGGAAGTGGAAGTGGGAAGCATGGCAGGCTGTCCTATTTAGGGGTTGGGCGCATTGTTTTGCCGCACTTAGAAGTCAACTGTCTGCGCATTATTATTAACATGAGCAATATTAGCATATTAATGAGCTGAGTTTGGGGTTAACTAATAAACCTTCATTTGATTACACAACCCATAAGCACGCACCATATACTTGAATGTATGCGCATACTTATTTAGGTCATAATTTGTAGGATATTCGAGATGTTTCTCGGCATGCTGAACTAGAACAGGAACTGGAACAGCTCAAGCCTCGGTGTGTTGGCTCTTTTTATACCCTTGCAGAGGGTATATTGAAATTGTCCAGATGTTTGTAACGCATAGAAGGAAGCATTTCCGAGCACATAAAGTATATATATTCTTGATCAGCTTGACGAGCTGAGTCGATATAGCCATGACCGTCTGTCCGTCTGTCCGTCTGTCCGTCTGTTTCTATGCTATCTCCTCCGGCAGTTTTAAAGCTATCGCCACCAAACTTTGCACGAAGTCTTCTGATACATTTGTCGGAACCATCCGGATCGAATGACTATAATATATAGCTGCCATGGGAACGATCGGTCGAAAAACTATTTCTTGTAAGAAAATTGTTCTGTTTTTAAAGCAAACATCTCCAAACTCCGTATTTACTAGTATTCAATACTTCTTTATGATTCTGCCACTTTAAAATTGTCATATATTTATTTTATAAGCTCTCACACAGTTCTTCAAAGTTTTGTCAAAATCGGATGACTACAGGTTATAGCTGCCATATTAATGATCGGTCGAGAAACTAGCTTTAGTGAGAAAAACTTTTTTGTTTAAAAAAAAAACGCCTCCAAGCTTTTCGTTTCTTAGTTTGCTATGCATTTCCATGATTCCATCAAGTTTGGTCAAAATCGGACCTCTATATGGTACAGCTGTCATACAAAAGTATTGTGAAAAACATGTTTGTTTTCAGTGGATATGTCCCTCAAATTATTTGATTAACGTGCTGCAGGGGTATACAAAACATCGGCCGTGCCGAAGTTAACTTTCCTCAATTTTTTCAGTGTCCTTATTTTGTTTCTCCTTAATTGGGGATCCAACGAAAGAGGTTCTGACCTCTTGCACTTAAAAACGAAATCGCTTTGAAAATGACAAATGAGATTTCATTCACACTGAATATCATCACCATAAATGTTGTGAAATGAGTACAATAATTTTAGTTTTAGCACTAGATCCAACAGGTGCCAATATAAAACAAATAAAATTCAATTAGGTAAATTGTGCACTGCATCGATTCGGCATAATGTCCTTAAAAATGGATTCTGAAGTTCAGGTCCAGATGCTAGCGGTAAATTTCTGCGTTAGCGTTGGCTTGAGATAGAAGCCTATCGCTCCATCTGTTTGGATGGCTGAGCTCTCCATCCCATCCCAAGAAAGTCTTTAAACTTGCAAACTTTGAACATTACGGAGCTTTAATTTGATTTTAGGATGTTAAGCTTAAATTCAAAGGAGTTTTAAGATAATTTTACGCGTCCCAACATCAAGATTATTTAGAATCAAATTCGTATGTGTCTTTTTTCTCTTTACAATGTCTCTTGCAGAATTGAACACAACTACAAAGTGTCATGCATAAGATATATAAGAGTGCATTCAAATACACTGACATTTTACTATGCCAGTTAGCTGGCAGTCTGTTCAGACTGAGTAACATATATGAGAGTATTGACAGACTTATTAGAACAATTAAGTATAGCACCAGAGTTGACTGGCAATTCTCTGCCAAGTGACATTTTGCACCTCAAAATAAGGCAGCATGCCAGAGTGTCAGAACGCACACTAAGTAATATTTGTTTATGTGCGTCGAAAGACTGCGTATCCACACACAGCAAAAGGCAATTAGCGGTTTGCACTTTCTATTTCTTGTTATAGTTGTTGCTTCAGAAAAATTTTATTCATTTGTATTGGTGACTACGAGAGCATTAGGTACTTTTGGGCAACTCTGGTGTAGAGCCTCAATTGCCTCAATTGTGGCATTGGCAATGGAATTTGTCGTCTTGCGTCATCCACGCATTCCGGTAGCTGATAGGGATTCTCGTCTTCAAAAGGTTAAGGAAAGATTTGAAACAAAATATTTTCTTTATGCACTTAATGGTTTACCTGAGCCCGTGTTCGAGCCTTAACCTAGGTTCGATGACATCATTAATTCGTTTCAAGGGTTTGAGCCACGTTGAAGGTCCATCACAGTTTTTAAGAGGTATGCTGCTTAAGAAAATTAAGCTATAGGTGTTGTGGCATTTTGAGGATTTTTTCAAATTCTTGAGCTAAAACCATCAAACCACCGATCAAATGAAAGAGACATCGAGCTGCTTGGCTACGAAATATGGTAAAGCCGATTCAAGCATCAAATTTAGAGGTATAGGTTGAGTTTATGATAACCAGGGATGCAAACCGGTTCTGAACCGAGCCGGTTTTGAACCGAACCGAACCGCTTATTCCAGCCGGTGAACCGAACCGCAAACCGAACCGGCTTCCTTTCAGAATTGCTGAACCGAACCGAAAACCACCAATAAAAAACGGTTCGGTTCGGTTCAGTTCTCTGACTGAAATCATGCCTAAAATCAACTAAGGTCATGACGTAGTAGGACATGTCAGAGTAAAATCCATGGCTAAAGTTCATAAAAATGATGTCATGAATTCAGGACCAGCCCTTTCATTTCTGAGCTGATTAATCAATGATTCAGTTCTGAGCCTAACTTAAGGGATATGATAAATAGAATAATTAAGTTGCATAGTACGTATTCTTTTCTAGCAAACATTCTCAATTTTCGAGAGTATTCATCTAGGAAATTATAGACGACTCCTAGAAATCCGACATACTAAGCATTGGCCATTCTTCTAAGGATTTTAAAAATATTTAAATGGATTATAAGAATTAAATTTCAAAAGTGTTCGACATGTCACATTACTACAACAATCATAATATTTCATAATGTGCCTTTGTGAACCACTGAACCGAACCGAAACCGCGGTTCAGCTAGCTCCAAAAACCATGTAATGAACCGAACCGGCGGTTCAGAAACTGTATGAACCACTGAACCGAACCAGTCCCTATTTTCGAGTGGTTTGCATCCCTGATGATAACAGCTTTTCAGGACAGCTATTTTTATCCTCTTGCAAACAACTACATGTATTTAATATCCAAATTTCCTTCCCCTTTCTATTGCAGATAATCACACCGACTCGCTCGCTGGTACTTTGTGCCGAATCCCGGCGCGAAATGGAGGATTGGCTTAGCTCATTGAAAACGGCCACCGTGCCGCAGCGTCCTCGAGGAGATAGTTTTCTGATTGAACAGCACGATATACTCTCCAATCATCATCATTGGTATGCCACATCGCATGCGAGACCCACCTATTGTAATGTCTGTCGGGATGCCCTGTCCGGGGTCACATCGCACGGCCTGAGCTGCGAGGTGTGCAAATGCAAGGTGCACAAGCGATGTGCGGCCAAGTCCATTGCCAACTGCAAGTGGACAACGCTGGCCAGTGTGGGCAAGGACATCATAGAGCAGGCCGATGGCATTATTATGCCACATCAATGGATGGAGGGCAATCTGCCGGTGTCGGCGGTCTGTGCGGTCTGCAAGAAAACCTGCGGTTCGGTGCTACGATTGCAGGATTGGCGATGTCTGTGGTGTCGGGCGACGGTGCATGTGGCCTGCAGACCTCAAATGGCAGTGGCCTGCCCCATAGGACCGGCCAAGCTGTCGGTGGTGCCACCCACCAGTGTACACTCCATCAGCACGGACGATGCCTGGGATGTGGCCAGCCCCAAGGGCAACTTTTCACCCCTGCTGGTCTTTGTCAACTCCAAGTCGGGTGACAATCAGGGCGTAAAGTTTCTGAGACGCTTCAAGCAGCTGCTGAATCCGGCTCAGGTCTTTGATCTGATCTCTACGGGTCCGAGTTTGGGACTGCGGCTGTTTCGGCATTTCGAAATGTTTCGCATATTGGTGTGCTCTGGAGATGGTTCAGTGGGTTGGGTACTGAGCGAGATTGATCGGTTTAACATGCATGTGAGTGGGCTGAAAAAGATACTTGAATAACAGTGCTAAACTGGTCCCCTTTCCTTTTGCAGAAACAATGTCAGGTGGCTGTAATGCCTCTGGGCACGGGCAATGATCTGGCTAGAGTATTGGGCTGGGGCTCCAGCTGCGATGATGACACTCATTTGCCGCAAATTCTCGAGCGTTATGAGTCGGCCAGCACCAAAATGTTGGATCGCTGGAGTATAATGGTCTTTGAGAAGGCCATAGCCGTGCCCAAGATACCAAAAATGTCGATAACCACCGAGCAGGAGGCGTTACTTACCGGCATGGTGACCTCGGCCAATCACCATCTTCGTTTTATAGTCGAAACCAACGATTCGCAGACTTTGGTCACATCCACTCGGAATTTATGCGACACCGTGGACGATCTAATAAGTCGCATCTGTGAGCACCACAAGGAGGATGAACAGCTCGCAGTCAAGTGTGACATTCTGAAACAGAAATTGAATATGCTTTTGGATGCGCTGCAGGAGGAGGAAATGGGTGCGCACAGTGGTGATGATTTGATAGCCACCATCAGGAGTCTAATTGCACGAAGTATACCAACATCGTCGGCACACTCAAGTGCATCGTTGCTGTAAGTGAGGGGAATGTGTAGGGGTGGTGGCTCACTTGTTCAGTTGTACAGCTTTTTCTGTTTTTTTATTGAAAAGGGAAACATGCTCTCACTTACTCACTTGCTCAGTTGCTCTTTTAGTTGTTCAGTTGTTCACTCTACTTGATTTTGTGCTCCCCTTCTTTTGCTATTCAATTGGTTCTGTTTCTTGAATCAAAATGTACACGGGATTTGACTTATTCACTTGTTCCGTTGTTCAGTTACTCTCTCACTTCTTCAGTTATTCACTTTGCTTTGAAAACTTCTTTTTTTTCTTAATTTTTTTTTCAAAAAAGCAAAAAGACTATTACTTATTATCCTGGTCAACTCTTCAGTTTGTTTCTTAATTGCTCAGTTGTTCACTTTTTTGATTTTAAGCTTGATTTCATTCAACAAATTCAAAAAGCAGTTCTGTTACTCGTTTATTCAGTTGCTCTCTTACTTGCTCAGTTGTTTACTTTGTGTTGACTCTCTTTGCGTTCTTGATTAATCAAAAAATTACCTGAAATCTTTTTCTTACCCACTTGTTCAGTTGCTCTCCAAATTGCTTTGCTTGATTTATTTCTGGTTGTCATTATCTTACTAACTTGCTCAGTTGTTCACTTTGCTTAAAAAGCACTTCATATAAAACAAGTTGCAATCAAAGAGCAACTGAACAATAAAGAGCAACTAAGTAAAACATAGGTTTAATTCAAGATACCTAAAACCGACGCTCTACTGAAGGGCTTTGGCTTTGTACCGGTTTCCAAACTTGAATCAAGCAAGAACAAGTTCATTGGCTCAATTTACTCATTTTTGTTCACCGCAAAATTCTTTCCTTTTTCCAGTAACCCAAACATATCAATCGAGAAGAACGAAAAAGATCAAATCAACTCTAAAGAACGTCGTAACAGTCGCTCACTTCGCTCCAGCGAGAAGGAGGCACTCCAGTGTCGGGCCAACAGTGTCAAGCGAGCCATCTACAATGTGGTGGAGCACTCCGAGCCGGGTCGTCCCAAACGCTATCAACGCAAGCTCTCCATTACACCCTTCGAGGCTTTGAAGTTACCCACCAGTAATTCAGGCGACTCGACACCCTGTGGCTCTCCCCTACCCATTATACCACCCATCAATATTATCTCCCCAACAATGGAAACCTCTCGCCTCACTTGCATCTCACCCCTGCCCGATACGCGCCGCGATTCGGTTGATGAGAACTTCTTCAATAGCATCAATTTGCCGGCACCGCGACAATTTGCCGACAGTCGACGCAGCTCCGGGGTGGAGGTTATCCAGGAGATGGAGGAGGGTGCCAATGGCGAGACCGTTTACCGCATGGGACGTTTATCACTCAGCGGGGGAGCCAACATCGACGATGCCGGCAACCGTTTATCACCATCGGGCAGCGAGGGAGGGGACACTACGCCCACTGAACGCAAAGTGGACTTCTTGCGTGTGCCCATCATTACGGGAGAGCATATTGTGGATCCGCTGTCCGACTATCGGCCCATCGAGGTGTTTGAACGCACTTACTACATGACCCGTGAATTGGACAAGGACAAAGAGCGCAAGGCCGACTCCATCGCCGCTGTTCTAGAAGCCGAGAAGGAGGACTCGCTGGTCACGGAGAAACAGCCTGAGCTGGTACACACTTGTAACCTGCAGGTACCCGGCATTGTCGTTACCCCCAACTCCCAAAATGTTTATACCAGTGCTAGCCTCACAATCATTGATACCGATGCTCAGACCCACACTGTACGTGTTCCATTTCAATTGAATCTGCTTAAATGAAAAGGAGACTTACTATTTGGTGTTGTCCGCTTTGTTCTTTTGTCACTTTTGCAGGAACAATCGGAACAAACGTCCGATGAGATGGGAGGCGAGGCCAGTGATGTGCTGTCGGCCATAAGCAATGAGGAATGCAGCGTGGCCTCTGAAATATTTGATAAGCCAGAGACAGGACACACCTTGGGCGATATAATTCAGGTGAGTCTCTGGCATAATAATCGATAGGGGGGAAAAATGTAGAGAAAAGTTGAGTTGAAAAGGTTCTCAATGCTTGAAAACATTCTTCCCAGAATGTAAGTAGGGACTACTTAAATCCAGACCCATCAGATCAGCTTGTAAGCTTCGTTCGGTTCCAACAAATAGCACCACAAGAATCAGCATAAGTCTAATAAATTTAACTCACCCCACAAAGTGGTCCTACGAGCCGGACCAGAAAGCTGCAATAGTTATTGAGTTTTGTATTTCAGCATCAAGGTTGGATTTGTGCAAAGATTCCGAGCTCTTGGCTCTGAACTAACAGTCAGAGCTTGAGAGCCTGGCTTACCAAACGGCTTACAACTCTTTAGTCGCAATAATTGACTTTGAAATGAGACCCGGAGCTTGAGAGCCGAGAGCACCAAGCGGTTTCCAGCTCTTCGCTTTAAACTGATAGTCTGTGCCAGAGAGCTAGAAGCTAGCTCCAGAGCCATAGCTCTCAGCTCTAAGCAGCTCATGTCACCGAACTGAGAGAGACAGCTCGAGAACTAAGAGTCTTCTGATGGCTTATAAGTCACATGTATCGGATCTGAGTCAAGAGTAAAAGCTCGTTTGCTCTTTGCTTGCTCCAAAATGAGAGTCGTAGCTGGAAAAGTTCGGAGGTTTTGGTTCTTAACTAAGAGCCAGTGCTAGAGAGCTGGAAGAAAGCAACTGTTTCTCTGCTAGGCAGCCACAGCTCTCAGCTCTTACTCTGAGCAGGGAGCCAAAGCTTGACAGCTGGGAGCCTTCAGATGGCATTAATAGCTTTCGAATATGAGCTGAAAGCAGATGCTTTTGAGCCGGGAGCTCCAAAGAGCTTACAGATATCTACCGACAGCACTTCGCACTAAAGTGAAAGGCGGAACTTGAGAGTCGGGAGCACCAAAATCTCGCAACTTTTCGCTCTGAGCTAACAGTTGGTTCTCGACTCGGGAGCCATAGCTCGGGCCTCTGAACTTAGGGCCTTAGGGCACTCGGCTTATGAGTGACAGCTGTCGAATCTTAGCTGAGAGCTGATGCTTTTCAGGCGGCAGTACCAAAGTGCTCACAGGTATTTACCGACAGCTCTTCGCACTGAAGTGAAAGGCAGAACTTGAGAGGAGGGAGCAGCAAACGTCCCACAACTATTTGCTCTGAGCTGAAACCCGCGAGCAAGCAACCGGTTCTCCACTTGGGAGCTACAGCTGTTATCTCTGAACAGTTCTTACTCAGAACTGAGAGCTGGAGAGCCTTCAGTTAATTATCGGCTCTGAAGAACAATTAATATAAATCTTCCTTAGCTCTTATTATAAAGATAGTTGAGTCGCTCGAAATAGCATAATCACTTCCCAAAATATTTGCAGAATCTCGATGCCAGCAACTTCACCCACATCGACTCGCCCGAGACCAGCGACGAAACGGAAGCCATGCCCGGGGAAAGTCTAATGGATGACATTAGCTCGGTGCTGGGTCATGACATCACCTATGCCCTGCAGGATAATACAATAACAGACGATACAACCACTCTCTGCTCCGACCATGTGGGACCACCAAAGCCCCCGCGTAAGAAGTCCTTGAGTGCATTGACCCAAACGCAAACGCGCTCGCGCAGGCGCAACTCTTCGCCGCCAAGAATGGCGCGTCTGGCCCGCATGGACAGCGATGACAATCCGCAACAGTTTGGATTTGAGAACATTGTTTTTGAAATCGACAATCGCTGTGACGATCAGAAGATGCGGGAGCCACCGCGCTACTGTAGTCTGGCTCAGTTCGTGGAAGGTAACGATATAGCGCGGCAGAGTTTCAAGGTAGGTGTGCGTGCCTAGCTAGGGGTAGAGTTGTGTATGTATGTATTTAGAGTTACATATGGTTCCCGGAAGTACTCAGAAATGGCCAACTTATGGTAAAAATCTTTGTTGCTCTCCGTTTGCTTCTTTCTTCAAAAACTTTTCTTTTTTCCTGTGTACAAAACAAACATTCAAAAACCGAAAACAAATCAAATTTCCTGCTCCTGTTCTCCTCGATCGACTCTCTAAAAAAAAAGCGTCCCAAAAAGCGCATCTCACTCAAAAAACTGAAACAAACTACAACAATCGTATCTCAACAGCAGCTTATGCTCGAGGCCGGCAACGAGGCGGAAGCGGAAGCGCAAACGCCGACAAACTCCAATGCCCTTATGGCCAGTCTGACAACGACTAGCGAGGATGAACTGTCCACGCAGACAGCGATTAAAATTGAAATACACGATGTAGAAACCACAATGCACACGACCACCACCACACACAAGCTCGAATCGGCCTTGGTCACTTCCACGTCGCCCACGAAGAAGTCGGGCCATGGACAAGATGTAAAGCGCATTACTTTTGATGAGTCGTGTAAGAAAGAATCCTTTGATGATGTAAATCCCAACTATCCACAGATAAGTGTTGTCGTGCGACCGCCCACACCATTGCGCGGCGACTCCCTCATCAAGCCCACGACTTCGGCGTCTTCCATGGCCGTCACCTCCAGTTTGCTGGGAGTACGTGCCATGAATACCTCAGAAATCAGACGCCATTCGAGTCATGCACCCAGTTTGGCGGTACGCGAATTCGACAAGGATAAAGATCGCCGGCATTCCGGCTTTAATCCGAATTTATTGGCATTGGATCCCGAGCATACGCGTTTCCTGAGCAGTTCCCCAGCGGCTAGCCGTAGAATTAGCTGTGGCAGTCTCTTTAAGGTAAGAACTTTGTACGCACCCTCCAAAAAAAAAAACCAAAAAGAACACACTGTTTTTCCTATGGGTGTCATCAAGGCAAGTGAGCAAGCAAAAAAAAAAAAACAGAAAACAATATCGAGTGCAGAACGCAGTCCACCTTATAGTACAGCAACCACACACTAAACAGCGATTGTTGGTAATTGTTTCCAATGAAATGAAATTACAAAAAAAAAATCCACCAGAACATGAAGTAAAACCAAAAACTACGGAAGAGAGTACCATTAAACGTTTTGTTTTGTTGCAAATTACACGATTTTCATTTTGTCTCGTTTTTTTTTTTTTGAATTGTGCGATTTTAATGAAATATAGAATTAGAATATCGAGAACTGCTTTAATTAGTCGGAATGATTTAGTAATAATGTTATATTTAAATCAAACTTTTTCTAGAAAGTTTCGGTTTATGTTATATTTTGTTGCCTTGATTACAAAAGCATTTCTGTAAATTTGTTCAATTGGAAAAAAAGTTGAATCGATGTGTGCTTTGTGGTAAAATCAGGGATTATTTCAGTAACTATATGCGGTATCGTTAACAATATCACTGTTTTTGTTTATAAGGTAAGGCATAGCTTCCTTTTGCCTTTTGGTACCAAGTGGGAACACCTCTGTGCTAACTTGTTTGTGTGTTTGCAAGTTTGCTCCTAAAACAACTAATTTTTTGACTTTGTAGAGGAATGTTTAATACCTTCTTCTTCTATTCCAAACCCTAGGTGGGACATAGGGCATCGAATGTTTAATACCTAACAGTGTGAAAACCAAAGTAAATTATTAGCGGAGTTAATCAAAATTGTGCAAATTTGTAAGGGAAAATGTTTGCTAATGAGGAAACACCAAATTTGTGTGGCACTTATCTAAGCTGCCGAATCGCAACCCATTTTTTGAAAATTAGCAATACAAGACACTAATTATGCAGTACAATAGGATAGCAAACCTGTAGCACTAGGATGAATAGTAATAAATAAAAAAAATAATAAATTAAAAAAGGCATTTCAAAGCTGGTAACCCATTTCCCCAAAATGTGAGACCACCCATGTGCCAACCCAGTCAACTTCCGCGGCTATCACAGCCCCTTATAGTGGTGATGACTACCATGTGGTGCAGAGGGTAGTGTGTGTGCCTGCTGTGCAAGAATGTTTAAAAACTTACACGACCGGTCTTTTTCAGCCGCTGTTGGCGCTAGCTGTGAAGTTATTAGCCATGAAAAAGCTTCTCAAACTTTGCCGTTCGGATTCGGCGTTAAACTGTAGGTCCCATTCTCTTGAGCGAAAATTAGAAGCACACAAATGCCAAGAGATTAAGAGAAGCTCGTCTTAGCCGTTTAGGGCTGAAAAGTCCAATATTTTAATTATACCTTCACTTTTCAATCATAGAACGATTCAATACCATTCGAAGTATTACCTGTACAAATAAGATTTAGGGCCGATTTCATATTTTTTAAATAGCTCCCATGTGTCAGGTAAACTCAGAGGGTTTATGTGACAGATAGCTCTATGTAGAAGATTAGAAAACGGCCCTTAAAGGTGGTGTTTCTACACAGAGAAATATTGTAAATATAAATTTGATATGGGCTGGAGAATTTAAAATTTTGGCAAACATCATTTTTCCATATCATTTCGAAACTACACCATTTTTTTTGACCTGAAAGATAAAGGGACGCATAGTAAATTTAATTTCATGACGAAAGCTTTAACTAGGCTCTGTGTCGTATGACTACACGTGTGTCCGATGTTGGAGAACGATAAGACGCCATTTCAGTAGTGTTAAGTGAAAGAGGTCCCGAGCTCTCGATCCCCAGTTGAGGAGAGGTACAAAAAATAAAAAAAAATATGTTCAATTGAAAAATTGTTGTTTTCTGATTCTCTTAGACTATTTATAGTACTTTGTTACAAAAACAGAGAGAAGTGTATGTTTTATAGGATTTTTTGGTCATTTGCAAGTGTATAAATTTGACTTTTAATTGATATGCTTCATTTATAAGCCTTATTATTAGGTTTTCTTTTGGAATGTGTGGCGCTTTGCTGAAGTGTAGAGAACATAGTTTTTGTGTGCTGCGAATAAATCCACTTATGTAACAACATCCAAAAATTGCCAGAAAGATAGGAAAAAGTAGAAGCTAGCGCTGGACAATACTTTGAAAAATGAATTCTGAATACAAAAAAGCAACAAAATTTATGAAAAAATACTTAAAAATTATTTGTATGTATGTATACATGTATGATCTAGCCACGATTAAAATATGTTGGAAGATTATTAAATTAATCTTTGAAGTTTCTATCGCGTACATTCTGATCACCGACCGTAAAAGCTGTAGTAGGCTCTAAGTAAGCAGTTCTTTTTCTATTTTCCCCATTGAATCGCACATAGTTACAATTACATTATAATTTTTCACCTTATATCTTCGTTAGTCACTTTGTTCGAGTTTTTAACAATTGAAATACCAAACAACAAACACAAGAACAATGTATGTTGTATGATTTACAAAAGCACAAAGAAACAATTGGTACGTATTTCAAAATTATGACAACTATGTTAAATTATTATTATTTCAATATATTTAATCGACACTCTTAATGCTTCACCGCTACAGCTTCAAACGAGTACACATAATAAATATCGATAAAATGTACAATTATTTTAAAACCAAATTAAAAAACATAAAACATTTTCTTAGAAGAAAAGCCAAAAGACAAAACGTGGCTATGGACTGTTCAGTGTTCGTTTCTTTGTGGTCGCCGAACCAGACATTCGTTTGGCCACCCTGGCACTTATCAGGCCGCTCATACCTTTGGTAAGCCTGTCCCAAGAGAATCCCAGGGGAAAAGTGCCCAGTTTATAACCAGTTTGTTTTGTTCATTCGATGTGTAAAACCCCAGAAAATGCAAATTCAAAACTAATAAGAATAAGTTATCCTCGGGACACCGAAGTTTGAATACCATTTATAATGAATTGTGATGCAATGCAATAGTTTTTCAAAGGTCCTTGCAGTAAATGATTGTTCATGACAACCTAGAACTAATAGAAACTGAAGGCAGAAATATTTCGAAATATTTACTCATGTCCGAACCAAAAAAATAATTTATTGATTTTCTTTACGCTGCCGAAATCAAACAAAAGATACAAGAATTTTACATTTTTTGTGCCGCTTTTGCTCTGCACGAGTATTCGTAACTCATTAATAATACCAAATTTACTTGTAGATTATATAAACGGTATTCAAAACTCAAATTGCAATCCTTTCTCCTCTGTACAAAACGCCAGTTTGAAGAGTATTTCGCCAGTTAGACCAGTTGAATCCAGCACGTGCGTGGTTATTGATTTTTTTTTTAGTTAACTGCCTACGACACGTGTTGCCGCCGTTCTAAGTAGTGTTGCCAAGTAACCCAATAACTAAACCAATCTCTGTTAACCAACACTGACACAAAATCAGCTGACAATTGTAGCTCTTGCTTTTCTACAACTTTCTTATGTTTTTCTTTTGGTTTAGTTCTTATGTTTAAGTAGTTGCGTTGTGTCTTATGCTCTACCTAACTGCTGCTGTCACTGTTTCTCTCTCTCTCTCTTTTTGAGTACTTTCCAACCCTGCGTCACAACACTGGCACTCACCCAAGCTCCACCACATTCTCTCACCCATACACACACACAACAAAATGTTTCTTTGCATTGTAGTTAGTGCTGAACTTTCCAATTGCTCTTTGGACACATACTCGATACTTCCTGCGAGCCTCAATCCAATCCTAATCGTTCCATCTCTCTTGCAGCCGAACGAAGCATTGCCCAATCTACAGACTCTCAAGGGCTCCAAGTCGAGTCTGTTTATGGGTTCGACTCTATTTGGTTTTGATCATTTTGGAAATGGCGATAGAGATAAGGAGGAGAAGAACTGCAAGGATAAGGCGCCAATCCAAGAAGAGGCAACTCGCAAGATGCCCATTATCAATCCGTTAGTGCGTTTGCCCAATTGGCCAAGTAAGTCTACTGATCGTTGGTTCGACCCCGGTAGCTGAATTTTCTTGTTATGTTTTCCCAGACCTCGCCAATGGAACTGGATTCATATCCAAATGCCTACTGGCCAATGCTGACACCCTGTGTGCTGCTGTCAGTCCATTAATGGATCCAGATGAAACCCTCCTTGCCGGTTATCATGAGAAATGCGTAATGAACAATTACTTTGGCATTGGCATCGATGCCAAAATCTCGCTGGACTTTCACAACAAGCGGGAGGAGCATCCGGAGAAGTGTCGTTCACGTGCTCGCAACTACATGTGGTATGGAGTCCTTGGCTCGAAGCAGCTATTGCAGAAGACCTGCAAGAATCTGGAGCAACGGGTGCAACTGGAGTGCGATGGCCAGCGCATACCTCTGCCCGAGTTGCAGGGCATTGTCATCCTGAATATACCCAGCTTTATGGGTGGCACCAATTTCTGGGGCAATACCAAGCGGGATGACATCTTTTTGTCGCCCAGTTTTGATGATCGTGTCTTGGAGGTGGTGGCCGTTTTCGGTTCCGTGCAAATGGCCGCCTCGCGCTTAATTAATCTGCAACACCATCGCATTGCTCAGTGTCAGAGTGTCCAGATCAATATACTGGGCGATGAGGAAATACCCATACAAGTGGATGGTGAGGCCTGGCTGCAGCCACCCGGCATGATACGCATTCTGCACAAGAATCGTGTCCAGATGTTGTGTCGCAATCGCAGTTTGGAGGTCTCTCTGAAGAGTTGGCAGGAGAAGCAACGTCAGCACAGCATTTCCATACAACGAGATGCCTCTTCCACCGCCTCCGAGCATGCCGCCTCCACGGATGAGGTTATCTCCGAAAGGGAGTGCTATGTTCTGCTCAATTTTATAGAGGCCGTCAGCTCTCTGGTCAAATGGGTGAAGTTCTTGATTATCTCGCATCCAGCCCTGCAGCATGATCTCTATGCGGTGGCTTGTCGAGCCAGTGAGGCATTGGAGAGCATTCATCCGCAGGGTAAACTACTTGAGGGACCCTCATTGCGTACCCAACTGGTGGAGGTTATTGACTCATCGCGTCAGCTGTACGATGATGCCTGTACCCTGTTGCGAGATCGTGGACATAGTTTGATATTGCGTGAGGATCTGGAGACGAAACTGAGTGCCGCCTTGGCCAATATGGAAATGGAGCTGAAGAAGTGCTCGGTACAGAAATGCATTGATGGCAAATTGAGGGCGTACTTTAATGTGTTGGCTCCCAATGAAGAGGTAGGTCGAATTGAAAAATATGATAGAAAATTGAAAATTTAAAATTTAGAAAATTCTAATAATTATCAGCTTATATCTTTCTAAATTTTTAGTGATGCTAAGAGATAAAATAGAGATAGAATATGGAAGTTTTCAATAGTCATTCTAAATTTAGATTATAATTTCCTGGAGGTCCTTAACGCGAAATGTACGGAACATATAATATATCTCTAAAAAGAAAGACCACTTTTTGAAGGAAATTATTTTGCTCGCTAAAACCTTTGGAGAAGAGAACTTTAAACTCAAACTTAAACATTGAACTCAAGACCTTTTGCACTCAACGAAGACGACAGTTTCGTAGAATCAAGAAGTTGAGATAAATTGTGCTCATTTCAAAAGAATTTAAAACATTTATTCTGAAAAATTTTAGAGAACATATTGCTCTTATTTTGAGTTGAAGGCATCTAATTTTTTTAACCGGTTTTTCCTTTTGGATTTGGTTCGTTTTTGTCTAGGGGAAGAGCATTGTAGTGCGAATAGTGATCGCGATACTAGATGATTTCGTGTACTTTAAAAAAAATGTACTTTGTTTACCTTTTGTGGGCTTGTCTTATGTGGAACTTATCGTTTGTTTTCGATCACTTTGGTATTATAGTAAAATACTATTTCTTGACTTTAAAATCAAGTATCCTAAATATTTCTGCGATATTTTTAAGCGAAGATATATCAGTATCAGTATATGTGTTCTAGTCACCATTCAATTTATGTTGTTGAACATTTTTATAGGAATTCACCACAAATCTCTAGCTAACTATAGTAATTTAGCAGATCAAATTTTTGGTCATTAGAGATTTTAACAATTTTTATCACAAATGCACAAAAATCTTAGAATTGTTGAGAATAGTTTGAAAGTTGAAAGGTAACACTTTACTATTATATCGGAAACAGTTTAGTCAATAGAAAAAGTTTCCCAAGAAACGTCACTAAAAATGAATCTACACGTGATGACGATTTCCGAAAACGGAGTCGTGTTCTGCACACAAAAAACCATTCAAAATCACCACCAAAACTTCAATATACTGAAAAAGTCTAGTATTGTTGCCTGGTGTGATTTATATTCAAAAAAATTGAATACTTTTAATGTAAAATTTCAAATAATATTGAAGTTAATTCTAGGTTACATTTTCTTACCATTCTGGTGGGTGTTACATTGGTGAATGGGAGCTGAAAGCTTAAAGCAATCAGAAAGGTCTTCTTTACTTCTTGGATATTTTCTACAAATAAGAGAAAACCTTACAAATTTTTCAATAATCCATTATTTTCTTCTCTTACAGCCGGATGGTCGTCGCAAATCACGCCCCTTCTGGGTACGATTGCGTTCGGGCTCCACCGCTGGTCAGCAGCAATTCAAGCCACCATTGAACAACACACGTGAAGCGGCCAACAACTGGAGTGTCAACGAAGTGGTCACCTGGCTGGAAACCATGCAACTATCCGAATATGTGGACAGTTTTCTTAAGAACGACATACGTGGCAAGGAGTTGCTTACACTGGGACGTCGTGATCTCAAGGATTTGGGTGTGGTCAAAGTGGGACATGTTAAGCGCATACTGCAGGCCATCAAGGATTTAAGCGAGAACTAAGTACAAAGTGTGAGTCTAGGGGTTGATTGTTAGAAAACTGTTTGTTAAGGTACGGGCGGGAGGAGAGTTTTGTATTGAGAATGTTAAATAATTTGCATACAACAATCACTAATTTATAGGCGATAGGCTTAGCTAACGAAGTGAACGGAGCGAACGAACAAATTAACGAGATTTAGTGCACGAATCAACAAAACGCTGGTTTGACGAGACTTATCATTTTCTGCTCTGTAGCCTAAGTAAGTTGACAACTTTTGGATATATGTATTCGGCAACAAAGTAAATACCAAAACGGCAGTAAAACGAATTTAATTGTAGTTGGCACTCACTTGCAAAGTGCGAAACAAAAGTCTAGTCTTAAGTGGAAACGTGTTAGAAACTTACGCTTACGGCAATTCACGAAATAAACTCCTTAAATTGATTCTAAATTTATAAGCAATTTAAATTTTACAACCCAAATGATTACCAAACTAAACCTTGACATATTTATTACCTATGCCTAGATATTCGAAACTAAACCTAAATGTTTCCCCCGATATATATAGCTAACATTATTTAAATGTAACAAAAGAAAAGTCTGTTAAAAGTGTCATTTTTTTGTGCGAAACCAAAAGCAACTCGAATCTTGTTTACTTTTAAGTCCAAATTAGGTTTTTTTTAAGTACATACACCGCGACTCTTTGGTGCCGGATGCCAAGGAGTTCGGAAACCACAAAAAAAATAAAGAAACTCTTAGCTAGCATTTGGAACACAGCTGATTTTGTGTTTCGAACACCGTTTTTGGTAAACCCCTTAATTGCTTAAGAACTTTTATTGTAAGGAGAATTGTGCTAAATTTTTATAATTACCTATTTTCGATTTAAAGTAACTACCTATATGTGTATATATATATGTAGCTGCATATAGCCGTCGGTTGGCCTCACCCACTAAAGCCACTTTCAGGTGACCCTCAACCATTTGCTCAAGTTGTCTCCAAATTGAGTGAATTCTTGAATTGCCACCACCACAAAACTGAAACTGAAATTAACAAATCACTTGAGCTACGTCTATAAAATTATATTTTTTGATATATAAGTATAAATGAGCCCAGACCAACTCGATTGATTTGTTGTGTGGACACAAATCCAATTTCAATTTTTGCACCCTCCCCCTTTAACCCAATAAAAACAAATGTAAAAATTTTTAAAAATATTTTAACACATATTTGTGAAACTATTTACGCTTAACAAGAACAGGCAGTCATGTCCAAATAGCTTAGTAATGGTAAAAAAAAAGCATTCAGTCAGTAGACTGAAAAGCTTTCTAGTATTTTGGACCTGACTGACATAAAAACCCAAAAAACACAAAATTAAAAATAAAAAAAATTAACAAATTCCTAAATTATTTAAAACATTTTTTCGACACATGTATTTTCGAGCAAACTTTAAAACAAAATTATAAGCCACATTGAGTTTTTAATAATTATTCTAAAATCTATCCATTGGAATGGTTATTCGTACATTATGTTCTATGTTTGTTCATTTTTCAAAATACTGTGATAACAGCTCTCTACTATAATCCTGCATACAATCTAAAACTACAACTAGAGCAAACGATAATACGAAATACCTGACAACATAATAATATTAATCATCTGTGTATTATAACATGTCCTAAAATCATTGACAACTAAATCTCTTATACCAAAAAGTCTTAAATGTTAACTCAAAGAAAAACCCCCCTTAGAACACAAAACGAAAAAAACCGTGTAAAAATCTGTCTCTGCAAATATTAAAATATGTAATAAAATCAGCCACAAGTTAATATTGTTAATTAAAAGAGAAACGAATACTATAACACTACAGATCCAATATATATATAAATATATATATTGCTTACGAAATGTATAATACATCCAACAAATAATAGAAGGCATTTTCTTGAAGAAAAGTTTAATACCAACAACAGATAATAATACTATAATAATAATAAAAACAAAAGACACAACAAAAAACACAAGCAGTTTCTTTATTTTTTGTTTGTTGAGCAATTTTACTATTTGAAATCAATTTAACTTAAGGATATTAGTTTATGAATCTGCGATTGGCTGATTCTTACCAAATCGCCACTGGTTTTGGTTGCAAAATTTTCGGGAAAAGTTTTTGTTCCTAACCTGGGTTCGGTCCATGTTCTTAACAGTTCGATGTATGTGTTATTTAATTTGACGACCTCAATAACTGGCACTCTGCATCAAAATGTTTATTATATTTGATTTCATCGGTTCTCTTTTAGTGCCTTCGAAGGCTTCAATCGTTTTATTACAAAAATCTCAGAGATACCTTTCGAAATTATCTGAAAGTGGTAAAAAATCAAAGTTTATGTTATGTGTTTTGAAAATTTTTATAGAATTTTGAAAATAAATTCAAATATCGCTTTATTTTGTTACCTTTGATCTGAAAATAAATTCCATCAGCTGTGCGCCCATTGTCACACTGCTTTCTCTAATGTAGCACGTGAACCCTTAAACTTTCAACAAATTTTAGTTACTTTATTTGGAAATTTGTCCACTGAAGTCTACCAAACTACAACATATTTTATAAGTTGGAAATGCTAATCAAATAATAAGTAAGCACAATATTGAAAATAACAATAGCCATAAAGTAAGAATTCAGAATGTCTTTAATTTTATGGAACAGTTCGGCTCAGGCTAAGGTGCAGCAATTTTCTCACTTTGGATTTGACTAAATTCTCACTTCACGGCTTAGATAATTTCCACCTTTCAAGTTTGAAACAGAAGAATAAAATTTTTGGTGACAAATAACATTTTTTTAAGTTAATTTCAACCAGAAATTGAATCAAAAGTAAGGACCAAAAACATTAGACTTTAAATTGTGCTCGAAGTCGAAAAATCGTAACACACGCCTGTCGACCATCGATAGTTTCGAAAGTGATTTATATATTTTGTTTACTTTCAAAATGTTCGCAAACAGATCTACATTATTTTAGAGCGCAGATATTTCAAAATTATGCATTTGAAGGTGTTAGAATTAGTTAGGGAATGCTGCTGATCCTACGATATTTTAGCGAAACCTTCTCATTTTTCAATTTTACTATTTTACCGGAGTTCGTTCCTTCTAAAGCTCGGCCACAATATAGTCGCTGAGTTGGTCACTTCTGAGGTGAATGATCTGCGTGCAGTTGTATAAAGTTTTGGTTCCATACATGTCGAACCACTATCTCTTACCAACTCTGAGATCTATGCGCTCACACTCAAAGGTAAAAATCCTGTACAGAAATAGGATTTCTTCAACTCATAATTAGAGCAGAATTTTCTCTTTTCTTTTTGAGAACCAATTTTCTTAATTTAATAGAAATTAGCCCAATTCAACTTAGCTTGGCCAGCAAAGCAATGCATCACACTCGGGCGTGAAGCAGCATCAACGCAAGTCCAGCGCTCAAAGAATGATATTTACTCCCGCTCCGATTAAAAGAGATCCATTTACATATTGAACTCAACAAAGCTCGATCTATTTTATAACCCAGTTGAGCTTAAAATGTTCTCAAAAACGGAATATTTGAACTCAAATAATGTTTTCTGCGCTCTCAAAAAAAGATCTTGAAGTGAGAACATTCTACCAACAAGAGAACAACATCTGTGCTCAATTTGTATCTAATATTCTTGGTTTGGTTCTGTCTCGGCTGATCAAAATTATTTACAATTTTAATCTAATCTTCACTTCACCAAAGAGAATCAGCACCACCAGTTGAAGTGTTTTTGCCAGATTTTGTTTTAGAATAACAAAATTTGTGGATAAGTTTACTTTTACGCGTTACTAATAGGGTGTACTACAGTCGGACAGAACACATAATAAAAGCATTTTATGAGCTGCGCTGCATCTTGTTGAATACAACTGGTCTTCAGCTGTCTTTAGCTATGGATAAGGCGGAAGCAGAGGTTTACCTATTTGTGAGGTAGTTTTGGTGAAGAGGATGAGTGTATTCCGTATTGATCCGTATTGATCTCATCTCAAATAAGTCTATGGTCCTTAGTATGCTGGCAGGTCGGATGAGATCTTTCAGTATGCTGGCAGGTCTGATGAGATCCCTTAGAAGGCTCACTTAATTCGATCCTGATGTTTATTGAATTCAGCGACTCCTGCTCACGCTTTCATTGATGCTGTCGGGTCTTTAGATAGCAGTTTCAAAAGACTGGCTCATTTCGTGGACCCTCCATTTGGTGAAGACCAAGGTAAGTACTGTATGGGAGTTGGTGTTCAGCACTTGATAAGACACCTTCTACTTACCACTTACCTTTCTCTGATACTTTTCTTCTCCAAATCAAACGCATTTTCGCACTTAAAACGTTTATATGCATTTTTCATTTATTTGATTCGTACAATTTTTATAATCGGTTTACCATCACTTGCGGGTTTTGGTTTTTCTCTATGCTTCGATTACATCAGTTTCATAATTCTATTATGTCATTTCGTAGGTTTTGCTTTTGTTGAAGGCTATTTGGTGTGCCTTTTTTTTGGAGTTTTGGGGTTGTTTATGACAAATTTTAAATTTCCCTTTTTGTGTTTATTTATTGAGTTTATGAATTTGCATTCTGTGTAGTTTTATTTAAAAGTTCAGGCTTATTTAGGCGTGAAAGTCAATTCTTAAAATTTGTTTTGTTGTTGTTGTTGTTGTGAATGAAACAAAAATGCATTTCCATTTATCGTATAAGTAGTTCTAAAAATTGATTTTGTTTGCCTTTCAACATACTGTGGTATAATTTGTTAATTGTTTTCGGTTTTTTGTGTTTTTTCCGTTTTTGTAAACAAGCTAGAATACATATCAAGTTTGTTCTTATGAAGATATTTCAAAGGTTGCCTAAAATTGTTTAAGTTCGATTAAAACTAAATGAGAAATAGAGTTTAATTTGGGGGTTTTTCGGTTTTTGGTGTGCTTATATATTTATGAACTAACTAATCAATTTTACGTCTTTGGAGTAGGGATTCTAATGTTTATGGTACTCGTATATTTATGAAGATTTGTAGTTTTTCAACTCATAACAAGCAGGTTCATCATGGGGAAAATAAAAATATGTATAAAAAATATTTAACTGTTTAATAAATACCACTGAAGCGTTTTTTTTTTTTGTATAATCATACTTTTTGTTTATTCGTTTATAATAAAAATATATGCTAGCAACAATTAAGCTCAATACCGAAGTTAAGTTCAGAACTGGTGTATAATGAAATTCATTTAACTTCAGTTTTTAATTTTTTGTTGGTATGACAACTACATAATACAGAGTTTTAAAATGTAACATTCAAGCAGTTCAGTAACTGAAAACCAACTGGGCAATATATTACTAATGAAACCAGATAAAGATATTTAACCTTTATGTTAAAGGAGATGTTTAACGAATGAAATTATTTGAAACATTTTGGCAGTTTCATTTGCTTTAGGTAAGTACATTCAATGGAAGTTGAGCTTGACAACCCTTTTTAACTATGGAGGCCAGCAATGGGAACTGTATTTGAGTTTGAGATTAGTCCAACAAAAAAAAACACCCTTATCAGCTTGGCTCGTAGCGTAAACCAAGTCACAGCACCTTTTGTGCAGTTTGCGACATCGATTCGAGTGGACTTTGTCGTGTTCAGTCTTTTTTAAGCTAGGCAATTTCACTTGTGCCCACCGCTGAGGCAAGCATTTGTAAGTTAAACAAATTAAACTATTCTCGTTTTCAATCACAAAAACAAGCCAAGAAGAAAGACAGTTAAAAGCAATCAGGTATCTCTTTTCTTTCCATATTTTTTGTGTAGCTTTGGCTTAGCTCGAGACAATTTTTATAGCTGCCGTAAGTTCATTATACATTTTAGTATCATTAATAAAATCAGCGACTGATCTCTAGTAATCTTGATTGGACATTAGCCAATGGAAAAGAGTCTCTCTCTGAGTTGCAGTTAATATGGAAAGCGGATCTTAATTGAATCAAAAGTATAGGTGCGTATACCCTATATAATTTCACAATATTCCATTAAGCGAATCTCAAGGTGCCAAAAAACATTTTCTTTATATAAATAATTCGTAACATATAATTTTTTGAGTATTGTGCGATATTGCAGTGTTCTGGAAATAAATTCGCTATAAATAAAACTTCATTGTACAGAAGTTTGCAATAGAGAAGTTCGACTGTACTTATCAAGGCTACAAACCCTTGAAGTTGTAGATATATATATATTTTGAGACTTGGTTAAAAATCTTTTGGATACAAGGGTTTGACCAAACACCATAGTAATTTGAAGCGAATTTCAGCAAATGCAGGCAACCATTGCACTATTATCGTTCAAAAAAAATATACACAGTTCTGTCCTGGGCCATTCCTCGACCCATACTGTTCTAGTGAGGGTCTTGCCTAAAAGTTATGTTATAAGGAGTGTTCTTCTTATTACTGAGTGGCGCATTGCAAGCTGCTCGAAAAGAAACCCTCAACATAATGCTCCTTGTAATACTCAGATTTAATAATCTAAAAATCAGCTGTAGGAGGTGAAATTTACAGCGACATAGCTTGGCAGGAAAATTTTCTCTCGTCTTTTTAGTCATTATTATGTTTACTAGGCAGAAGTTGTAGCTATCCGGAAGGATACTTATTGCTTAAATCAGCGGTGGGCACCAAAATCACACAGAAAGACAAAAGCTTGTCCGCTTGTCACTCGTCTTGATTTAAAAATTGAGGCGCCTGGAATAAGGCAGTATTCGTCGGACAACATCAAGTTTTACGCATACACACACATACGAATTTGTTGTTGGAAGAGAAGAGAAACTCAAACGAAGTTGCTGCAGTTTCGCGCTACGCTTTGCGCATAGCAATAACGAACGTAGCCGGCCCGTATAGGCATCAGTGCCTTAGAGTATGATTCAAGTGGGCGCCTGGACACTGTGTTATAGACTTGGCATTAATCGCAATGATTTATGTAGTAGCTATTGTTCTGTTAATGAAGAAGGAAGCGCTCAGCATCTCCTCTGTCACCATCCATCGGTAGGTATTTTTTTACCTTACTTTTCAGCCATATCTGCAATAGAACTTGCTTAGTTGCTCAAAATATACGACCCGTAATTTAGAGGCAAAAAGTAAATTTAAAATCAATCATCATAATTGCTTTCTGTTCTAGGTATGATTCTTGGGATTATTTGTGTCTTTTTTTGACAGCATTTTGATTACATATTTAGAGCATTTTGTTATGTTTAAGGAATTAATCAGTACTGAATTCGTTCTGTCATAACATAGTAGCCCATGTGGACTTCAGTACCAGCTCTTCAAAATCAGGGAGGATTCAGCACTGATCCTAACTGGGAAAATTAAACTTCCTTGGGGCATATATATTATATTTCAACTCGTCCCTAAGCTCGACCATGAAGCAGCGTTCTCCGAGGAACGAGCAGATTATGGCAAATTGCCATTAGGGTTGACTTAATTTTTGACTTGATATGATCTAATGAACCAGTGTAGCACAGATTGGAGCTTGATCAGGTTGGAGCTTGCTCTGTCAATCAGAATCGAATCAAAATATTTTCAGACTTGATTTACTTGAACCTTTGTTTTGAAACATGAATCAAAAGGCACTTTGATTCCACTCATGCAGGGCTCTAGTAGATAACGACTTTGTGGCACTGTATGTTGTGTGTGTTCACGCGAACGAAAAGCTGTTGTCTCATGGCTGTTCCTTAATATACTTCCTTAAACCTAAATTCATAAAAAAAATCATTCAAAAAGAAGCCCTTTAGGCTGAGTTTTTCGTGAACGTTTAATATTTTGAATCAATTCTCTTCCATGGCTACAAAATTTGTCTGGGCAACGAAATGGAATTCCAAAATTAACAAAGTTTTTTTGGCCTTGATTTCAATCAATTGAGTTTAAGATACAAATAAAGACAAATCTCCAACATACTCAATAACATAAAGGTTAAACAAGGTAAACAAATTTAAATTATGAATGGAATAAAAATTTACACAAAGCCTTTGACCTTGGGAAGCATTTTAATGTATACAGTGAGTAAACTTAACTAAAATTAGATGATTTGTTGTAATATCTGATTTATTTTCTTTGTAAATTTGATGACTATTAGACATACATATCGATTGTTATATAATTCATATATGTTGCCAACTAGTTTCACAGCTTTTTTAAGCATACTCTGCGTCTCTCATTTCTATTTGCTTTGTATATCAAAGTTGTTTTCGTTTCGCTATGTGTTTTGTAGTTTAACCATCATATGTGTATGTACTAGCCAAAATTACTTAAAATATTATTAATATCATTTATCGTTTTGTTCTTGTATTTCTGCTAGTTCATGTGCAAAATCTATAATCAATTTGTTTGTCGGTTCAGCATATTTGCTTAGATCGATCACCTTACGCATTAACCCAATATGTTCGCTTTTTGTTTGGTTTCTAATGGAAATTACAAAAATGTGAGTTTTAATTGTTTAGACATTTTGTTTTGGACGGGTCTCTGCGGTGATGTTGTCCCATTTTGTTTTGTTATACTTTGGATGAATTTCCTTGATTTGAATATTGCAAAAGTTTGTTGTTTTTTTTTTTATTTTTTGGTTTTGTTTTCGTCTTGGATTTATTGCAAAGTGTACAACAATTGTTTTTTCTTTTATATTTTTATTCTCAGGAGAGGCAGTGAAAGTGTCTTACATAAATTTTATTAAGGATTATATGCGAGTGCACTGGGTGGTAGTTAGACATTACAGTTGACCTGATACGGTTCCGAATTGCTTTTAGATTGAAACCAAAAGACAAGGGGAAAATCAAAGGAAATGCACAAATGGCGTATTCATCACGCTCAGACATTCATTTGTGAATTGGAAATAAAATTCATGTACTACAAGATTCCTGAAGTCTTTGCGAGTTGATGTGAAACATCTTGGTTCTTGGTACAGACACTTTTGAGCATGATTAAAAACAACTTCTTTTACAGAGTGAACAGGAATAGACGAAGTTTCAGTTAAATTTTAAACTTTCATTTATGTGTTTAGCTCTTTGTTCTGTGATGTAAACATTTAGCTAGGTGAAACAATAATCTGAAAGTTAAACAAAATGTTTCACATCAACTTCCACTCATTTTGCTTTTGCTTGTTAGTTAGGTTCACTCTTCTCTGCATATATATAAATATGGGTGATAAAGCATAGCCAAAATTGGATAGAGGATAATCTGCTTGGGTATTGCATATGTCTTCTGTTTTCTTTTTTGTTTGTAGGCTGTTTTACGTATGCATAATTAATAAGGTTCATTGCACTTTAATGCTTCCTGCTTAGACACTCTCCTCCTTGCTGGAGCTATTGCCCCAGAATCGATCAAAACGATCACGTGCCTTCTCCAGCACATCGGCGGCTGTGGTTCGAGCCGTGGATGCCGTGTTGGTGGTGGTAGCCGTGGACGATGACGAGGTATCACAGCGTACAGCTCCGCCGGGCTGTTGGGCGGCATGCGGTGTCAGTGTCTTTCCGTAGGCAGCAGCACTTGTGGTCGGACTGCAGGACTTCCAGGCTAGGGCAATTGCAGAGGTTGTGGAAGGGGGGGAAATAGTTTTGGAAATAGTGTTGTTTTTTTTTTTTTGTTGTTGTTGGTATGATAAGCTATGTAGCTAGGTTGGTGGCTTATATGCTCTTTGCTCTGGCGAATTTGTTCGGTTTTTTGGCTTAATACAGGGAAACGACTTTTGCAATATATTTACGCTTACTGAGATTGGCATTTGGCTGGTGTTTTGCGATTTGTCATAGATATAATTTTGTTTTCAAGAAGAAGAAGTTTGGCTAATGAAGATTTCGACTTGGTTTGGATGATGGTTGGTGGTGAGTAGCGATACATACAGATACAGGATACATATATTTAAATACGAGTTAATTTATAAATATTTGTAAAAGCGATTCGACTTTGTTTTTCTTTTTTTTTTCTATGTTGTTTGGTTGACTTCATTGAGTTTTTGGTTTTTTTTTTTTGGTTGGAATGGAAGTTGCGTTTATTGAAGCGTGCTTAAAGGCTTACCGTCCATTTTAGCCTGTTCGGTTAGTTGTGGCGGTGCCGATTGCGGTGGCGGTGGTGGCTTTTCCACCGGCGTGGACGCTTTTATTTCGCTCTGAGGTCGGCTATAGTTTTCGCCTGAGGAAAGGAGAAAGTTTAGTAAATCAAAATCAAAGGAAACAATTTTGAGTCAACGGGGACGGGAAAAATATATCGATATATTCTTATGGTTATAATACGAATGTGGTGCTGCGGGTAGTGTGTGTGCAAGTGTTTGTCTAATGAAAAAGTTGTTTGTTTGTTTTAAATTGAGTGTAAATTCTGTGAAGAGAACAATATTTATTTGACCTGAGGACAGGCCTTTAACAGAACAGAGCTTCTTATTCAGTAGAGGAGCGAAATTGGAAGTAAAGAAGAGGAATGCACGATGCATTCTCTGGGATTTATTTGCCGTATAGAAAACATAAGTTGTATCTTTGGGACATTTGAGAACAAGCGTGTGCAAAGAGTTGTCAATCCAGCTAAAGATGTGAATGAACCCAAGCTGTAAGTAAGAGCTGTTAAAACATCGATAGTAGCAATTGGTGCAACGATATTTTAATCTAATCGGCAGACATCGATGGTTTTTATTAATCATTCATATTTTTGCATCTCATTTAGTTGTCCTCTACATACATGGTCACACTCGCAATCCCAGATCTAAAGAGGAAAGTAGGGTCAGTATAATGGGAGCATTTCAAAAATGCTGCTGTTCCACAGATGCCACTTGCAACTACTTCGTTCAGGTACTGAAAACCAGTGACGGCCTAACAAAAAGGGATGCCGAAAATTGTATCGATGTATCGAAATGTCGATATTTTTGTCCAAAAATACGATTTATTGTTATCGAATATTATTCGGAGGCGATATATCGGATATCGAATATTTTTTAGTGAGATTTTTGATTTAAAGTACGCTGAATTTGTTAGTTAACACATCATCATGATGAAAATATTATGCTACAATTGAGTATAGTGAGCTAAATATTTTAAGAACTTATAAAACTATGCTGAATTGTTCCAAAACAGTTACCAACTTGTCGGATGGTTCAGATGTTTAAGGGTAGGCTAGCTTCCATTTAAAAGTCCAGGCAATGGTAGAAAAGTTTCTTAATTATACCTGTAATGGATAAGGTCCGTTCGGGTATTGGCTTATGTTTAGAATAGTTCCGAGAGCAGATGAAGATTATTTTACAGACAACATATAGACCACAATCTCTTGATCAACAAGCACACACACTACCCACTGCACCACACCCGGCCATTGTAATGAAGCAAAATCAACTTTTGACCTTTAGCAAGCTAACAACCCCTTCGATTTCTATCGATATATCTTTTCTCTTTTATTAAGAGCGCACATCCCCTGCTCTCACTTACCCTCCTTGACATTTTGCGTTACGGTAAATGTCTTGCCAGTGTCCAATGGTACCGTCCAGTTAACTGGATCGGGTGAGCGCATTATTATCTGCTCCGGGGACTTAACCCTTGTGGGCTCTGGTGGCGATTTCACCAATGGCTCTTCAGGCACCTCCGGCACCGGCTGTGGACTGCAGCTGGAAATGGAAATTGCTGTCTCACGGCCATCCTCGGCTTCGTCTGTAGGTGGTTGAAAATATTCCAAAGAAATTAACTGAATATTAAAAATACCACAAAATGTCCCTACAGAATTGTATTTAATGTTTTGCGGTATATATAACTTGATTATCGGCGCTTTTTATGTTTGAGTTATTATGCTGATTTTTGTTCTTCTTTTCATCGTTAAAAGCAAATTTTTGTGATTGAGCTCTTTATATTGTAGGTTAGTAGTTGTAACAGAAAATTCGAAATTGTTTTCATAAAAACATAGTTGAAACCGAAAAGAGAACTTAGTAAACCGAAATTTTGTATTAAGCATGAAGCTTAAAAAGGCAACCAAAATTGTTAGTAAAAATAAAGAAAAACTATTTGAAAATATTTTATTCTTTTGTTTTTTGTTTTTTTTTTTTATATATAGAAAGCGCTTAACATGAGAAACGGCATGCCACATTCAATTAGACGAATAACAGGGAAAAGCGCAACAGAGAAATTACATTATTGTTTGGATTGATTGGTTCCGAGGAACTGGCGTAAGCGTTATGTGTAAGTGTTAGGTGTGGGCTGAAGGTGACAGGCAATGATGAAAGTTTAACCCCTTGCTGAAGATTTTAGAGCACACTTATAAGTTTCCCCCTTACCTTAGCTAAACTTAAGTGCCTGTGGATTTTCCCGATACCCAACCGATTTATATCGGTTTGCCCAGAGTGTAAGTGTTTTAGATTTATGTTCAAGTGTTTCACTCTAAATCAAACAAACACATAAGGCAGCTGGAAAGGATTCTATATAGAATGATAAGGCTCGCTATTTACAATATCGCAAAAAAAAAAGAGAGCTATAGTATACACATAGAACTACAAATGATGAGACGCACATGAAAACGATTTGGTTGGGTTACAATTATTTTGCACACACAACATTGAACAAAACACTTACATTTACAACAACAACTAACAAGGGATTTTTTTATGTTTTCAAACCAGTGGAATAACCAGGTACACACATCGTCTACAAACTACAAATTTGTACAAGTTTTTTTTTTTTTTTTTTATCAATTTATCTATTTTTTGAATTGAGGCCAATACCGAAACTAATGCATGGGGGATTCCACTTGGCTAGTGAACAGAAGAAAAAAAAAGAAACAAACCAAATGGTTGCCCAATTCGTATGCCAATTCGTAAATCATAAATTCTTTTTGTTGCACCTCATACTAAATATTTTTGGGGTGTACAAACATTTTGGTGTAAATCAATCAATTGTTTATATACTTTGTTGTTGCAACACAAACATTTCGCGCATCAGATGGACATTTTACAGCATTTCCATTTTAAACAAGTGTTTTTATTGTTGAGATTTTGTTTGGGGGGTTTTTTTTTTTAATTTTGTTCTCAATTTTGTTTTTTTTGTTTTTGGTATTTTTGGACAAAACTTTACTCACTTTCAGCCAATTTTTTATCCTGACCTGGTACCGTTAGCCGTTTGATGTTGATGGTGACAGGCCTGATGGGATTTTGAGCCGATGTTGCTGGTGTGTCTGTTGTTGATGTTGCCGCAGCAACACCGACTGACTGCTGTTGCTTCTGTTGCTGTTGTTGTTGTTGTAGTTGTTGTTGTTTTTGTTTATTCTGTTGATGCTTTGCACTATTCGTATGACTACCGCTACCAGCACCAACTATGCAACTAATATTCGATCTATCTTTGTCTTTCTTACGGATTTGCTGCTGCTGCTGCTGCTGCAGTTGCTGTTGCTGTTGCTGCTGCTGTTGCTGGGCAGATGGGGTCGATGATTTGTTAATTTTGCCATGGCCCTTGCTAAGTGATGTTTGTGATTGATTAGCATGAGGCTGATTTGCATTAAATGTTGATTTGGTTGTTGTAGCTGCTGTTGCTGCTGCTGCTGCTCGGGCTGCGGCTGCGGTTGCTGGCGGCGCTGAGGCTACTCTACCATTAGGCGGTGGCAGGGAACTACTTTTAATACGGGTTGGGAATGTTGTGGATAGGGTGGCTATAAGAACGTAAGCATTTTTCGGATTTGGATATTTTTTTTATCGTAGTTGTTGTTGTTGGGGATAGTTTATTTTTTGTTGGTACCAAAACATAAACGCACATGAAGAAAAATTAATGTTAAATGTAGTTTTCAAAATCGGTTAATTCGGTTTTTTAAAATGCCATAAAAGCAAAAGCAGAAAATATAACAAAATTAAATGTATAAACTAAGAATTAAATTCGTATGCAAGTTAATGAGAGCAGTGTAAACATGTGGTTTAGTTGTTTGTTAATATTTCTTGCGGCTTCAAAATTGGGTTAGTCTACTTAAAACGAGCTACAATTGACAGAAATGTTGTGTTAGTTAACGAATACTGGATGTTTGGTGCACAGTGGTCCAAAAGATCAAGAAACCCTCATTCAATGCCTTAATTCTTGTCCCTGTTTTATGAAAGAATAGTTTCGAAACATAATTAGAACATACTTCCCTAATCACCTTAGAATTTCCTCATACATGTTTAAGAATTTCCCTTAACGTTTTTAACGATTGTCGCAAAAGATTTGGATCAAACTTTAGTTCATGGTTTCTGTCTTTCAGCAGTGTTTGAAGGAATTTGATAGTTCAGTTGTCTTTATACTTCTTTGTTAAGTCCTTAGGCACATATCTCTTGCACGGTGCCACTGTCATTCGAAGTATTACTATAGAATATAATATTATATATTTTATTAATTTCCGAGTCCAAAAAAATCTGATTACCGTCGTTCTCATTTTAGATTTTCCGTCTTGATTAACTTTACTATAATATTTAAGGTGTAGGGATGATTCTTGATGATTTTTGGGTGCTAAACCCGAATCTGTTTTCGGAATCACAACGACATTTTTGACAATTGGAGCTTATAGCTGCTTAAGCAGAATACAAAACAGAATTTATGTTATTACATATTTTGAATAAGGGAGAATTCACTTAATAGTTACCAGCCAAAAGTGGCCGATAAGCTTTGAATTAATATCATTTCTTTAATAGTTTTAAGTATTTTTTAAAATGAACATATTTAAGTGACCAACTAATATGGAGAAGAAGGGGATTCCTTTAACGAACAACTTGTATTCAATTGATTAAAACGTATTATTAGGATTGTGTAAAAAACATAAAAATTTGTATGGCCTGTTCATGATTTTTTTTAATCTGAGTTTGAACAAGCAGCAATATAGATATTCTCAGTTGTAAATGGGAGAGAAGGTGAACCCATTTAAGTGACGGGCAGTTTATATAAAATGGTAAATATGAGTGTGTAAGTGAGCTTATTGGATTGTTACTTGTAGGCGATTAAGTCGCTATATCTTTTTCGAGCCCTTTTAATGATTAACGAAAGCATAAGTTAAAGTCAACCCTGCCCGACTTCGATATGCCCGTTACCCGTAACTTTATTGTAAAATGTATAATTGGGCCATTTATTATCCGATCTTCATGAAAATATCAAAGATTGTAAAATTTGATCTAGATATCTTCAAAATATAGAAATAATCTTGATCTGTACAATAGACAACAGAAGATAGACAACAGAAGACAACAATAGAAGTCCAAATACAAATTTTGGTTACTTTAGCTCTTCTAGTTTCCGAGATCCGTTGGACGGACAGACGGACAGATAGACGAACACACCTCTATTAAATCTATTAAATCTATTAAATGCTGATCAGGTATATATAATTTTTATGGGATCAAAGATGCTTCCTTCTGCCTGTTACATACATTTGCGCGACTTTAGTATATCTTTTTTAATCCATGAGTAAGGGGTATAACATGTAAGGGGTAAGTTCGAATAAAAGTAGACTCTAAAATGCAAAAGTCAATGCTCAAAATGTGTTTAATTGAAATACAATCGGAAATGACTTTAAAATAAGTCCAACTGATCACAAAAACGGGTTACGGGTTAAAGCGACTCTTTAAGAAGATCGAAAAACCATTTTCTCCTGATATAAGTGTCGGTTCAAAAGCTGTTAGAAAACGTTCAAAAAAGGTTCAGAGCCATATCTAGGAAGTTTTTTAACCCATGAACTTTAAAATTTGACCGTTGGTAATATAGAGTTGGATATTTTACTGATTCGGAGTTGCTTTCCAACCTTATTTACTTAAACTTAAGATTTGAGTTTGTAGCCTGGTACCGGCAAAGGCCGGTAGGTGAAAGTGGTTCAGGTCCACATCTTTTGATTGGGAAATTGGTATATTGGATTGTATTGTGAGTGTTTGTCATTGTTCATATCTCAAAAAAACTGTTAATGAATTGGAAATTGGTTGAGTGCATGGATTTATGTAGTTGGATATTTTCTCCATTCTAAGAACGAATTTCAAACATGTTTGGACGAACCTTTTTTAACGCTCGCATAAGAATCAAATTCTCACAATGAGAACGTCCCAATCGTCGGCGGGTATGCAGCTTAATTTATATCTAAGCTTGTTAGAGATATGCGAACCACTGCGATAATTTAGATGAAATACTTAAGTACAACACAAAAAGAAATAAAGCCTTTTCTCAATTATTTCAGCATCAAATAAATTTTTTTTTTTTTGTTGACCTGTAAAAACTTTCCCTCTGCAAAATATTATTAACATATCGTACACTTAGTTAATGTTCATAATACAAAGCCAACAATTTCACACACTTACATTTAGTTGAACAAAACTGAATATAAACTTAAAACACAACACTCAACTTATTATTTCTTACAGTTTTGTTAGTATCAGTTTTACTTACTTACAACAATGTTTAGTTTTATTTTGATTTAGTAGTTTGTTAGTATTTTTTTTTTCTTGTTCACTCAACATGCTAAACTATAGAGTTGTTTTATACTTGTTTGAAAGACCATTCAAACGCTTCAATACATAAAACATGAAACAAACTAGGTGACGTAAATAAAAGGGGAACTGAACTAGGGAAACGCATAATGAGAACTGCATGACCAGAGACTAAACTAACAGAAATGTAGTTTGGTTTAACTAGTTGTATCAGTTGAAGTAGGTGATTAATACTGAAACAATAACGCAAATGAGGGCAAAATGAATGCAAACCGAATTAAGGAACTGATAAGTTTGGAAATCAAAATTTTACATATGCAAACTAGAACTAAATTAAGAGAAAGCCGGCAGGTTTCGCTGCCAGCTTCCTTTTGGAGACGATGTTTTAATTTTTTGTTGATGGGAAGGATTGCTCTCTACTCGTACTACTTACATGGGCGTGCCTTACGTTCGCTTCCGGCTGTTGGTGTCTTTTTGCGGCTTGTGGGCGCCTGACTGGCCGAACGTAACTGCCGCTTGGGCGATTCTTTCTCAGCAACGCCCGGACCCACCGATTGTGAGCGTGCTGATTTACACGCAGACAGGTGTACGTTTACGGATGGATGTTTTTTTTTTGTTTGTTTGTTTGTTTGATTTGTTTTCGATTTTGGTTTAAATTTACGTATTTTGTTGTATGGTTGGTGGTGGTGGCGGTTTGATTGATGATAAAAGTACGAGGTTGTATGTTTTAATTTATTATTCGCATTTTGCATAAGAAGTTTGTCATAATAGGTAAGTATGTGTGAGTTTTTGAATGGATTGGTGAAAGTTTTGTCTATTTGGTGGAGCTGTGATTTCTACAAATTATGTGGATTTAATCGAGCTTCTTAAAAAAAAGACCTGAGACAACAATTTAAACCCTCTTTCATCACTAGGTATATACGCTGTCGTGTCTCTTTTAGGTTGATTGTCATGCCAACCTTGGGATTGGCTTAAATTATTGTTCATCATAATTCCAGCCCGAGCGAAGTTCTAGATTATATCATTGACCTAATCTACTCAAACCTGTTTATACCTTAAAATTCCTCAAAACTATTGCAAACTCAACTTCAAGCAGCTTAGTTAATTTCTGATTCACATTTAATATAAAATTCTGAGTTTATTCTGTTTTCAACAGACAAAACTAGTATTAAGTATTTTTCAAATAAGTCTTGACAAGAGAAAGGGACCTACGCTTTTTCTATGGCTAGTAACTTCAAAACTAGCATTTATAGCTGTAAGTTTATCAGAGTAAAACTTTTTCATAATATGTCCCAAAGGGGGGTATAGTACCCACGACTTCTTAAGCAGCAGGCACACACTACCCCCTGCACCACACTTTACTAAATTTTAAAATATATTCCAAACACTTTTTCTTCTGCTTTAAGCTTTGTGAACTAGATTCCAATTCTCCCCTTTTACTTAACGATTCACTCCCCCTATTCCCGAAAAGTACATATTTACACACTCATCAATGAAATGATATTTACATACTCGAATGAATGTTATGAGCCAGTGTTTTTTGTTCACATTCAATGACCTTAGCCTACGCTTACACATAGAACTTATATCCTTTAGGCACGAACATATCTTAGAGATTAGAAATAAAATACAAACCCTCGATAAGAAAGTTAACAAGCTACATAAACTCTGGGTGCACCAAATCTCAGTTCCCGAATATTCTCTAGTGCACTTGAGATTTAAGAAAAAACCCGCAGTAAAATATGCAAATCAAATGTATCAAAGCATTTTTAGCAAACTATTTAGAATGAAATCATAAAAAAAGGAACTTGTATACTTATTCGTTTGTGACCTGATCTTGTAACACTATTGAAAGTGCATTGGTGTGTGCTTTGTGTCATGGTTGCTTAAGAGCAAGTTTTTGCCTAATTTTGCTATAGGTTAACTGGGAGGTATACGAGTATGTGTTTGTTTTTTCTTCGGTTTTGTTTGAGAGATGGAAAATGACTTACTTTTAAGTACTTTCTTGGGACTACCCTTCTGGGGACTGCCCTTTTGAGGCGAGCCGTGACGTGACAGTGCCGTCTTTTTTGGACTTCCACGTTGAGATTCGGATTCACGTTTGGTAATTGCAGGCATCAGCTTCTCTCGCGTGGGTGAAGGCAATAGGGCGCCTTCCTCCACGTCTGTGAAAAGATATGGCTTGATATAATGCAATACACAAACATATAGCTCAGGTACTTACCCGGACCTGTGGTGCGTTCCAAGTGATGACGTATATTACTAAAACGTGCTGGCAGTGCTGAAATCTCATCTTTATTATCAATCAAATAGGCTTGGCCAGGAACTCGTGGCTTTTGTGGTTGCTTTTGCAATGGTATGGATTTTTTATTATTTTCCTGATCCTTTTCCTCTTTGGTTATGGGTCTAGAAAGGGGTGAAATTGGTTAATTGTAGAAGTATTTCCAAATTTGTAAGTTGCTTAATGGAACTTACCTATGCACAGTCGAGGCTAAAGATAGAGCAGATAGCGAACTACGCTTCGAAACCTGATCCCACAGATCTTTTTGCTTCTTATACAAATCGGGATCGATTTCTATACCCCAGCCGCGACACTGAAAATGGAAGAAGTATTTATCAATAAAGAAACTTTCAAAAATGAAATACATGTGAAAGTTTGTGTTTTTGATCCTGCACGGATTTGGATATAGATGTAGTAAGTAAGCTACATATATAACTTTCTTTTAGCGGATGAAATACATCGAAATTTCCAAAAAAAAAATTAAGGTTTTATATGAGCCTGAGGTTAGAATAAAATTATTTTCTTATTTTTTAAAATTTTAATTTTGTGATTTTCGAAAATACGCCACAAAATCAGACAAATTTGACTCGAAAGTTAACAACTTCTTCGCAAGGAGAATACAGCGGAATGAAGCTGATCGGAGAGCTGGTAAAATGTCAGCACAGGCGAGCAATCGACGGCAGCAATATTATGTATACATTGCATTCAAGTGTGATTCTGAGTCTCCAGAAAAATTGGAAGCGAGGCGTAAAATACAAGTTGAGCGGCAGGCCAGACTAAGATCTGCAGAGACGCCGGAGCAGACTAGCAATCGACGGCAGCAATTCGCTGAACACCGAAGTATTGAAAACAAAAGCTCGGATACTGCCTGTTGCTGAAAGGGCGGCTACTAACTGCAACTTCCTAGTTTTTCATATGAGCCTAGATTATTATGAAGCTTAAATTAATGACAATTAAACCCGCTTAACAAGGAGGACCAAACTGACCAAAATATAGCGAAATATACAAAAATTATATTTCAATTTTGTACATCGAACGGTATATATTCTCATATAAGCCTTGACTATGATAAAGATATAGGTAAATTGAAAATAGATGAGAACGGTAGACGGCTAAATAGAAGATGTAGAGCGAATGTTCCAACAAAAAATCCAACTTTATGTGCCTGAACTCATTATCATTAAGATGTGCTAGATAGCAATTGCCAAATATGCTTAGAGTCTTCTTTACTTTGTGGCCTTAAGTTTCAAATGCAAAAGTCCTTACCTTATACTCGCCCGCCTTTTTGCGCAATTCCACCATCTCCTTGAACCACAAATCCAAATTCGGTTTAGAGTGCGGCGGTGCCGAGCCATTCATGACTACCATTTGGCCAGCATCCGCTCCCTGCTGCCTATTGTCCACCACATCTTTGCCCGCAACAGCGCCTTCGGCGAAACCAAAGTTCTCCTTTTTCGTAATGAAATGATTTAAGCGCTCGTGATCGATTGTCTGCGAGAACGGACGTGAGGCAATCTTGCGCTCCACAATGGTGACTTGTCTAAAATAATAAACACACGACTTAGCAAAACAGGCTCAAGAAACAATTACTCAATGGGGGGGGCGGCTGTGCAACGCTAATGAGAGGATTTCGCTGAATGATGCATGATTGAAGCTCATGATCGCATATGTGGTGGGGGGTATTAAACGAATTGTGAATTACAAAAAAGGATTGGCATACTTCTCGTGTGTTTTTCTATCATCCGTATCGCTAACCAAAGGTTCCAACTCATGCAGAGTAGCTGAAAGCACACAAATATAAAATTTAATGCTGCAATTCTTTTAGAAAATTAAATTTGTAATCTTTCTCTGACTTTCTTTCATCAAATTTACATTAAGTTAAGGAAACCAAAATGTTTATATATAATTGAAAATGCTTAGAGAGTGGGGGAAACTAAAGGGAGGAGGGAAAATCAAAGGAATACGGTAAAACTTTGCAAAGTGTTTTCGATTACGCTAAATCTGAACTGAAGGAAATTTCTTTTTTGAGGTGAATTCTTTTGTACAGCAAATTAATGAGCCGAAAGCGGAGTGGAGTGGAGTGGAGTGGAGTAGTGTGGTTAGTGATGGGTTAGTCAAAAAAATCGAAATTAAATGTGGTAGAATTTTGTGTTCTTTTGGTTGGCATTGAGTTATTATATTCATTTTTTTAACCAAAACTAAAGAGAAACGTAGAATTTGGATTGAGTTTTTCTTTTTTTTTTTATTGGGTTGGTTGAAGCGTGTTTGGCATAAATGTCTGTATGTTTCCGGAATTGGGGTATGTACGAGCAATTTGGATAATTTTTAGAATATAGAACGAAATTTGAACCAATTTTTGATACTTGTCTTTTTTTTTATTACAGAAAAATATATGTATAAATGTTTCTAGTTGAAGGCGGCGTAGAGTGTTATTGAAAGTATACAACAGCATTTTGGGTGTGATTTTCTCATAATCACTTTCATTTAATTTCATTTCAAAGAGGATTTTGCTTTACTCAAAAAAAAATATACAATTTTTTGTTAGAGCATTTTAAGTTTATCAGTTTCATAAATGTAAAATATTATTTAACAGTTTTAAATTTGTTTAAAAGCTAATTAAATGTTAAATTTTATGATTTCTCTGATTTATCGATATTTCGATAAATGTTAAATTTGTATGATTCTGCTGTACACATTCAATATTACTTTTATTTTTTCTGAAGTGTCTTTTTGTATATTTTTTATTGTTTGCTTTAAAGCTCTACGTTTAATTACACAATGTAACAAATTTAAATCTATGTCACTTTTCTTGATCAAATTTGGTAATTTCAAAAAGGAATTCAAATTAATTTTCCTAAATATATTGGTTAATTTTTTTCAACGATTTTTGTAAAAGATTTTCTTGCAAAAGGATTTAAGTCACCATTTAGAACCCAAATTTTCAAAAGTTCAGGTTAGCTTCTCTTCGGAAATTACCTAATGTCAAGTCCTTTGGCATTTTAAACGATATCGATAATTCCTATCGCTGAAACAGGATGATCAGAAGCCTCAATCGAATCGGACAAGTTGTATTTGGTTTTATAATATAAATTTAAGTTTAAGTTTAAGCATGAGACTATGGGTAAACTTAGTGCTCGGCTCGGCATGAGACAATCAAATTCAGCTAACCGCAGGTCAGTTTGCCAAAGTAAGTCTTTTTATATAAAAGAGTTTGTCTTTAGTGAGTGTCTGAGTGTCACAACTGCAAAACAAGCTGTTGTTAATCTAAAGCGTTAAGCGGGTTAAGTGGTATCAGGAGAAAGTGCTAGTTCTCGATTTAAGGAAATTTTCTGGACGTAGGAACACTCTTTAAGTGTCCTCATGAACTCTGGAAAAACTACCATTAAGTAAAGCTTACTTTTCATCAAATCTAAGTGACCTACCTAGGCAAATATTTGAAAGAAAGTTAGCGGTCTAGTGTGGAAAATAGTTGGAAATTTAATTTAAAAGCCAGTACTTTTCTAATTTCTGAACTTTGTGTGTTTTGCAAGACTAACTTTTGTATATTGTTAATGATCATCCATCAAATTTGTTATAGTTTTTTACTTTTTATATGGAATTTTTACTTTAGATATAGCAGCGACAACTCTGTATTGATACATTTTGTTACATTGTGTTTTTTGTTTTGTTTTGTTTTATTCTTGCAGGCTGTACTCTAAAAGCTATTTAAGCTTAAGGCGACGCACAAGGGTTAATGGCAAGACAATAAGCATTGCAATTGGAAGCCGCTTTTTGTAGATGCATTTAATGAGAACACATTGGAAATACCTTACCTATTATGTTTGTAAAATAAATTGAAATTTGGAAAGTAGTAGGCGGGATCAATTAAATATAATTAAATTTGGTTTAAATCAACACAACTAATAAAATGTAGATTTTGGTTTTGGACCTGAACTATGTCATTTGTAGATTTTTCACTACACAACTTACTCAGATGTCCTTTATTCTGGAATTTCTTTTTTAATTTAACAACAAAAAAACAATATCTAATTTTTACTATATGATACCAAGTTTTTTTTTCCAAAATTCTTTAAAGAATAGCCAACCAATTTCAATATTGATCGAAAAAAATGTATAAATATATTTTTGTTCGATATAATCGATAATGACGAACGGTCTTAAGTCCTGATGAATTTAGTTAATTTTTTGAACATTTTTTCATATTTTCTTATTAAGGTTCAAATCAATTTTAATTTCAGTTGAAGTTTCAGCGTTATTGATTTGGGATTTAGTAGTTTATTGATCGCTTTGGGAATATTTTCACAAATCGATATTTCGATAGTTTTTCACATGTCAATTTTGACATATATTTTTATATCTATTGTGTCGATATTTTGCAGCTGTTAAGCTGTTATCTAATGCTAACAAATGATTTTTACAAATTATATCTGCAATAAGCGCTGTACTTTTTGTGCTGTCTTTACCCTATTCTGGGCAGGTGTGTCTTTCTTTCAGACATTATGCTCACAACTGCAATCAATTATCAGACTATTTGTTTGATTTGTGATCGAATTTGTTCATTCATGAGAGTTCTTAAGTAGAAGTCAAGCCATCACAAATTTCTATAGATTGTTTTTACATTCACCCTGCAAAATCGAACTCTTTAAATGCGTTCCTATAGTGTTTAAGCAGCAAGCTAGCTCTCCGAATTTTTGCTCTATGCGCTCGGCAATGTTATTGCGTAAGACAATAACGAATGCGGGCTGCTCATATAGGCTACGGGCATCCCATGTTGTCTAGGAGATTTCAGAAAACGACACAGTTTTGTCTGACGAAGTGACCTTTATGGCTCGCCACAGGATTACCCTTCACTAATACAAAAACTTTCAAACATGGGATTTTAATCTTAAAAAAAAACTTGGTATCAAACGACTTATCTTTAGTATTATATTGTGTAAATAGATTGCTTCATGCTTCATTGTTATCCCTCATCTAGATAATTGAAATTTGTTCAATGATTTGGTCTTTCCTTGTTTGGTATGTACGGATATACGATGTAGTTGAATGATGATTTTCATGTTTAACAATGCATGATGCTAATTCCATTTGCTGTATTTTTCCACACATGCAACGAAAACTAAGGCCAACGAAACTCCTACGCTTATAAGTATAATGGAAAACGAGGAAAACTATAAATGGGAAACGTAAATTTATCACACAACCTGCGACCACACATGCTTCGACTACACTTTGCTAGTTGTTCCATCGCTTGCGTTAAATTGCATTGACATTCCATCAATTTCCAATGAGCCAATCAATCGATCAATACAATTTTACGCATTTCAGCAGAAATTTATTGTATGTTGGCTAATAAAAATGAAGTTTTAGTTCAACACTTACGTCAGCTTTGCGCTATAAAAGACATTCTTGAGTGTGTGAGTGTGTTTTCATTTCTTGTATTCGTTATTTTTTTTTGTTTTTTCTTGTGGGAAGGAATTTAGCATAATTTCGTTCTATATGAAAATATATATTTATAGTTATTTTTGAGAGAATAAAGCTAACAAATAATTAGTAGCTTTGCTTAAGAAATTATACGAAATCAGTAAACAAAGGTTGGAATAGAAATGAATTACTTATCATACGTTTGGCTTAAGTTACATCTAGGGTAAAGCAAAATTTACGACGACGTGTACATAAAAAACTTTGATGTTGAGAATTTCGAGAATAAATTGTGGTGGCAAATAAGTAGATATTCGATTAGCATTGGTGGGTGGAATATATAGATAGAGAAATGTTTTTCGTTAGACTACAGAGTAAATTTACCAACACTATTCAACAAATTTTTGATTTGTTCGAAATTGGAGCTCAATGCTGCCGCCACTGCACAAAATAATTAAATGAAAAGTTTTTTATAGAATTGCGTTCTCAACGTTTAGGTTGTTGGTGGTAAAGAAAACGATTGAAATCAAACATAAGTTTCAGTTGAGTTAGTTTTGTAAGTACGCTCTTGGTTTTTAGTAGGCACATACATACAAAAGTACATAAGAAGTTTAGTATATTGAAACGAAACTAGGCGCTAAGAGGAAATGTTGTTGTTTTTGTTTAATGCTTAGCGACGACAATTTGTTGTCGCACCTTCTTTCTGATTTGTTGTACGTTTTTTATGCACCGTTGGCAAGCCGGCACCCATCGTATGATGCGTGTGACTCTGAATGTGAGCGCTACCCGTACGTATCGCTCCCAATGATATTGACTTTCTTGGGTAATCGCCGGCTGCTGCCTTAGTCGTCGCTTCGTGGCCCTTGATTCGTCGGACATTGGGCCAAACGAATTGCAGGCGATATTCTGTGCTCAATTTTGTGATGGTCTTTTTGAATAGGCCATTTGACTCACCCGCCTGCAAAGAGAGAAGAGCAGAATCACAAGGGACAAAATACAAGGAAGAAAATGTAGAAAAACAAAAGAGAGAGAGAGAGAGAATGAGAAATGGAAAGAACGAGATAATGGGCAATATGGTGTGACATTGAATGAGTTAGCAAAATTTCCATAACATTTTGGATTAGTATTTATATAGAGGGACGATCAGAGCACAGTTAACATAGAGAAGAAGAAGATCGTGTGTTAGTCATAGAGAGAAGAAAACGAGAAAGAGAAGAAATACACAAAATACAAGTATAATTGGTAAATTTTGACATTTATCACTAATTGGTTCTAAATGGTTTAAGATTATGGCTAGCATATAAATAATTTATTACTAAGAAGTGCATACTTGAATTAAATAAAAAAAACGGTTTAAGTTTAAACAAAAACAGTGCTTTAACAAAATGTTCAACACAATTGAAATGCAGGTCAGAGCGTGCCTTAATAATTTCACCGCATCGCACGAGAAGGGACCATTTGCACACTGCAAATGCGATTCGTGCGAATGTGCTTCCGTTTGCCAGTGTTTCGTGCCAACAAATAATGCTAATTTTGTTTGGTATTTGGCATTTGAATACATTTGTCCTTAACTTAAAGTCACACTTTAGAGCTTAGTTTGGTCAATTTATGTTTTACGATTGTTAAAAGGAAACTTTAGAATTGTTTAAATCAAACTTTGATAACGGCATCCTTAAATTTTTTTATAATCCACTGAATTGAAGCCAACTCCTTGACAAAAGTAGAGAAATTCCGCATTTTCTCGAACCGAGAACAGTGGGTATATCACTAAACACATTTTGGGTTCACTTTATGAGCGCCTCGGGCATGATTAAACATTTATCTTTAAGTTATCTAGTTTCTTTTTTGGTTTTTTTATGCAGAACTTTACCTTTCTTTTCTAAGAATTGAAAACAAGACCTGTTACTTAAAACCAAAGTTGGCATCATAGCGCAGACGACTGACAACATAGCGCGAGTCAGTGCGATAAATCACAGAAAAGAATGCAACGTAAGTGCTTACCACTACAAAGCAAGAAAAAATCCCGTTGGTGTTTTTTTGTAAAAATCGGGATAGTTTCTTGATCGAAATTTTCACGAACTTTACCGTAAATCTAGTCCGAAAGTTGGTCAGGCCCGACTATAACCAACTCTTTACCTCCCAAAGATGCCCATCGCTGTTGCAAGCGGTTATGCCCAGCATTGTTGTTTGTTTGCTTTATAACTCGACTATCATTCATTCGACCTTGACCGTTTCTTCGGCTGATCGATAAATAATAGTGATGACTAAATTTGTTCAAAAGGTCTGAACTTTCTATCTTAAAACTGTGGGAGATATGACTTTTTTTCTTAACTGCAGAGACGATAGGAAACCTTTAAAATAAACTTGAACTTATCTTAAAGTAGAAGAAGTTTTTGTCCCATATCTGAATCCTCCATCTCTTACCAGCTCTGAGATTTTTGCGCACATTCGGACATGCAGACAGATTGACAGATGTTTCCTGACAAATATTTCCTGACAAATATATCCTGACAGATATTGACTAACATATTACTCCACAAACTTAATATACTTTGTGTACCTTTGGTACAGAGTATAAATATGTAGTGGACAGTGGCCCCAAAAATATCGAAAAGCAGATTGCGATAAAAAGAATTTATTTTCAGAGAAACTTGTCGTTCGGAAAAATCGATAGCGACAAGCACTGAGAGTGAAGTTCTTTTCCTTTCTTTCTCCTGACTTACTTATTACTTATTTTATGTATCCCTAGCGAATTGAAGGAACATTTTTTCGAAGTGTCGCTAAGAAGTGGACGAAACGGCGTGTTTAAATACATGAGAAATCGATTTTTTTCACAAATTTGTTTCAAAATTAACAAATGTTTGTGAAGTATAGAATGAAGCATCTCCGATATTCTTGATCAGCATGACGAGCTGAATGGGTTGTCCGTCTGTCCATCCGTCTGTTTCTATGCTGTCTCCTTCGATTCCCGAGCGAATAATGCTGTGTGTGTGTCTCTGCTCTTTCTCTGTCATGCCTCTAGCTAAATTGAAGGCAACAATAATAAGTGTGCGCTTTGATTGCAGCGTTGATTTTGTTTTCGCTGTTTGCCTCAGAGAGCCACAAGCACACACCCACAGTTTCTTACTTGTATAAGTGACTGCGCTAGCATTGATGCCCTGCTTTAATTTGGGCTTATGTGTGGTTCTTTCAATGGCAATAATAAAAAAAAAGGAGAATCCTGTTGCCTAGTGTACTTTTTAGAAGACCCGATAAAATTAGTCTCGAATTCCGTTTCTTAAAATCTTTTAAATATCGATTTCGGTTGTGGTACAGCTTTTCAAGCAGTACACTGTTACGGTTTGAGTTCCGATCGGATTCTTTGCAGGAAATACTACCAAGTAGTGAACATCTTCAAAAAATTTAACTTTATCATGTGTTTTCATCATCAGCTTTTTGATATGTGTTAGATAAACTTAAACTCTATTTAGACAACAAGAAATCGGCACGAAGAGTGATTTCTGAATCTATAAAAGGTTTTAAGGTTTTAGTATTATTTGTTATATTTCTTAAATGGAGAATGTTGTAAATGTAGCAACATTCATTAGCAACCCTGAGTAAAGTGATGCACCTGATATTTGAATCGATAAAACATATATTCTACGAGTCTGTTTCTTTTAATCCTCATAATCACCATCTTACAGTGGGTAAATCTAGGTACTTGTACATGAATTCAATAATAAATGAATATTCAAGTTGCACATGCACTACACAACTCACCGACTCAATCAACAAATAGATAAGTACTATTAAAAGAATCAAGGATATATGGTCCATATATAAAAGTGTGCAATGCATATGAAGTAACAAAAATCGATGCACAAACTATAATGTTCAACTTATGCAAATGTTGAAGAGTTTCGCAGATTAAAAATTTACATTCAGGTCGAGTGTCTGCCACAGTGACTGGCTGGCTGACTAACTGACATGCTGTATGTCTGTCTTTCTGTCTTAATAGCACTTCCACACACACACACACACACACACACTTACATAAATTTCCACTAGCCGCAAAACGGCGAGACGAGTTACAAATGTAACAACATGTTCTGCACATAGAAAATTGCCAATAAAAAGGACTCAGAAAAGCTGCAGAGAATTGTGTAAAGGTTGTTTGGTGTAGTGTGGTGTGGGGGGAGGGGGAGGGGGGCCAGAAGGATGGCTGATAGACAGCGCTAATAGAAATTGTTGCACGTCCCTTGGTCCAATGGTCCGAAACGCGCGCGTTCTATCTCTGATCGGAACCAAGAGACAGAGACAGCTTTTTTTATGTGGCGCCACAGTGAGGCATGAAATCAGCGCGTAGGGAAGCGGAAGGGACTGCTTATTGAACAGGGCGTTGACGCTGCAGAAACTCACATGAATAGAATGTAAAAGTTTAGTTCTAATGTATAAAACTACATAAAATAATTCAGGAATTTGTTTCACCAGCGAAATTTAAAACAAATTAAATTTGACCAAATTTGGCTTGAAGTTTAGATTGAAAATGATTTTTATAGACCAAAAGAACGATAAATCTTTTATATCATTTTTTTTTCTGGTGTCATAAAAATCGATTTCAGACTGCAATCATTTCGGCCAAGCCAAAACCATACTTCTACTTCTTAGGCAAATATCCCAAAATAAAGTGAAAATGATTTAAGAATTTTCAAGTTAAGCTAGCACATGCTTTTGATGAAAATCAACTATTAAAACATAATTTAAATGACATCAACATTTTAAATTCTTTACGTATTTTAAATACATACAAAATTACATTCTTCGGCTATTTAACAATTGTGTACCTGTTTACTTGTGGTTCCATCGATCTCCGTTGCAATGGGATAGGCCCGACCATTGGGCACAACGGGCGGTCCTTCCGATTTGCTGCGACGCGACGGTGTACCACCACGCTCCTCCGACTGCAAGAACATAAACCAGGAGAAATTTATACATACATATTGTATGAACAAGTGTGACTTAATTAGCAGGTCATTAATATTACGCATACGCCAGGTTGACGTGCGTCATCAGGTAAGTAGCTAGGCGAACTCAATTAATTATGTATTGTCAGGGCGTGAATACACACAAGCATATACACACACACACACACATATCACACATGACTCGTGTCCCTGTGTGCAACATGTGCCAGTGAGGTCTTATTATTAATTAGTTCAAGAGGGTGGGGGGTGGGTGGGTGGGGGGATCCTACGCCTAACGCATTTCCTCATGTGGATTTTACGAATTAACCTTAATGCCAAAGTTGACAGAAAAATGGCAAAAAATAAATAAAAAGGGACACTGTCAGTTGGCATAAAAGTACCTAGAATTTGGAATGCTCTGTAGAAAATTAAACGGAAAACAAGAAAAGTTCTTAAATAATTACTACATTTTTTGTGAATCTCTAAGCTTAACGCTCCGCCGACCTGTTTAGATTAGAACACCTCTGAAGTCCGAAAAATCCGAACCAACTTTGTACTAGAGGAAATGTTTGAGGGCTCAGACACACTGTCAGGCTGCTAGATTTATGTATGTCAGTTCTCTGGCAGTCTCTTCTCTCTTTAGGAAGAATAGTTATAAGAAAACGCTAAAACTCTGAGTAAAATACATCAGAGAAATTTCTCAACATTCAAATTATTTCACCAGTCAACTGGCACTATGCAGGCAGATGTTCACACTTGTATGACAGCAACTGGCATCTTAAAATGTTTCAACTAGTCAGTACACACTGTGACAGAATGGAAAACTGGCAACATCTTTGGTTTAAGACGTGTAAAAATCAGTACTCGGGTGATTTTTGGGTGCTTATTTTTGCGATCAGAAGACGGTGGTTGATTTGTGAAGGGGGAGAAAGGTAAAATTAAATGAGGTATTAATGTATAGAGGATTTTGACTGCAACAAATACATTTCTGGTAATATTTTTCGATTCTGGATAGGGTCCTGACTTAAGAAGGGGGGGAGGGAGTAAAATCTAATGCAACAATTAAATGGGGTATCAATTAATAGGATTTTCAGCGCTCCGACTTAGTGTCTAACAATATTTTTCCGATCGGTGGGTAGGGGGCCAACTTATGGAGGGTGTAAAATCTAGCAAAAATCAAATGTGGTTTCTTTTTATAGGTTTTTGAATGCTCCAATTTAAAATCTGGCAATATATTTCTGATCAGAAGATCTATGAGCAACCCTAGGAAGAGAAGGGCAGGTTCTCCTACATAAATTTTCCATATGGGGTACTCCTACAGCTAGTCCGATTTAGACACGCGAGTCTTATGTGAAGCTTAAAATTCTGGTTTGTTTTTCATAAGGATCGGGCAAATACAAAAAAAAAAATAACGTTAAATAAAAAATATAAAAAAAAGTTCTGATGGTATCTGACAACGAAATAAGATAAGCGAGATTTCGGTCCAAAACAGACTGAGAAATTATTTTTTTTGTCCATTTCTTACATCACTTGCTTTTTTTTACTTGCAATCTTATGTAAATTCAATTAACCTTATGAACAATTTCAAACCTCAAGTAACAAATTAATCGAAAATGAGAAAGCTAAGCTTACTTCGTCTGTGCCAAAGTTTTTATGCCCTTGCAAGAGCTTGCATAAATATTTTCAAAAAACTCCACAGCTGATGGACAAGACGCTGTGTTTTTCCCTGAAGACGGATTCCGAAGGAACCCGAAATATATCGGAATATTAAACCAAAATAGTGGCGTTTTATTTGTTTTACAATAAAACACACTGTAAAAAACAGGACCTGGAGCCGGCTAAAAACCAATACCCACTTAAACTTAAAAAAGGTCATAAAATCCAACAGCCTTAATCATTTTTGCAAAAAAAAAATTTAGAACTTAATAAAAAATTATTTACTCAAATAAAAACTGTTAGTTTTCACCCAGCTTAATGACAACTTGATGCTGCCCTCATCTTACCCGAAGAGTATTTAAAAATAAATTCGCTTTTTGCATGGCACTGGCACTTGCATTTCACTAATTTTCATTTCTCACACCGTGCTCCTCACTTTAAGTGTCAACAGAGCATAAATTTTTGTGGCTGGAAAAATACTCGCTCATGAGGGTTGGGGAAATGCCAGCTGCATTTCATTGTACAATTCATTTTAAATTATCGCACAGAACTTTGCGCTCTTTTAGATGGTAGTTTTATGGTAGATCTTTCTTTTATGTGCATTAAATATGTGCATGGTGCGTGATGCCATTAGAAATATGCATTTTATTAGCAGAGGGAAATTAAATGCAAGGATTTAGTTTAAAGTTTTAGACACAGAGCTCTAGGTAGGACTAGTGGTTAGCGTATGCAAACTAAACTTAACTTAAGACTAACAGCGTAAATTCCAAGTTTGTAGGATACAGAGCTGCTAAATAGACGATGTGAAATCGGGTCTAAGTAAGAAAACTTAAAGAAAATTACAACATTAAATTAGGTTTCGTTATGAAACTTTCCTGATAATAGCAAATAGTTTTTTATCTCTTTGGCGTTTCGAGTTACACAATAAAATCCACATTAGCAGAGGTCAATGCAGGGTCAAAGGTGAAAACTTACCCTCGCCAAACGATGTGCACTGGCATCACGTCGTGCATATGTATATTCCGATCCTATAATAAACTCGTGCGATTTATATGCTAATTCTGGACATTTTTTCCTTCGTGGCAATGGTGGCTCATTTGTTGGACCTACAAATTACGACAGACGTACATCAATTGATGGCCAATAATAAATCGCTTTCGCAATATACAATAACATGCGGATGGCTTACCAACAAATTGACTTGGATTCGGTGCTGGCGCCCGACGCACAACCTCTGGCCTCGAATTGCCCGTAAACTCATGCCAGCGGTAAGTGCTCCGATACTCCGAGTGGAGCTGCTGCAATGAAAGGACACACAAGTTAATTAGTTCATTGGATTTAATGAAGTATTTTATGGTAAGCATAATTAAATTACATTTGTAGACAATATAAGTTAACGAATATATTCCCAGTTGACAGTGGCAGTTTCTGCTCTGCTCACATTACCGATTCATGCTCCAGCGACCTTTATTAATGGACTGTAATGAGATAAACCCTATCCTACTTATAAATTAAAATTAAGCCAAAAGACAGCTAAAAAGAAAGCAGGTGAAACTGTCTTTGGCATTGCGTGCAAAGTGGCAATTATTTTCGAGAATGAAGCGCAGGTAAATAAATTCCTTCAGCTAGAAAGGAATGAAAATAAAAACAACTTAGCCCATAATTAACTTGGCCATGTGTCCTGAAACTGTCTCTCGACTGTCCTCCGACAAGTTTAACCCAATTTTCACTTTGCAGTGGTTTTCGCTTCAATCGATACAAAACACCCAGCACTACTTGTATGCGTCGTTCAGTCTTTTGTCATAGCCATAAAATCGTAGTCGTAGCCAGCAACTGTATCCCATTAATATGGATTTTATTTTTGTGCTTTTCTATGTCGGCGCAATTATCAAATGGTTGCGCCGAGTAGAAAGTGGGAGGACATTGCGACAGAAACCACAATTTGGCTGAGCGCCCGAAAAATGGTTGACTAACTGGCCAATTGGTGGGCCACCAACACCTCCCGCCCATGAGGAGATGTGAAAATATTTACAAATGTGGTTTTTGGGTTTTGGTTTTTAGCTTTGCATTCATTTGTAATTGTTTGTTTTTTTTTTCAATGGATATAATTATAATAACTGTTGAAAGGCAATGTAATTAAATTTTAATACCTTCGGAAGCCAAAGGGGAAACTTTTTTGTATAGAATACTGTTGATCAGTACGCTTGCTAATTGTTAAGTGCTGCTGATTATGAGCTCTCATTTTTAAATCGTTTTATTCTTTGAATGACATCTTACACTACTATTCAACTATTCTCGTAGAGTATCGAGTATCGGGGTTATACAAAAATCGTGGAAATGTATGTATCAGGCAGAAGGACGGCGTATTACGTCCAAACTTACTAAGCGTTTCAGAATAGATAAATATGGGGTTGAGCCTCCAAAATTTCTATGTGTTAGATTCCTTCTTTGACTCACCTCGGATACCTAAAGATAAACAGTGACCAAACAGTGACAAAAACAAGAACCCATACAATGATTCAGCGACAAAAACAGTAACCGAAAAAGTGACCGAAATGGTGACCAAAACGGTGACCGAGTTCGGATACAGAGTTCTAGAACGAAGGAATTCCGGTCAATTAGAATTGCACAGAACACAATGAAAAACGAGAGCGTTAGTTAAAGTCGGCCCTGCCCACCTTCGAAATACCCGCTACTCAAGGCAGTTAGTGTTTAATAACCTCATGCGGCTCAGATAAGCAAGCAACATTTTTTTAACTGTGCCATTTATTATCCGATCTTTATGAAAACTTGCGAGATTGTACATATTGGGCACATAGTGCATACTGCAAAATCTGAGGTCGATAGCTTACAAATTGTAGGAGATATTCAACATTTTGTATTGCGGGGGAAACAAACTTGATCTGTCACAATACTAGCTTACATCTAAAATTTGGTTGCTCTAGCTCTTCTATTCTCTGGTCTCTAGGTGTTCATACAGACGGACGGACGGACGGACAGACGGACATGGCTATATAGACTCGGCTGTTGATGCTGATGAAGAATATATATATACTTTATGATATCGGAGATGCTTCCTTCTGCCTGTTACATACATTTGCACGACTTTAGTATGCCCTTTTTACTCTACGAGTAACTGGTATAATGAGAGAATAAGTTAAAGTAGGCCCTGCCCGACTTCAATATACCCGTTACTCAGGGGAATTAGTGTTCAGTAACCTTTCCTCATGTTAATCAACAGAGCATTAACATTAATTTCAATATTTCAACATTTTATAAGCAAACACCTCATGAGGCTCAGATAAGTATGCAACATTTTGTATATCCTTTATAACTCTGTCTTTTATTCTTCGATCTATATGAAAATTTGTGCGATTGCCGATATTGGGCATATACACTGAATATATGAACTTGATATCTTCAAAATTGTTGGAGTTGTTCAACACTTTTCATTGATAGGGGTGGGAGGAAGTGCTCATACAGACAGACGAACAGGGCTACATCGACTCGGCTGTTGATGCTGATCAAGAATATATATAGTTTATCGGGGGTCGGACTTGCTTATTCTGACTGAACATACACTTGCTCGACTTTACTATACCTTTTTTTACTCTACGGGTAACGGGGGACAATGAGCCGGATTCGTGGGATTGTTAGTAGTCCTGAACATCTTCCAACACCTTCAAGTGCTTAAGAAGGATACACGACTTTGCCTCCAACCCATTGACATCGTAAAACTATTTTTGAACATATATTTTAAATAGTTTTGATGATTTCGATGATTTCGTGGTATTGTAAAAATCAATAAATGGTTAAAATGTGAGAATCACCAACAAATTTCTGTGGTTAAGCTAAGTATACACAGCAACAAAGAACTTGCCAAAACAAAGTTCTTCAAATACAAAATAAGGTTTCATCCTTATGCTCTTACGTTTCCAATTTAAGATGTTAATTACACTTAAAATTATATTCATCTGGATGTAAACCATGCAAAAATTAAACATCTTTATATTCTTATGCAATTATTGTATTAGTTTTTCAACTCAGATCATCATTCGTAATGAGCTTCGCTCCTAACGGGTGTTTCATTTTATAATCAATGCTTGATTTGGATGTTCTTGTCTCAACTCTCAGGTAATCTTGTAAAATTTGCAAAAAGTCACTGACCTCTCTAACCTCTCCCCCTTAGACAGATAAGACATGTATCACACAAGAACGACAATTTCTCTGAAGTCATTGTGTATGCAACAGAAGCATTGTCTTTTGTCTTATGGGGAAGGTATCTTTATCTGTTTAAATTTGTTTATTTTCAATAATTTGAATGAAGTAAAGTTCGGAGATTCCTGTTTTTATTGGAGTGTCGCTTGCAATTTGGCAGAGATTTGCTAAGCAATAAATCAAGTCTCTACACATCGACAGACTGTCAAATCAAATCCAAGTCAGTCACACACACACACAGTCACATGAGGGACAGGTGCATAAGGATTAGGAATTGAAAAGGACGTGCAATAAAAGCGTCTTAAAAGTTTAATGTCCCTCGATTTGCGGTTGCATACAAATGAGTTTCGACTTGTCGCCACTTCAAGAGTGTGTGTGTGAGTGTGTGGCATAGTACTCGTATGACCGTAGACCAAATAGCTTGCGGCGTTGAACTAGCTGCAACTTTCCTCTACCTAAGTCGAGTGTTGACAGAATTTTGTGGAGTAACCTGAGGCACGGTTTTGAAAAGAAAAGTCTTTGAAAATTGCAAATGCAATTATTTAAAGTACGAGGTATACAAAATTTCAATAGATTTTTTGAGTTCTTATGGATATTAGGCAGTTGTATTTTTAAGTAAAATAATAAACGATTATCTCAGTAAAATAGTTAAACAAAAAAGTTAATTTGCATTTTAAATTGCTTTTCTTTATTCTTCTTACTACGTGGCCAGTAAAAATGATGCAACTTTAGGTGATTTAAGAACCACATTAGATGATGACCTCTGGTCCCAAACGGTCATATTTTAGTGTTCAAGGTGTGGCTCGCTTACAAGTCAATCTGTTACCAGAGGCACTTAAATTTGAGAAGCAACAAAAATGTATGGAACATTCACGTCTATCTGGGGCCATGTTGAGTGAATTAATTGCTGACGCTGCCGCAGAGAATACACAAGTACACCACACACACACACACACACACACACACATAAACAGAGCCCAAAGGCCATGTTAGTTGAGCAATCGAGCAAACTAAGCCACAATGGCACGCACCAGTCCCACAGTCTAGCAAAGAGGATGATGGGGCAGACCAGACAAACTGACGGCTGGTTGGTTGGTTGCTGGCCAGGTGTTTGTGTTTGGTTTGGTATGCTGTTTTTTTTTTTTTTTTTTGTGGTCGGTGGAAACCATAAAAAAGGTCTGTACATATGCCGCCACATGCATATGATGCCAGACAAAATGGTGTCAAATGGCAAAAATGCATCGTAAACCTAAAGTAAATTGGAAAAAACTTTAGGTAGCTGCTCTGAAATTTATTAAAAATCACAGCGAAACACAAAAAGACTACAAAAATTACTTGGGAGGTGTTTAAATAATATGGAAATTCAGACAGGATCATATAAATCATTTTCGAATAATTAAAATCAGTCATCCAGAAATTCAGTCAAGCACCGAGTGGATTTCGTTTATATTATTTAAATTACATTCTTAATTTTTGGAAACCTTACCACTAAATTTTGAAATCTTTAACAGCCTTACCAATTCAAATAAAATATTTGGATCCTTTTGAGAATTTGTCTGAAGAAGTAAGCCTTTAACAAAAAAAACTACTTTCAGATCCAATTAATTTCCTTCGTTTATTTCGGAGGAGCAAAGCAATCGGGAATTTGGACGAAACGAATTGGTTTTTGCAGGGTTTGTTATATATCTCAAAAGTAAAGATGTTTTTTCCACTGAAATATAATTAAATGTAATGGCAGTCTATAAATTATACATTTCCAGAAAATTTTCACTTCAGCATCAACTAAATTATTTCTCGAAATCCTGTATGGAACCTCAGATAGTGGAGAAACTAAAGAAAAAAGGGGAGTGCATGGATCAAGTCCTTTATAGTTTGAGAGTGAAACAACCTAAAATTCCGAGGGTCCCTATTCCTAGCCTCCAGGACAAACAGAATATTAACTATAAGTATGAAAATTTTTGCGAACTGAACTCGTTATTTAAAGCCATGAATATTCATTCTCATATATTTTCGCTGTTTGGAAATAGCCAAGCTTTTACTTCAGCGAATCAATCTGCAATCGGTGTATTGCAAGTATAGAAAAAAGTGTTGTCATTTCGATCATTGGCACCGGCTTGCACCGACTTAACTCGTTAGAGTGCTATCTAAAAGATTTGCATTATTGTAAAGATACCATGCTTCATCAAGAGTATCAATTACAGGAAGACCATTATCACTTTCCACACATTTCTAAGTTTTAAGAGTTAGCTCATCAAGGTCATCTAATGGCAATTATACTTTGGATGTATTCTGCAGGTTAAAACTAGACAACAATGTCCAGATTATTGAAGGGTTGGCGGCGGATTTAGAAGTTTTCGCTTGGTGAACACGACTCTGTTTTAGGAAAAGGTCCATAGCGTCGAGATTTTTCTGAATTTGAGTTTTATGTTTGCTTAAGATTCATATTTTGATCAGTTGAGATTTGTTTTGTGGGAAACCTTTTCCTGTGTTTTGGCTTACTTTAATATTAAAGCTTTACAATAAACTATGTCCAATATTTAAAAGTATTTTTAAGCGAAGATATGCCACTTGGAATAATGGTTTTCAAAATTGTTAAAAGATTTCATAAAGTTAAATTCAACTGACTAGGCAATTCGGAGAGTAGAGACTGTAATAGTTCAGAGCAAATGTATTCAAAATAAAATAACTTTACTTGAAAATATCGCAAAATGTTTGAAAAATTTGTTTTAAAGCTAAAAAGCATAACTTATCAATTAAATCATTCAAAGTTAAGACACAAAAATATATTTTTCGAAGAAAAAAATGTAAAAATTTGGCTTTTTTTCTTTGTGTACTTAATAGAAAACGAATATAATCTATAATTTTTTAATTTTTTTTTAAGTCCAACTACCACTGTTTCGTGTGGTTCGGTTTACAAGCCCGAGATGGTGGTTTGTTGGGATTGCATCATTACTTTATTTTCATAAATATTCCGCCCGTCTGTCTGCTATTAAGAACGCACAGGTCCCAGTCATGGTAAGAGATAAGATGTTCTATATGTCCGGTACAAATGCTTTGTTGCCACGCCCCCCTTAGCCCCCGCAATGTGTAAAAAATCGTCCAATATTCCACAGTTTATAGATAGAAAGTTTGTACTTTTTGCACATATTAGGGTATTCATCATTATTTATAGACTATCTCAACTGTTTCTACATCGGTTTTCACTCAAATCTTGGCTTCAAACCAAGAAAACAACCAATTTCAATATATTTCTGTATACTTTTGGAAACTAAAATATGTATAACTATTACATACCATACAATGTTTGTACAAATATTAGTTTCTTTGTTTCTTACAAACTTGTCATTATGCAAAAATACATACATACCAACAAGGACCTCTAAGGCAATAACCCTGCTTGGAGGTGTCATTTGCTTGCCTTGGTCGCATAAAACTTGAAAGGTCCCTTTGGGTAGATTAGATTAAACACGCACACGAATTGTGTTCAAATACCACACAAAGCCACTCTCAAATACACACACACACAGACACAGACGCATACACATACACACAAACACCCACACTCACCGTTGTGGTCAGTGTCTTTAGCTTGGATATCTTACATGTGTTGTGTTTTTTCTAAGTGGGGATTATGGTGCAGTGTAAACTGACGCCTGCAAGTATGCAATGAAAAATATGGCCCTCTACTTTGCCTCCCTACGCCCTTAAATACTTACAAAAGCTATAAATCTTTCAGTGAGTGTGTTGGTGGGAATAGAAAAAATCGAAAGAAAAAAACTTACAGCACAAATAGAGGACACTATGAATAACTGTCGGGGTCAGAGTTGCCAAGAGTTTTGGAAGTTATTGAGCCAAACGAATTGGTTCATTGATCTACTTATGTTTATTTGAAGACATTCCCATCCCAAAAAAAAACCAATTGTATTGAACACGTTTGTAGACAAACCCGCTGGTCCTACTTTTCACGGAGAAGTTCACTGATTTAAATACTGCTTAAAATAAAAGTATATAGGATCGAGTCTTAGTAATCGCAACACATATTCAAGGAATATGTATTTGATGAACAGCCTTAGCTTCCGTAAAATGTTTCATTCTTTGATTGCTAAAAACTATTTCCTAGATTTCTGTGGTGACCTGAACGCTTGGGCAAATCCATTCTCTTTTATTCCTCCCTTAATAAATCACTCTGCACCACCCTCTTGCAGTGAACAACCCTTGAAATTAAGTAAAGTGAAACCAATTAACCTAATTGGGTGTAAATATAAAAAATCCTCCCTAGCCTAGTCTAGACTTTCAATACTTGACACGCTTACAGAGTCAACCAATTGAAAAATTCCATTACAAATCAATTCCATGGCCAATAAATCATATTTATTAAGCATTTCTCCAATAAACAACGCAATGAACACTCGCAATATCCATGACACGCAACTTGATGCATAATTTAGCAATTGGCAAAAAAAAAACAATAGCAAAAAACGCACTTTAATCGACTAACGGCGCCCGAGTGTGGCGCCTGAAGGTTCGTTTGTCATATGAATTGCCAGTTGATGTCAGGGACGGCCCCCAACCCAACAACAGGACATGATGTGGGTTGGGAGGCACACCTGGCTTTGTAAGCTGCATTATATATTTATCACCCATTGCGCTACAAGAGAACAGTTTTTCTTCCCTTGCAAACTATTTATCATGTCAGACAGGAAAATATAATACAACAAAAAATAAAAATGGGGGAAGAGAAAAGTATAAATTTCCCACTGATTTATGTAGATGGCAGGCAAAAATTGATTGCGGTCGCACTTTTATACATAATTTATATGTATAAATAATACAGCAGGCCACCCGAAGTTGTGGAAGTTTATTAAAAATGAATTTGTGTAACCATTTGTGGCCAATGATGAACTTGTGTCATCTGCAAAAATCCCTCCTCGCTGGAGAATTGTGTGCAGTGATGTTGAAATGTTGATAAGCCGGCTGACAACTTGGATATACTTATGTACCTGCACGAGGAAATGTCAACAGAGTCTGTCCTGCATTTGAGAAAATGCATAAAATTATTTAATTAACCTTTTTGGCATTTCAATTACAGATCACGTAAATTCTCATTAAGATAAGATAAATGCGACATTAACTTAATGAGAAATGGTCAGTTTAATTAAAGAGAGAGAATAATAAAATAAACAAAAAATCACTGTCAAAAACTACAAGTTCTGAAGAATCAAGGTTTGTAAAGTTTAACAAATTTCGGAGTGTGTCCAAACCCACACCAACACAATACTTTAGAACCTTAAAAATCGACTAATCTTAGAATATACAACATATTTTAGCATTCGAAAAGACCTGCCAACGGGACTAGAGGCATCAGGTAGCAAAACGACACCCCCAGTTTTTCTAGATCAGCTCGAGTTTACGTTTTATGTGCATATGTATGCTAGTAACTCACAGCTACAACATCTATTGCAAGTTGAAAATGGATGAGATTTGAACCATTCACCAAAAATGAAAGGGTTCATAACAATTGCTATACCAAATTCCTGTCTCCCATAGACAAATGGTCTGTACCACGCCAATAGAGATCAATCGAAGAAGCTTGCTTGTATGTCAAGCCACACGGTAGAATTTTAAAAAAAATTCAAATTTATTGAGATAGTTCAGTTTAATGAGAAGTCAAGAAGTTTCTTCGTATCCGAAACTGTGGAGAATGCAATGAAGGCTTCTTCAAGCGGATTGGAGAGCTACCGAAACATCAGAGCAGGCGAGCAATCAACGACAGATATTTGCTGAGTACACGGCACCTCAGCGTACTTCTTAGAATGCGGAACAATCGCTCAATGAACAAGTTGAGCGGCAGATCAAGTTGAGATCTGCAAGAAGTCTGGAGCAGGTGAGCAATCCACACCAGCAACTTGCTGAACATATTGCATCTGAGACTCCAAAGCCCAACAGCTTCTTAAGAGTGCATTTTTACTCACACAAACAAACAACCAAAATCACAAGGCGAAAACCGATTACTGCCGGTTGTGTCTATGCTTATGCGTCAGTCCTGACACGTTCGCGCATTACAACAACATTGCCGCATAAAGCGTATAAAGCATGGGCATCGCTGCTCTACAGCAATCGCGCGGCGCGGTGAACAAGTTAGGCTGCAGACCAGATTGGGCCAATCCGAGCTTCTCTCTATCTTTTGACTTGTGCGCTTCTAATTTTCGCAAGAGAGACAGAGTACTACAGCTTAACGCCGAATTCGAACGACAAAGTTTTGAGAATCTTTTTCATAGCTAGTTACTTCAAAGCTAGCGCCAATAGCTAGTAGAGGTGACCGAATGTGTTAGTTTTTAAATCGAACCCACGACCCCATTAGGCACACACACAGCTCGCTGTACCTCACCCTGGCACAAAAGATGACAACTATTTGTCGGTTCAATGGGAGGTGTAGGTTAAATGGTTCACAACATTGCGAAATATTCTAAGTTTTTCGATGAGTTCAGATTATTATGAAGGGTGGTACGTGTGGTAAAGATTGGCCATAGTGAGTTTGGATTATGACGAAAATTTGTAAGATGTTCATTGTAAAATAAGGATTGCTTTTGCTTTGTATGTTTAAAATCTAAAAAATGTTAGAAAAAATTTAAAAACTAATAACTGAACTAATCTCTCCCGTAATCTCTCTCTCATTAATTCCCCCTTTATCGAAGACAAACGAGGCTGACTTTTACTTATGCTCCCGTGCATTTTGTACCAGTCTGACTTACTCAAAACATTTTACTGTTTCTCCATCTACTGTATCAAGTCGCTCTTAAACCGATATATCAACTGGCTGCTAAATCGATGTAATTACCCAAACCGTTGACTTAATATCTCTGTGAACCTCCTTAACATACCAGTTCTTATTTCTGTTTTGGCTTCTGTTTTCCTTAACATTACATTTAATGACTTAATATTTTTGTGTTATCAACTTTAAACAAAGCTTCTTTAGAATTTAACCAAGGAAAACTTTTTCACACATACTTAAATAACAACACTTCCGTAGCAAATTATGCCGACGCAGACAAGGTATGCAAAACTGACAAACTTTTTGCCGCTTTTCACACCCACACACACACACACTCACCCGACCAACATTCTCCATTCCTTTTAACGCAAAATGAAACTCGAATTATGTGCACAACAGCCCAGAGCAAGAACAACAAAACCCATATTTAATTGCATTTGCTTGTCCCCGGCTGCCTGTCTGGCTGAAAGCATTTTGCCTTGGGATTCAGACTAGATGCTCCGAATGATGACTCCGACAGATTTCAAGTGCGAAAATGAAATTCAATTTGAACAAAACTGATCATGAATCTTGATTCAACTTTAGTTGAAAGCTCTTTAAAAATCTATTTTACGCTGCATGGTTCCTTTTGTTCTTGTTTTCTTTTAACGCTATTGCCGCACGAGTGCGTTTGTATGCGTGTGTGTGTGTGTGTGTGTTTGAGAGTGCGGGTGAGTGAATTTCTAAAAAACTGTATGTGTGTGTGTGTGTGTGTGTGTGCAGTGCTTAGTGCACTCATGTGAATAACGATGATGTCGTCTACGAGACTCTGTCATCGATGGCACGCGCTTAGTTATGAAGATGCCTAAGTGCATACTGTTGGATACCCTTACCAATGTCAAAGGAGTGAACTTCTTGGTTTTCGATTTTACTACAAAGTTCTGAACTTTAAGGGTTCGAGACTTTCGCGAGAAGGTTTTGTTTCCAACTTTGGTTCTACACACTTTAAGGGGGAGGGAACTATTTTGCTTTAGATTCAAATAACAAATTGTGCATCAAACAGTGATTATTATAAATTTTCACATTAGGAGCCAAAAAAACGTAATTTGCAGTAAGGTTAACAGTTTTGCAGCAGTTTAAAGACTGAGGAAGGTCTGGGCCCGGGGCCAATTGAAATAGTCGATCTGAGAAACTCAAAAAATATCATAGTAACTTAAGAAGTAGCCTAACTAAGCCCTCATATGAGAGTTGTTTGATAGCCAACTTTCATTAATCTGATAATATTTTCAACCAAATTATTTGAGAACTTAGAAAGGTCTGAAAATTGCTCCGCAAAAGTACTAACTTTGCAATAACACTTCACTCAGAAACAAGAACGAACGGTCATAAAAGAAGCCGAGCTAATAAATTTAGATATACAAAATACCCTGTTCATTTGTTTTCATTAATTTGTTTTAATTTGTAACAAAATGATCATCCCAAATGTAGGCAACACTTTTTTCTAGGCCTGACCAACAACTGGGGGGAGGGGGCGCTCTTATCAGCTCAACTGTTTCGCTTATAACTCCGGTGTTTTTTGTCCGATCTAATTGTTCTTTTCAGAATAGATAGATATTGGGCCTAGCTTGATGTATACTACGAGGCTCTAACTTAAAAATTGTGGATCTGACGGTTTTCTAGGTCTAGGATGGCTGGAGGAGGTCTTGGATTTTTGGGGATAAAAGGGGGACGGGGTGGAATTTTCAAAATCTGAAACAAACTTGATCTGCGTACAGCATAAGTCTACCTTCATGCAACAATTTGTGGCTCTATATATTATAGTCTCTGAGATCGACGCGTTCATACAGACAGACAAACAGACATCATACACGGACATGGCTATATCGACTAGGCTGTTTATGCTGATCAAGAATATATATTTTCTTTATGGGGTCGGAAATGTTTCCTACTCCTTGTTACATATATTCGCACAACTTCATGATCCCCCTTTTCCCATTTTCAATGGGAACAGGTCTAAAAACAGGTCCTTCTACGCGGATTTAAAGCTACACTCAGAGACACCGTCGCCCCATGCCAGCAATGCCATAACTGGTTGGGAACTCCAAGGCAACATGAGTACAAAAATCGCTCGATAGCTTCTCCACACTCCCCTCCATGATACAACAATACAACAGTATTGGGTGTACGAGCTCGTTGTTCTAAAGCAGCAGTGGGCCTGCTTTGCAAAGAGAGATTATTTTTGCTTCCAAAGCACTCTTGGAGGTGGGAAGAGACTGTTACTAGAAGAATTTTGGTTATCAAGAGGAATGCATTTTATTGTAATATTATAAAATATATTCCTTTTGATAACTTTTTAGCGGGCTAAGCAGACCCATATGTGCATTTTGAAGATATATCCAATTTCCGATTACTAATTTATGATTGTCAATTGTAACATGATTGCTGAGATCGAAGCAGACAAAATGTATGATTGGTATGAAACTTTATCTCACAAATTTTTTGAAGTGTAAATGTTTTTTTGATCAAATGAACTTAGCAATCAGTGGCATTCAGCAGAGAATCATCAGCAAGCGGAAATAGCATTTATCTGCTGAATGCTCCCAACCACTTCCTTCTGCTAATTCGGAAACCACATAAAAATAAAAAAAATCCAAGAAGTTAACTCAAACAAATGATATGTACTAACCTTAAAGATAGGGTATGACATTTTCATGAAAATCAACCGGCTTAGTTATCATCTTTTCCTTTTAGCAGTCACAGTCGCTTGGCTTTAAACTCTGTGTCGGTGTGTCTTCATCAATCCCCCAATTCTGCAGGCAATTTGCAATCAAAATGCACTCGACTTTTGTTCCTTAGCCGAAAGAAAGAAAAACTAACTAAAACTGTCCCTTTACATAACAAAAAGTTTCTCAGACTTACGTCAGCATTTGGTTTGGGGAAAAAAACGAAAGAAAAAAAGAAAAGCCAAAATTAAGAGGCCACCGGCACAAACAAAATACTCGACTGTGACGTCAGCTGTGAATCAACGCGGCAGCAAAATGTTAAGTCATTTTTTTCTTTATTTTTCTTTTTTCACCAAATTCAAAGTGGCTATACGATGTGCCATAACAACAACTGGGAAAACTATTCGCAGTTTGCACGCATTAAGATTACGGTACGAGAAGAAAATACAAACCAAAGGAAAACTTTGCTGTTGTTTTGTTTGCCTGCAAAATTATGACCAAGGATGTGGATGAGTGGCTTGTAGTTAAAAGAAAGAAAGAATCGTATTTCTTTCGAATTGTGGCTGTATGTATAAGTATAATGCATATTTATTTCAATCAGGGGTTTAAATAACTGACTTAAAAACCAGGGAAAAGTTCTTCAAGGAAATAATCTACTTTAGACAACTGGGGGGTATTAAACCAGGGAGAATTGGATTGGAAAATTAAAATAAATAAATAAATCAGAGTAAAAAGGAACAAAATATGTAGTTTTGTGACTTCTTTGCAGTAGGTTTTTCGTATGAATTTTATTCAATAGAAATTTAATATGAATACAAAAGAAAAAGAAAAAAAACTTGGCATGCAAATTATGCAGCCACTAACTTGATTTTAAGTCTGGGTTCACAAAAAAAACTTTGTGGAAATCCAATTGAAATGCAAACATTTTCTTTTTTTTATTACTTCCAATGTTACGTACTCAATTTTTGGCTCTGGCAGCCGTGTCTAAGCAGGAAAAGGGCAATCGGAAGCATTTATTTAGCGGGCGATTAAGTGGAAAAGTATTCCCAAAAATGCAAGGAAGTATATGTATGTATATACATTTACACATAGACATGCCTGAAACATTGCGCAATCAGCAGAAACTTCACTTGGCTGCATAAACTCACTTGAACTTCCCCATCCCCTACCCTTCGACTTAATCCCTCAATGCCTGTGGCAATTGAAAACCCTGGGCCATTAAGACAATGCAGCATAAAATTGAAATGCCGCATACAACCATTTTTTGTTTGAGTTCTTGGGCAAATATGTAATTGTCTATTGTTATGGTAAGTAGTACTTTATTTTTATATGAACGACTTTGACAAAGCAAGTACGAGAGTATGTTGAATGTAATCCAAACGTAGCCTTGTCAGTTGTCCTACATAGCAATGCCAGTGCAGTCCAAGTAGATAAATGGAAATTGTAGTCAGAGCGCAATGACAAATGATTCAGTCAGAGCTAAGACAATTGTTTGGATTTCTGTATGATAAATTGTTATTTTTCAGTTAACTCCAAATAAGACAAACTAACGAACTTAATAGATTTATAACCAAAGCCGTTCTTGGACCTTCGATTCACACGTCTACATTTGACATCTTTTAAATCTTCAATATGCAACTAGTTTCGACCATTCACAATTCCACCCAATATAACGTAAACAGATGTACAAACTCTTTAAACTTTTACTTACCCCAGAATTAGGAAAAGAAATACCTGCAAGGTTTCTTACAATAAATCAATTATAATTGATTAAGTTGTTAATTATTAACGTAGAAATTAAATTTTAGAAAATTTTTTAATTTTTTAAAACTTAGAAAAATATACAAAAGGGAAAAAATTCCTGCATTCTGAGTGTATAAGGGACAGTTGACAATCGTCTTGCCAAGTGCTTGACATTTGAGCTAGTCGATTGCGGCAAGATGCCCCACATTTTTGAAGTATCCCCGAGCTCCCGAGTTCAAATCCCAGACAAAAATCAAAAAATAGTTCTTACTAATTTGTATGTGACTTTCAAAGAGAAGACTTTGTTTAAACCAACGATAAGAAAATGTTCAAAAATATATAAAGGTCATAAAATTTAAGAAAAGGAGGGGTTACTATATTCAAATATATATAAGGACCATTTCATTTAAGAGAGGAGTTGTTGCAATGCGTCATGGTTTTGTCCCTTCCACTGTTCCCTCTACAGCCTTTACATCACACAAAAATATATTTTTACCTTTCTAAAACCTTAAAAATATTTTTTCTAAAACTAAGAAAATATTTTCTGGCTTATAGGAATTTCGACTTTCTTTTTTTATTTTGTGTGCATGTGGAATCTTTATGAAACCAATTTTACCATTTCCGATTCACAGCACCTTTTTTTGAAAAATCGTTTGCGGCTCAACTTTTAACAGTAGGGCAGCTATTTTGGTAGATGCAAAAGCTGACACATAGTTTAATTCAAGTACAGTATGACACGTGGTGCAGTAGGTGGTCATTCCATTTGATAGCTCAGCAAATATTATTTCTGATACGTTTTGGTTTTCCAGATGCTCTTTAATTTTCGATTACAAAATTGGGCTGGTGTGGTACAGCAGCTCGTGTGTGTCCCTGCTGCAGAAGAGATACTGGGCTCGATCCCGCCTCGGAGTATCTAATGAAATGGTTTTTGCGATATAAACTAAAGCTCTCGATCAACTTTACTAGCTATTGGCGACCGTTTTAAAGTAACTAGACATGTAACAACTTCTCAAACTTTACCGTCCGGACTCGGAATTAAACTGTAGGTCCCTTTCTCTTGTGCGAAATATAGAAATACGCAGGCCAAGAGATTGAGAGGAGTTTGGAATATACATGACCATATTGGTCATTATTCAATGTTTGTGACGATGCAAAGAAGAGGTCATGGTAACAATGCAACATGCAAGCCGACACCGAAATGTCGCAGCGCGTCTAATAGAAGTGGGACTTGTTACTGAAAGGGAATGATCAAAATCTTACACGGCGGTCAGAAGCGATTAACGAAATGTACAGTGAGCATGAACAATTGAGAAAAAGACAAGTTCGTGCCCAGAAAAGTGAAGGAGCAAGATTTAAACATGCGACTATTGATCATAAGCAAATTCCTTAACTAATGAAAGTACATTTAAGAAAGAACCGGCTGGATTGTTGAGTTGATACTATCACCATTTGAAAAGCAAAATAGTTCAGCAATTGCAGCAAACATTACACGAAAACAATGAGCTCATCAATTTGTTTACGATTTCGTTGGAACAGATCGTTCACGAAGCATGAACTCACGAACGACAATACAAATACACCTAGAGACAGTGAAACCTCAATTGTTGTTGTTTTGGAATCCTTAGAATCGCGTCACGGGAAATTTTCAAAATTCTCATATAGTTTATCATAAAGACGGGTTAGTAAAAGGTGAAAGCCGAGCGATCGGAAAAACCGGGAAATTGAGTTCAATTAATTCGAAGGGTACAAAAAATCCCGAATATTAGAAATTTCCGTATATTTTATATTTGTATATTTCTGTTAATAGAGGCGTGACAACACACTGCGAGTGTTTGATTAGTGCTGCCCATATCCGTTGATAGCGATGCTCCCCAGCACAACTATATTTTCCTTATAACTCAACTATCGCTCATCAAATCTTCACCAATCGTTTAAACTTTGATACAGAGGCTAAAAAGAGTTTGCTTTGAATATTTTAAAAAGGTTTGGGCGCTCAATTTGGGCATCACAAGGGTTCGGTGAAAGCAATCTTATAAGTTATAACTAATGTTAATTGTGTCTTCGAATCTTCTAAGTGATCATCGACCCAACTCTAAATAAAAATGGATTTCCAAAAATTAAGAAACTCTGAAACTAATTGAATCGTGAGCCGAACCAAAACCCTCACAGAGAAACCTACAATTTTCTAACATAAACCATTGTTCAATTTTGTGTTTATAAATCCATCCTCATAATAGTTAAAAATCTTTTTATTTTATGCACCAAACAATACATATTCATATGCATATTTCAAGCCAATTTGGCAGCCGATTCGCATGCATTTGCCAAGAAAAACGGCTAACACATTACTTATAAGCAAATAAGGTCATTTGAAAATTCCCCTACACTTTGTCCCTCATCCATATATGTAGCTGGGGGCACTTAAATATTTTACTTGTTTGTATTGTTAAGCTAAACTTGCGTGTGTGTGTGTGCGTATTTTGTTCACTAAACGCATCAAAAATGCAAACGCACACAAAGCTCCCATATATATAGCTTATATAACGGGTCAACCATGGAAACCTAAACCAAGACGAAAAGGCTAAAAAGTGCACAACGAAGCGCCACTCTAAACTAAAAGCGCTGAACATTTAACGTTTTATGCAGAAATTTGTTTTTGTTCTTTAACCTCAACAACAGGCGAGGACAAGTGGAATTTTTGGAATGAATGTGTAGAAATGCAAAAACCGAGAAGTGAAAAACCAACCATTAAAGCCATATATTTTAATGCACAAAAGAATTAAAACGAGGTTTGGCTCTGCACCGGTTGGCTTGCACCAAAACCAATGTCTAGCCGAAACAGTTTTGTCACTCAGCGTCTAACCGAGTCAAATGAAATTACTATCAACGTTGACAAACGCCATCAGCCAGCAACTTGGTCCTCAGCCAAGAGTTGAGAGTGTGATGGAGATTGCGCCAAACTGCAGCGGCCTCAAATCTGTCCTGTAATCCTTTCGCTAACGAAGGGGAAATGATTATAATTGCATTAGTTCCAAGAGGCAGAAAATTGAAATTGAAATGCATTACGGCAGCAGGACGATGGATGGGCCTGACATTACGTCAGTGTGTGAGCCAAGGGACGATGAATCATGTTTCAAAATTACATTTAATAAAATCTCATATTCCTTTTAAACGGAAATCAACAGCAAATGACTGCTAATTGACATTAAGTCAGTTACGTTCAAACGGGAAAAGGCTTTAATGGGAAAAGTTCATATTTTTTTTTGCTGCTTTGTTTGGCTCTCCATCTAATCGCCTGACATTGATGTTTACTTTTTGATAGACATTTCGTGCACGTTCGACATTCGTGTACAGTTTTTAATGACTGGCGCGAGGGAGAAAAAAAAAGAAGGAAAAATCAATAGAGCAAATAACTTTGATTGACACGGCAACTGCAAGTCAAAGAGGCAAACATTCAGCTAACTTGTCTATAATTATAGTTCAAGGGAGTTGAAAACCCAGTTAAACGATTTCTGCCTTATCAAAGTCAAGGAGAGATTTTGGTGTTGATTACAAATTAAAGCGATTGCGGTGAGGTATACGGCATGTGTTTTAAAGTAATGTAATTTTATACTTTGATTTAAAACTTATTATTTTGTTTCAATTCCCAAAACACTTCTTACAAGCACCATTTGGGATAGCCAGCGATGCAGTTTTTAGTAATCATCATTATTAATCGATCTGGCAAAGGAGGTAGGGAATGCGAAAGATTGGATGAATGATAGTCGAGCCTGCAGACCGTAAGTACACAGAGTATTATAAGTTTGTGCAAAAGTATGTAACAGCCAGAAAGAAGCATCTCCGACCCCATAAAGTTTATATATTCTTGATCAGCATCAACAGCCGAGTCGATATAGCCATGTCCGTCTGTCCGTCTGTCTGTCCGTATGAACGCACAGATCTCAGAGATGGTAAGAGATAGGGGTTTGACATGTATGGGACATATGCTTCTTATGTCTGCAGGCAGATCAAGTTTATTTTCAATTTTGGCCACGCCCCCTTCCGCCCCCGCAATTTAGAAAAGACGTCATATCTCCCACAGATTTTAAAATAGATGGGTCGTTACTTCTGGACATATTTAGTAATTAAGATAACTTATCGATCCTCCAAAGGAATGGTGAAGATTGGATGAACCGTTGTCGAGATATGATCAAAAGACTGTTCGCTGCTGCAGCGCAGTAGCAGCGCTGCTTTCAGCTGCATCAAAATGTATGCTGAGCGTATAATTTCATTGGTACAAAGTATATTATAGTCGGGCTTGACCGACTTTCTTTCTTATTTTGGTGTAGCTTATGGACTTTAAGGTGTGGCTTGTGGAGCCAAAACAATAAATTGCCTTAAACCCCCGAAAATAACCTTAAATGCATGGTAATTTAGCCACAGCTTTTATTTTTAAACCTACCTTACCTTACTGGGATTCGAGCTCGGCTCCTCCGGTTGTTAAAACACTATTGACATGACATCTGAACGTTGTCTGCAATTGTCGGTACTCTAATATAGGGTCAAACTACCCTAAAGAACCCACTCATTTTAGCTTGCAAAATGTTCAGTCATTCTTATGTTAAGAAAAATGAGAATGTTAGAAAATATTTAGGTGAATATAAGGTCACTTTTCCTTAAAGTTCGCAATTTCGTAGTGTCAGTTTGAGCGTTAAGCTATCAACAATACGCGTGGATCAGGATTTCTGTCAGTTTTTTTGAGGAAGTGGTCATTTAAATATAAGGTCACGTTACCTAAACGTTTTAAAAAGCAGTTGAGTTCGTTTTAGCAATAGCTTTCCCCCCCTATACCTAAAAAATCGTCAGATCCACAATTAGGATTCTCATGGTTTAGTATACATTAAGCTAGGCCCAATATCTATCTATTCTGAAAAGTATAATCAGATCGGACAAAACAATTGAGCTGATGAGGGCACCCCCCAGTTGTTAGTCAGGACTATAACCGCTTAAAGGTCTAAATAATATTGCCTATATTCAGGATGACAATTTAATAGCTGTTACAAAAACCAGTTACATTCATCTTCAAAAATTTAAAAACAAATGAACAGGGTATTTTGTACACACAGTGTTTCAGACCCATCTTTTGTGTGGCAACTATACTATACTAACTATACCATATAGTTGTCCGATTTTTACTAAACTTGGCGAAATTATAAAAAAACGAGAGCGCAAGCTAAAGTCGGCCCTGCCCGACTTCGAAATACCCGTTACTCAGGGTAATTACTCTTTAATAACCTCATGAGGCTCAGATAAGTATGCAACATTTTTTTTACTTTGCCATTAATTATGCGATCTTTATGACAATATGTGAGATTGTAGACAAATACACTACACTACAAAATCAATATCAATATCTTCAAAAATGTAGGAGATATTTAAGTTTTGTACTGCGGGGGTATGAGGGGGCATGGCCAAAATTTGAACATTTAAAATTTGGTGGCTTTAGATCCTCTAGACTCTGAGATCAGGTGTTCCTACAGACAGATTTGAGATGTGTGAGACTATAGATTTTAAATCTAGTTGTAAATATAAAATTAAATGTAAAATGTTGAGCTGAAAATCATCCAAAGGATTTTGCAAACCATCCATTCCAATTGGATATTTTTATACTCAGTACCAAAGGTACATAGAGTATAATAAGTTTGTGAAAAAGTATGTAACATCCAGAAGAAAGCATCTCCGACCCCATAAAGTATATAAATTCTTGATCAGCATCAACAGCCGAGTCGATATAGCCATGTCCGTCTGTCCGTCCGTCTGTCTGTCTGTCTGTCCGTATGAACGCACAGATCTCAGAGATGGTAAGAGATAGAGGTTTGACATGTATGGGACATATGCTTCTTATGTCTGCAGGCAGATCAAGTTTATTTTCAATTTTGGCCACGCCCCCTGCTAAAATATTCGGAAGCCTGTGTTCATGCAGCTGAAATGATGGTCTGCAATAAACAGATGCAGCGATGCTAACCCGACCCCTAAGTACAGTTTTCGATTTGGAATGTGTTGGGGTAGGTGAAAAAGCTGCTCAATGAAGCACCTCAGCAAATCCTCAAACTCTTCATATAGATTTAATCCCCACACTTTGGCTTCCTAGCAGATGATCGACCTTGTCGCAGTCCAAAATAACTTGTACTTCAAGGATTATCCTCAATCACCCAACTTGTTTAACTTGCATATTCAAGTTCTAAAATTTAACTCTTCTATTCTCAATTGATTCATTTCCAAGTGCAATCAAAGGGTTTGCCCTTTTCATTCAGTTTCCTATTCACACGAAAATTCCATTACACTTGCACAATTGAAAACTTAACATTTCGAGTGTCAATTGAGAACATTCCTCGTTCTGTCTCTCTTGCCGTCGCCTCTGCCTGCTGAAACTGAACCATGGCACATAATCATTTTGACCAAAGCAATTTGCACTAGTCTCCCAACCGCTGGCTAATCTCAAAAGTCTTATACACTGAGGACTGAAAAGTTGGATTTTGTGAAACCGCAGCTATCTCCTCAGGCACAGAGCTGAATGGAAGTTTTCTAATTATTTCAGGTCAACTCCCAGGAAACGAATCGAAAATATAATCATTTTTTTGGGGTTAATGGTGATGTGTGGTGTGCGTTTGTGTATACAGCTTTACCTAACAAACATTTGTGGACTACACAGCAGACTTTTTTTTTTTGCTGATTGTTGAAAAACAGTTTTCATTTTACATTAGCTACCTTGCCTGCAGTTAGTCATCTCTCCATTTTTTTTTTGCATATTTCCGAAACAAATCATGAAAAATTGCATGCAGAGGGCACATATTCGGTTTATTTGGGGTAAACATTTTATTTGTACATTAAAGCAGCAGTTGTTGACATTTTTTATGGTGCTTAAATATGCCTCGTAGATTTATATAGACTAATTGCACTTTTATTGATCAAATTTGCTTGGCTAGTCGTAAAAACGTTTTAATGTGGGTCTTTAATTGGACCCTAAACGATTCAAATGAAATTAAATGTAAGAAGGGTGTTAAACCAACCAAAAATATATTGTAGCATGTTCGACATTTCTTGTCACACAAGATACAAAATTGTTACCAAATTCACAGGACAAAAGGACACCCAGCCGACAATGTAAATCATGTACAACAACAAGTGTCTGTGTATGTGACGGGATGTGGGGCGGGGTGGGAGGAGGGCTTTAACACTAACTGCTACAATGGAATGCATTATACAGAGTATAGACCAACGCCCAGCTGACAGCAAAAGTTGAGCCTCATTGAATCGATCGAGTGACTAAGGTTCCGTATGCCAAGTGAATCGATAAGCGTGTGGCATGCAATCCAAAGCTGGCGACACTTAGCCGGCAGTGCCCCCTGCTCACTTGTTGTTGTTGTTGCTGCTGCTGCTGCTGGCGGTGGCTGTTCCTTGCATACCCTGCAAGAAGGTGGGAAGGTGTCGCCATAAAAGTTTGACTGCCCTGTGCGCTGATGTAATACCGCAAGACAATTTTGCACGTCATATGGCCCAACAAAAGCCGGCTGGAGACACGCTCTCTCCCTTTCTCTCTCTCTCTCTCTCTCTCTTTCTCCCTCTCTCTCCCTCTAACTCTCTCCCTCTCTTTGTCAGTTGACATGCGCCGGCTGTTGGGGAACCAAAGTTTGTGCCTTGGAAATTGTCATGTTTAATGTTAAATAAGTATTTTTTTTTCAATTTCCAAAATGTTCTCCCTGTTTGAGCAGAACTTTTGTTGGCAATTTGATGAATCAGCTGTTTCGGCTCAAATCAACTGGAAGGCCTTTTAATTTTCCTGCTGCTTCCAGTCCGAACTACTTAGTCACAATGTCGCCTCGTCGCCGGTTCAGTAAAAGAAAAAGAAAAAAAAAACAGACGAAGTCGCACCAGCTGTAGGTGCCCCGGCCTCTTCGGAGGGCTTCTAGCCAAAAACAAGCCACCCAGCCATATGCTATCGATTTTCGGTTCTCTTTTTTGGCCATTCTGCTCTACTATCTGCCACATTCCTTTCCTGCTTTTTCTTTTTCTTCACGCTGTCGGTGTCGAGCGTAATGTAAGTTAATTTATTCTAGTAATCATTCTGTTATTTACTTTATGACTTCATATTTTTTTGGTTACGAAAAAAAGGAAAGAAAAAATAAATAAAAGCAAAAACTTAGCATGTGCTTTTTGTGCCGCAACTGTGTGGTAAATGACACTCCAAGGATTGCAGGTGGAAATTGCTGAAAAATGGAAAACTTTTGCAGGTAAAAGCAAATAATGTGAGAGCTGTGTGAGCCACGTCAACAGTAATCTGTTTAGAAATTTTATTTAACCTTCTTCAAAGTGACTCTACGAGTCTTTACGAATTTTGAACAGTCCGTACAAAACCTGAACCAAACTGTGTCGAGGTCGAACCGCTCCGGAGTCGGAAACTGGGTTCAGTTTAAAACAAGTATGAAAGACGGTCAAACCCCACTATAATATATACTCTATACTATACTATACTCTATTACAGCGAAAGTGTATGCTCAGTATAAGTTTTGAAGCTACAGCAGCTGGAGCAAAAATCAGCACTACTTTTTCTCATTACTTGATATCGTTTGTCCGTTCTTTACCAATTCTGTGGTGGATCGACTAATAATCTTGTATAACAAAGGTTCTGAAGGTACAAACCTTCGAAATATATAACTGTGGGAGATATGCCTTTTTTCCCAAAAATTTTAAAAATTGAAAATAAATTGTTTGTGCCTGCTACTATAAGATGTCTCATATACATATGTCGGACCTCTATCTCTAACCATCTCTCAGATCTGCGCCTTTAAGCAATGAGAAAAAAAACCATCTATAACTTAGATTCAAATTGATAGATAGATAGATAGATTGGAATGAGATAGAAAATCTTGAAATCAAGTCTTATCATATTTTACTTATCAACCTTCCTACAGCTAAAAAAGTGCTTGCATGTAGTCTCCGGAAAAAGTAATTGGAAATAAAAGAGAAATTTGAGACCAAATTGCAAAAAAAAATATATTTTTATATTTTTTGATTGAACTCACGAACTTATCATTCCAATGCATCGGTTGCAGCAACTCTGATACTGGGCTGAGAGGTCTTACTCAGATTCGCCGCTGCATCTGACGAATTGCACCAAATAGTATAACTATTTTCATATCAAAATGGTACTATTTAGACCTAAATATGTGGTCTCGATCATATCATCTTGATATTTTTTCAGAAGAATGCCGATTTGATACTAAAAATACCCATATGTTTACCCATCTTTTCCTGTGCGTGTTCAAACGCCAGACTGCGAACGCTCTTAACTAAAACAATAGGATAGATATAGATTCTTAGAAACTATAACATTTAGTAAATATAATAAAAAGAAGTTTAAATAATATATATTATTTTTCCCCCATTTCTTTATCATGCTGGATATGAGATTGTTTCATCTTAAAGTCGACAATAAACGGTCTCTATCCAAGAATGTTGAATTGAGATTTAAATTGAGACTTTAATCTTGGGTGAACATTTTTCATGCTTGGTGCATTTTTGTTAACGTTTAGTCGATTTTAGTATCGAGACTAAAATCTTGGTTATAGATTGATTTTTTTCTCAGTGTAAGGACAGACGTACATGGCTATTTAGACTCGGCTGTTGATGTTAATCAAGAATCCTATATAAACATTATAGGGTAGGAAATGATTCCTTCTGGCTGTTACATTAATTATATTTGTTAGGGAGATAGCGCACCGCGAACAATACTGGCTCATACTGAGCTAACATCCCTCCTAGCAATTCTATTTGTGCTAGACAAAAATTAAAAATAAATTCAAAACAAAGACCTCCTAAACCACTGATCATGTACGGCAGCGCAGAACAATATACTGGAGCTGGAGTAAATGGTACCCTATCCGCGACGCTTCTTGAAGAGTCCTTATAAACACAGTTTTCTGATCAGCTTCAACTCATTTTTAAGTCAAATCCATTCTAATCAATTGCGAGACTTTTAAGAGTTGAGCATTTGCATAATTAATTTTCGAATCTTTTTTAAATCTTAAAAATCTCTAAAATTAACCTCTTTTTAATCATCAAACGGAATCGAAAAAGACTCAGCAAGGTGTTTTTTTTTTTTTTTGTTAAAATGCTCTACCAAATGCAACTCTTGCAAGATCAACTTAACCAAAATCACCTTGATGAGTCTTTTTCGAGCCCTTTTGCTGATTAAAATCTCATTGTACGTATGTGATTAAAAAAATACTCTAAAATGAATCAGGCATGTGCTTAAAATGTGATTTATCAAAACAAAGATTAAAAAATGCGTCGAAACTGATAAAAAAAAAAAAACTGATGAAATTTTCAGATGAGTCGCGACTATGATACAATTTTCCCTCTCTATAATTATCAATTATGAACACAAAGCGAGCACACTATGACTATTTTATTCAGACAGAGGACTCGAAAAAGGCTCGAATGTAATAAAAACAAGAAAGAAAGTCGGTCAAGCCCGACTATAACATACTCTGTACCAAGAAAATCTGTCTTTTGATCATAACTCGAAAACCGTTCATCCGATCTTCTTCATTCCTTTGGCGGATCGATAAGTTATCCTAATAACTAAATATGTTATGTATGAAGGAACAAGCCATCTATCTTCAAAACTGTGGGAGATATGACGTTTTTTCTAAATTGCGGGGGCGGCAGGGGGCGTGGCCAAAATTGAAAATAAACTTGATCTGCCTGCAGACATAAGAAGCATATGTCCCATACATGTCAAGCCTCTATCTCTTACCATCTCTGAGATCTGTGCGTTCATACGGACAGACAGACGGACAGACGGACAGACGGACAGACGGACAGACAGACAGACGGACAGACGGACATGGCTATATCGACTCGGCTGTTGATGCTGATCAAAAATATATATACTTTATGGGGTCGGAGATGCTTCCTTCTGGATGTTACATACTTTTGCACAAACTTATAATACTCTATGTACCTACGGTACAGAGTATAAAAATATGGTGTGACCAAATCTACTAGATCCATCGTTTTAGTCGTAGTAGGTGTATTGTCACTTTTGCCATATCCAGTGAATTCAAAACCTCTGTTGGAAAATTTACAGCTTCCTTGGCACCGCAAGCTGTATAAAACGATTCTTTCTGCCAGCCACGCATAAACTATGTATTGTGTGCTTACATCGAGATATGAGAGAATTTTGCGAATCAACGATTATGCGTTTACGGACTGGAACTGTTCAATCAATCAATTCGATGGCGATCAATGGCGGATGGCGCTACGCCTTCTTTATGTTGTTAAAATACAAAAATTACGATTAAATAATGAGAGGTTGGTGGTAGGAGGGGCTACATTTTGTGGTTTTAGTTGTTTTGTGTAAAAAGAATGAACAATACAAAATGTTTTTCAAAAAATACACAACCAAATAGCGAAACCCTAATCACCGACAAACACCGTGAGACAAAATTTGTGTACTTCACAAGAAGAATAAATTTTTTTTTTAATTCCTGCGGACTTTAAAAAAGCTTTCAGTTTTTCGACAATTTCGTTATTCTGAATTAATCTTATAATATTTTCCAATGCGATCCAGACGTCGCTCTTAAAACTCAATTCGTTTCACCCTCTTCCACATTTTTAATAAAATTCATAAATTTCGTAAAACTAATAATAAAAAAAAAAACAAATTTTGCGCATTATTATATTTATAATCTGAGTCATTTTAATTATCTATGAAATATCGCTGTGGGTTCTATAATCCATTTTAATCGCCGCTAAAATGCACCCCCAAATGGGATGTTTTTTCCTTTCGCGGATAAGTTTGTTGTGGGTTCCAGTGGCAATATTCGCTTGAATCGTCCTAATATCAACCCACATTTTCGCAAGAAACTCATAACTCAACTCAAGTCACCCCATTTTCCAAAACTGAACCGTAAAAGGGGCGCTGCACCCTTCAGCTGACGCCTGCAAGTATGCAATAAAAATCTATTATGTGTCACACACACACACACACTCAGCCACAAACGCAAAGACAAACTGTGGCACATAAATCAAAGCATTTCGACGAAAATAAATATGCTGCCCGTCCGACTGAAGTGGGCTAAGGGGTTAAGAAGTGTAAAAGACAACAACAACAACAACGAGTTCAACTCACCTTGTCTACCGGCATTGATGGGCACGCTCTGCACAGATTCCAGAATGAGCCAATCATAGGGAAATGCTTTTAATATTGACCAAAAATACAAATTAAATTTTTAAACACGCGCGGGCTTTTTTTTTAATTTGAATGGCCTTTTTGTACACTTTTTTTTGTAGGCGCAACAACTGTACAGACACAAACACAAATCTCTCTCACGCTCTCTCTCTCTCTCTCTCTCTTTAGACGCACACGCACCGGGATAATGCGTAACGAAGAAAGTGCGTTGGTATTGTCATAGGCCAAAATTGGATTAGGATTTTTTTGTTGGTTTGTTTGGCCTGCAAGGGGGGAACAGAGAAAGCAAAGTCTGAGTAAAAGTATTGCATACCAGCAGGCGCTGTTTCCGTAGTGGGCACAAGGATGATCTCATAAGCCCACACAACCACACACACACACACACACACATAAATATATATCCAGCGAATTTGTAAACCATGGCTAAATCATAAAACCTAACGCCCCTTTTTTTATGACTCGTACAAACAAATTAATTTGACATAAAATGTATTTTACTTTCTTTTTCAGCCCAGCAAATCGATATCTATTTTTTCCTGACAGCCGCTCGGTATGCAATACTTTTTTGTTGCCGCTCTGGCAAATTTTTGCACTAATTTTGTGGCTTCTTCTTTGTGCTCACTGAAGCGGTACAACACAACAAATTTTACTTCAGATTGGGACTTCACAAGAGAACTAAACACACTTTTTCAATGGGGGAAAATTTCACTGCTGCTGGCTCTGCTACTGCTGCTGCTGCTGCTGCTGTGTGTGGTTCTCCTTCAATATTATTAATATTAACCGCTCTCGACGACGTTACGTACACGACTGAAACTGAACTGAACTGAACCAGCGAAGTGGTTGAAGAAGAACAAGACAAAAAACGGTATGTTAGGTGAAGCCAAAGCGTCGGCGTTGGAGTTGACGCAGCGCTTGGAATTCCTCTGTGCGGGGGGGTGGGTGCGGGAATGACTGGAAATGACAGAACATATGCTGGCAAATGCAGGGGCGTAGTCATGCAAACAATTGATGCAAAAACAATTACAAAAAATTTTTGGCATTTTCTTCATTTCAAATTTGAAACAAAATTGAGCTAAGTGGCAGCGCTGCGTTGCAGTTTCACAGCCGCTGCCAAGTTTGGCTACAAAGAACTAGTTCATTTGAAACCGAATGTAAAAAAAACTGTAAGCGCGAAAATTTGAACCGAACTGAAAACGCGGTTCAGTTAGCTTTAAAAACCATGCTGAAGCGATCCGGAAATTTAAGAGCTGGTCGAACCACTGAACCGAACCATTTAAGACCTTATTTAACAGCGGATTCATGCTAATCCCACAATATTCTTTTAAACCACTACAACCACCATGAATGATTTTGGGTGGAAATCTCCATATGTAGTTAAGAAAGTACACTGGGAATGCTAAAATAAGGCAAAAAAAATTGGAAAGAATAAAAAGATTGTATACTTTCCACTTCAGGCTCATATTTAGGACAAGTTCCAAAAATTCGCCTAATAAAGAAACAGTCAAAAAATTATCTGAAGTCAAAAAACATTTTGTGTTTCTTAACTAATTCAACATTTAAGATTTAAAATTTCCAAATGGAAATCTTTTTGTCGTCAGGCTCATCATTTTTACAGTTAGTACACCCAAGAATAAAGAAATCATTTAAACTATTTGGTCATCAACTTAAAACTATAAGGGCCGATTTCATCTTCTACATAGCTGCTATGTTTCAGATAAACATAGATTTTGCTCTGTTATTTGTAGGTTTTTGTGACAGATAGCTATATGTAGAAGATTAGAAATCGGCCCTTGGTATCAATAAATTTTCAGTATCAAGTTGATATTTTTAAAAGTATTAAGATTCAATCAATTTTCAGTATTAAGTTGATATTTTTAAAACTTTTAAAATGGTTTCCAGGATAAATTATATTCTTCCATCTTCCGTCTTCCAACAGACTTGCAGCAATTCCGGTAAATATAAAACTTAAACTAAAGTCTGCCTATTTACTTTCTTTATAGTGGGTATTTCAAGGGTATATAATGTATTATTTAGAAACTTTATGTGCAATTTTTTTGTTTGTTACGATGTCAAGAAGAGGTCGAACTTTATCTATTCTGTAACTTTTAAAATAATTATTAATTACTAACCCGGTCCTATGTAATATTGATAAGGTCCAAGTTCTGGCAGATAACAGTATTCGCCAATCAGTTCAAATGCTGACACTTAATTAACAAACATTTATAAACATTTCAGCTGAAAGTCATCAAATAAAAATTACCATTACTTTAAATGAAAATGTAAGGCGAAGAGTTCCCAGTTCAATTCCCACCGGGTATGTGTTTTGAACTACTAGTTCCAGCTCATTTTGGGTTGAGTTAAGCTGTGCAGCCCTGCGTTTCGCTAGCCCTGTGTTTACCTTAAATGTTTCGCATACGGCGAGCAATTTGTGATCAGGTGAGAGTTTCCTTTCAACTCAATGCCCATTTATCCAAGCAAACCCCTGTTTTTAACAGCTGCCACAGCTGAAGAGCATCTACCATGCCCTGGAGGTGCCGGCCAAGCGTCAACAATTACAAAATGCTAAGCAACCTATCTTGGAGTGGCAATTGCCGGCTGCCGTTGCGCAACCGGAGCATGCGGCGTTACTGGACAGCCTAAAGAGTCTTACCTTTGATGACAAATACGTAGAGCAGGTGCAGCTTAGTGCCAGCAAAGTGGAATTCCAACTGAAACCGCAAGCCTTTGTGGAACATTTGTTAAGTTCCCGGAATGCCTGGATACAACAGCAGGTCTCCCCGTCGGAACACATTGTGGTGGAATTTAGTTCGCCCAACATAGCCAAACCCTTCCATGTGGGCCATCTCAGGTCTACCATTATAGGCAATGTGTTGGCCAACCTTCATCAGCATTTGGGTTATCGCACCACCAGACTTAACTACTTGGGAGACTGGGGCACACAGTTTGGCCTTATAGCTGTGGGTGTACAACTGTCTCAAGTGAGTGACGAGGAAATGAAGGCCTCACCCATTGAGATGCTCTACAAATGCTATGTGGCCGCCAATAAAGCTGCCGAAACCGATCCCTCCATAACCCAGCGTGCCAGAGACTTGTTCACGGCCCTCGAAGCGGGTACAGATGAACGGATGGCTCTACAATGGCAACAATATCGTCAATTCACCATTGAAGAACTGCAAAAAGTCTATGATAGATTGGGTGTACATTTTGATAGCTACGAATGGGAATCCCAATATTCCCAAGGACAAATCTCGCAGGTGCTGCAACGACTACGCTCAGCAGGACTCTTACTAAAGGAGACCGATGGACGAGAGATAGTGGTTGTGGACCAGAGGCGTATACCTGTGATCAAAAGTGATGGCTCCACCTTGTACCTGGCGCGGGACATAGCCGCTCTGCTAGAACGTTACCAACGTCTGCAGTTTTCACGCCTGCTCTATGTGGTAGACAATGGTCAGGCGGATCATTTTAACGCTTTGTTTAAGACGGCCAACGCTTTGGATTCAAGTCTTAATCTTAAACAGCTGCAGCATGTGAAATTTGGACGTATTCATGGCATGAGTACACGGCAGGGTCAGGCCATATTCCTTAAAGATGTGCTAGATGAGGCACGAGATGTAATGCGAGAGAAACGACAACTAAGCGCAAGTATGAAAGGATCCTGATGCAGAGCTCACTTACTTATACCGATTTATTTACAGCCACCAAAGTGAATATCTCCCTGGATGATGAGCATGTCTGTGATGTTTTGGGTGTCTCGGCTGTCCTGGTAAATGTACTCAAACAGCGGAGACAGCGTGATCATGACTTTAGCTGGCAACAGGCGCTTCAGGTCAATGGGGATACGGGCATTAAACTTCAATATACACACTGCCGCTTGCACAGTCTTTTGCACAACTTTAAGCATGTGGATTTGGAGGAAGTTTGCCCAAGTTGGCAACATTTTGTGGAAGAACCTGCTGATGCTCTGGATTTAGTGTATGAGCTGGCACGTTTTGAGCAATGCTTGTGGCAGTCCAAAGACCAATTGGAGGCTTGTGTGCTGGTGAATTATTTATTTGGATTATGGTAAGTCTACAATTGGGGAATAGATATGTAGGGACTACTTTATGTGGTTTTTGTAAAGGCAAGATCGACTGGTATGTACAAAGATAGGGAGTTAAAATAAAGAGAATGTGGAAAATGAGGAGCCCGAGGAGAAGTATAGGTCTAGGAATGTGGCCTCCTCGATTGAAAGAGTCCATAGCGAAATAGGTGTGAGGGTGTTAGGGTTCAAAGGGCAATTGAACAGGTGTAGCAACTACTTGTGGTTTTTGTCAGTGAGTTGGAGATTTCAGAATATTTAAATGTAGTTGGAAAATTGTGGAAATTATAATAGTTAAGTAACTTTCCGGGTCTCAAGAGGGCTTACCATCCGAAAAAATTGCCATCAAGACTGCAAACCCAAACACATTTTAAGAGCTCCATTTCGCGGGTCCGAACCAAAATTTACCCTCAAATTTGATGTTCCAGGTTTTTGAGCAAAGGTTTTGGTTCGAACCTTGATTCAGCCCATGCTTTAAACAAGTTTATATAGTAATCGACCTAAAAACGACATAAACTGTGAGAGATTTGTGACGATTTCCAAAATTTAATTTACTGTTCCAGCAATTCAAAAAACAATACTTAATATAAAAGTTAACACTTTCATACAGCTCGCAAACATCTTATTTTGGGAATCATTCAATAAGCTGGGGAGTCGAGGATTAAAAAATATGATTATATTAAACTTTCCTTCCCATTTGTAAGACCCAGTATCCAAAACCAACAGGATAACAGAAGAACTCTCTAAGAAAAGGGTCAAATTTTGTAAGTCCATTATTATGTTGAACAGCACCGACAATTAAGGTTCAGAACAGGCTCAGGTTTCAGATACTTGGAGGTAGCGGATCTTGTGTAGGTGAGCTATAGCTGCGACTCCAAACACTTGCAGGCCGCATCCTCCATGCAGGTTCAATAATTGCCTTTTAGACCTTATTCCTTAAAGATAGTTTGTTTCTGCTATTTATCGTCCTATTCAGCAGCTCTTCTATATGGCGACTTTGGGAGCTGACTTATATACAAGCCAAATGTCAAGCGCCTGTCAAGGTCGAGATTTTTGTGTCCTTGAAGATGAGCCTTCCAATCAAATGAAAAAGAATGTGTTACAAAAAACCAGCGTTCTTCGCATTTTTTCTGGTTAATTAGCACAACACAGAGAAGGGACGGTTTATACATGATATAAGTTACTTTAAGCCTTCCAAGCGCATTCAAAAAGAATGCAGTGACAATTTCATACGGATTTGTTAACTTCTATTATACTAAATAAACTTTTAAATAGTCTTTTTCCTAGTAAAGATAAGTATGACGCGTATGCGTCTTCATACAAAGCCAGATACCTTCGGTATACAGCAACCAAATCTCCAGAGCTCCACATAGGCTCCCTCAAAATTCACAAATAGTAAACAACGTGAATACCTCCATTCCGAAGACTGCTCTACTATTACGCGCAGGGTGTTAAAGTGGTCGGCATAGAACCGGTAGGGACTGCAACCAGTTTGCTCTCATCTGAGCAGACCATTTAGCACTGGTGAGATTTAATGCAAAATTATAGATGATTGAATACTCTAGAACCTGTATAATTCATCCAAATATTGACCAGGGCAATAATTATATAGGTTTTATAAAATCCTTAGAGTATGCATTAAACCTTAAAGGACAATTTGTAAATAAAAACGGGCTGTAAGGTTGCTTTTGCGTACCCTGAAACGGTGAATTGTTCCTAAAAACGAATGTAAGAGTATTGAATGACCTGCCTTCAACTTGTACAAAAAACTCGATCTAGGTTAATAAAAACGGGCTTCATAGATTCCTAATAACCAGAATAATACTTCTAAATATCGACATTTGCAAAAACCAGGCCTTAAGAGGGTCCTTAATATTTACTATCCTTTATAACAAATTTTTATATGTCTTTCCTTCTTCCAGTAATGCCACAAGTCGTTGTCTAAAACGTTTGCCTGTGAAAAAGGAGTCCTCTGCAATGAAGCAATCACAACGTTTGCTGCTCTTTCAGGCTGCCAAAAGGACACTCCAAGCCGGCATGAAGCTTCTGGGACTTAAGCCACTTGACCAAATGTAAACCCTTTACAATTGTAACATAGTTTTTTTTTATTACAAAAAGTTTCAACAAAAATGATTGCCTTAGCGCTTCTTCCACGTGTATTTGCGACGTGCTCCTTCCTGTCCAAACTTCTTGCGCTCACGTCGACGATAGTCACGTGTCAGCAAACCAGCTGCAGAAACATAGAAACCAATTAGCGACAATAAACACATGCGACTGCTTACAACAGCTAGCTGTACTTACCCAAACGCATCGCCTCAATCATCTCTTGATCAACAAAGCTGCGCAAGCTCATGGCAATGCCCCAACGTATGGCCCCCGACTGACCGGATGGACCACCGCCCTCGACATTGGCCTCCACGTCGACTTTGCCCAGAAGTTCACTAAATTGCAGCGGGAAGAGCAACTACAACAACAACAACAAAAATAGAGAGAGATAATAAGACAAAAGAATCCGTTATAGATCGCCCGCAGCATCCATTGTCTAATTCTATATAAACAGCGAGAGCGTTTCCTGGCCTAACAATGGATAATGACAAAATTGTAAGCCAAATTAAATTTCTGGTTAACTGCAACAGATTGTTGCATGTTTTGGCAATTAAGTGAGAGATTGCCTTTGGCTAGATTCGGTTTTGTTCAAAGGGGGTGGAGTGTGAACTGTCAGTAGTGCCTGCTGAATGGGATTGTTTTAAACAGGTGGCGGTGGAGGAGGAGGAGGAGGAGGTGTGTTGTAAATGTTATAATCACATCTTATAACAACATTGCATCAAATGCGGATAATTGTAGAGCCCCCAGGCAATGCACAGCACGCGCTAGCCATTAGAAAAGGTGTTGAATAATAGCGGGAAATTAATGCAGGGGTTTTCATTTAAAGTTTATAGTATAAGTGTAACGGTATTCTAGAAATTTTGATGGAAATCTACCTACAGGATTGATAGCATGAACCCCAACCGACGAGATCATCTTTTGAAGTTACTTATCGAACCGAAAACCGCAAAAGATAAAGGATTTATCAGACAAATAACACTCATAGTCTGTCAGTAAAGGAAGCAATCTTTCAAGCGTTGTCACCTGGTCAGAATTTACCAAGATATTTAGTAAAAAATCACTCTGACTGCAAAGGAAGTCGGTATGACACTCGTCATCCCTTCAACTGTCCCAATGCGCACACACCACGAACTGCCGTGGACATATGGGCACACCCCAAGGAGTGAACTGTCCTACTGGAACTAGGACGTTCTTCTTTTGTACTCCATCGCTAAGTCTCTTTTCTTATAATCCAACCAAAAGTTCTTCACAAGTTTAATGAATAGTAGTCAAAAGCACTAACTACCAGGTTCGATTTTCTTTGTGTGGTCGCTAAGTATAGCAATGAAACTCTTTCTACGCTCTCGCTTCACCACAACTTTTAAAAGATCACATACGCCTTTCCGTTGCCCTTTCATTATACAATAGTCTGCTGATGAGAGGACTGGAAAGGCAAACATACTAACGCATTCGTGCCAAAAACCCTTTTTTTAAATCTGGAAGTAAAATTGCACTTTTTCAGAAATGCAATTTCAGTACAACAAAAATAAGTTACAAAATTTATATACGGTGAAAATGGTGAAAAGATGCTTTTTTACATACCAAGAGATCGAATTTTCAAACTGTTTTCTGGTGTAACATTTAAAGTGTGATTTTTTAGCAAGTTTCGCTCAGCTTTTTTTCGTGTCGCATGTTACTGTCAAACATGTTCAGTTTGGTCTATAGTTTAGCCATTAATTAAGCCACGCTTGTAGAAATTTGTATACCCTTGCAGAGGGCATATTGAAATTGACCATATGTTTGTAGCGCATAGAAGGAAGCATTTCCGACAACATTAAATGGATAAATTCTTGATCAGCATGCCGAGCTCAGTTGATTTAGCCTCGTCCGACTGTGCGCCAGTTTCTATGCTATCTACTATGTAAAAGTTTTTAAAAAATCGGATGTCTTTAGCATATAGATACCATAAAAATAATCGGTCAAAAATCTAGTTTTAGTGAGAAAAACCTTTTTTGTTTTTAAATGAAACGCCTCCGAACTTTGTATTTCTTAGTTTGCTATGCTTTCCCACGATTCCAGTAAGTTTGGTCGAAATCGGGCACCTATATACTATAGCTCCCATTGAAAAGTATGGTTCGAAAATTAGTCTTAGTTAGAAAAACGTGTGCAAATTTCGGTCGAGCCGAAGTTTACTTTCCTCTACTTTTTTTTACCAAATCCGAAAGCTAAAAAATCACCCTTAACGTTCATGCTGGTCAAGTTTCTTTTTTATTTTTGCCACGCCTGCTGGAAAGAACGTCATATCTCCCAAAGTTTTATAAATAGAAGGTTCGTATCTTTTGGACATATATAATAATTAGTATTATTAAGCGAACCTCCTAAGGCATGGTGAAGATCGGATGAACAACAGTCGAGTTACAGGAAACAAACAGCGATGGGCAGCACTTCAAACACCTTAGAACATGGTATGCTAAATACAAACTTTGGAAGGTACAAAGTAAGTTGAAGATTAATTCATCTTAGATTTTCAGCCAACAGAGCTGTCAAATTCTCAAAAGAATATTAATATCCATTCCAAAATAGTCTTGGCGGATCTGCGAATTGAAGAATCGCAGAGAAGCTCCAAGCGGATAGTTTAAAAGGAGTCGCACTATGACCTTTCAAATGGGTCAATTCAATTCATCAAGGCTCGAGCACAGATTTTAGATTTAATCTTTATGCATATTAATCTATGCGATTCATTCGTGTTTGCCTTTTGGGTACTGAGCTGCACAATTAAACCATCTAATATCTGGGGAAGCCAGATTGTCGTCTTAGAAAACTTTTAATTCGCACGAATTAATTGTTAACAAAATCAAAACCCAAATGTGATTGAATGAAAGTGACTAACTGGACCTGTTCACACCTAAAGTAGCCATCATCATCAGCTTTCGCTGCTATCAAAATAATTGATAATGCAATAAGTCGATTGACGAAAACTATTATAAGCCTATCTTCATGATTAACTAAAACCGGTGATAATTTATGCAAAATGAAAAAAAAAATTGCAAGAAACTTGCCAAAACTTGTTACTACTGCAGAGATGCCACCTAAAAGTCGTTGAAAAGTAAAAATCCAATCAAAAGAAATACCAAATTATGTGCATAAATTGAACGCTAAGACTTAGCGCCACATGAATGGGAATATTCCATCACAACGAACCGATTTTATATACATTATTTTTTTTTTCAGTGAAAATGCGTGGGAATCAAAGTCAACGAGCTTTGACAAAAACGGGGGAACACGCCTCACAACAATAAACGTTATGATTAAAAAACAATAAACAATAAAAAATGTTGTCGTTTCTTTTTTGTGTATTTTTTGCAACCCAAATTGCCAACACAGACAATCAATCATTGAAAGTTCTTTCTTTTTTTTCTGAGAGGAGTAATTTTGGCATGTAATTTGTTTAAACAAATAGCCAGATGACTTCACACAATCAAACTAAGCAACAACCAAATCAAATTGGTTTAGCTTTATACAATAAAGAATAACATTTTTTTTTTTTTTAGTTAATGACAAACCACAGAGAGAAAATCTAAACAAAACAAAACTGGCGAAAGAATGACGGTGCGAAATGAACAGGTTTCGAAAAACTCCATCTGGACAGTGGGATTATGGCACTGATGACGACACAGAAAAGGTACACCACAATGCCCCAACGTGCACTTAGACTCGGCTCGGCTTCAAGAAAATTTGCGGCACATTTTTTTATGATGATTTAAATGAATTTTATAGTTTGACACCAGCCACGTAGACGTCGACAAGAAACGAAGATGTCTCGACCGAATAACTGTAAATGGCGTATATATATATATATATATTTATATATATGTGGAGGTTATTATAGTAGATATACTAAGAAAGTGTACAACAGCAGCAACGACAGCATTCATTGGCGCGCTCTCGGGACTTACTTAGTTTATTTTGTATTTTGTTTGTAGATTATCATTTTGGCGCAGTTCTTTTTTTATCAGTCGATCAAACGTCGTTGAGCTTGCTCTTCAAGTGCCGGAGGAAATTTTTCACACCACAGAGAGCATAGTCAGAATTTGTCAAGCAATAATCCTTGAAGCGAAAATGAAACGCCGGCACTGGGTTTGCCATTAAGTGCAACTAAACTGCGTACACAACAAAGACGTAAAGTGAAATTGATAAAAATTGCAAAAATATTAAAAAGAAAAAAAAACAGGACTTTAAGTCTCGAAATTATCAGCAAGGATAATAGTGCTGACGAATGTTTATTCAACAATCCAAAAGGCATTGTCCTGCAGTTTTAAACATTTGAGATATACTCAAAACAGAATAGAGAGAACCTGTGTTTAGTTCTAGAGCAGATAGAATTCAGCCCTGGTGATGGTCCAAGCCTTGTGAGAAAATAACAATCAAGCCTTGGGATAACCTTTGAATACTTTATTAAGTAAGTTACTACTTCGATCGAAATGTCTGTACCAAACCATCACAACCTAATTCCTCTGTATTCTTACAAAATCAGGGCTCTTTTGAGTATGACATAAGCCTTAAGTAGAGTTGGACACGGGACCCGGGAAAACCAACGAAATCGAACTCCAAATTATCGTGCAATAAAAAGAAGTCTCTGTGCATAACTTCAGCTTGATTGCTTTACAACTGAGAATAAGTTTGGGTAGAAATATGCAGATTTATGTGTGTCATTAGAAGAAATTGAATTACTACCATCTTGATCTATTCTGACTCTAGGCTTATAGCTACTGTTCAATCGTCCGAACAACCATATTTCATGCACAAATGTCAGAATTTTGATAGGGTCAAAGTCTGTCAGCATACTAAGTACATTCTCGCCTTGCTGGATCATTATTTAAAACCTTTTTTATTTGTGGTTCCCTTTCAAAGCTTGTGCTTATCCATACCCAAGAGATTTAGGATACACCGAAAATATTAGAAAAAATGCATACCGTATATCCTTATCTAGTGGGGAAACTTTCTGGAAATTATAACTAGGTTTATTATCATACCCTGTATTATGGGCATAGTTACACAGTATATTAAATTTGTGCAAGTGTGTGTACAATTCAGAAGGACGCATCTCTTGATTAGCATCAACAGACGATTTGATACAGCCATGTCCATGTATACGTATAATCAAATAGATCCCATAGGACTATTTTGAAATTTTGCCTCATTTTCCTATCGCCCTCGAAATGGGAGAAAACGTTATATTTAGCACAGTTTTACAACAAAGATTGTTCGAACCTTCTAGACATATTTTAGGATGTAAATTTAAATGAAAACGAGAAAGCTAAGCTAACTTCGTCTGTCCCGAAGTATTTATACCCTTGCAAGTGCTCGCTTAAATAATTTCAAAAAATACTCTCTTCCCCATTCTCCGACCGATCGTTCGTATGGGAGCTATATGATATAGTCATCAGATTTGGCCAAAAATGTGGAAAGTTATGTGAAAGCATGTGAAACAAACAAATACAAAATTGCAGGATGCTACCATTAAAAACAAAAAGTTTTTCTAACTAAGACTGGTTTTCAGACCTATCTTTTGTATGGCAGCTATACCATATAGTTGTCCGATTTCAATAAAACTTGGTAGAATTATAAATAAACATAGAAAACCTACGATTACAAAGTTTGGAGATGTTTCCATTGAGAAGAAAAAAGTTTTTCATCCTAAAAATGGATTTCCGATCGATTGTTCCTATGGGAGCTATGAGATATAGGCATCCGATTCGGTCGGTTCCGACACATTAGTAGTGTGCAGCAAAAAGAAGACTCTGTGCAAAATTTCAGCTCGATGGTTTTAAAACTGAGAGACTAGTTCGCGTAGAAACAGACAGACAGACGGACAGACAAAACTCAATCGACTCAGCTCGTCACCCTGATCAAGAATATATATAGTTTATGGGGTCGGAAATGAATATTTCTATGCGTTGCAAACTTCAGGGCAAAATTATAATACCCTTTGCAAAGATATAAAAACTATGGAAATGTTCAGAATTCCCTTTAAAATTCAAGCAAAAACCTTAAGTTCAATATGATGCTTAGACTTTTTTAACAGCTTTGAACTAGGGTTGTTAATTTTATTTTTCGATAGTATTAAACTAAATATCTATAAAATAGATTTTTGATATAAAGAGTCCCCAAACGATAAATATATCGATAAATTGCTATTTCCTAAAAGCTTTGAAAATACTAGAAAAGATTTTAAACAATTTCTGTACAATTACTTTATTAAAGAACCATTGATATTGCTTATTCTTATGCTTGATATATCATAGGAAGTTTGAATGTGTTACTACCCACATATATATTCATGATTCGATTCGATGAAACGATACTGAACCATTTAGACCGATTCATCATAAAATTTAACTGAAAGGGCCAATTCAGTTCGCCCGTATTCTTAAAGGAAATATCGACTATATCGTCAAAAAAAATATCAAAGAATTCGTTATATCGATTTGTTTTTATCATATTGACCTTGCTACTTAGTACGAATTTTTTCCAGAATTTAAGAGAGTTTCAGCCTTGTTCATATGTGACCGAGAATATTACGGATCAAAGGCCGTCCTAATATCTATCTAATGTTAACGGTTGGCTAGCTCAGTGATTCCATGTTTAACATTGCGGTTTAGTTTAAACCCAGAAACCACTGAACCATAGAAAATAATTAAGTACATATAATAATTTGTAAATTGCTAAAAATAAAGAACGAAACTTTAATTTTAGGATGAGATTTGGCTCAAGTTGTAATAAGCCCATTTAAAGTATGATCGTTAAATAATGAAAAAAAAGCAATTACTTACACTTAAACTATCATTTCATTTGATCTGAAGCTTGTCAAATTCATTAGGAAACTTCTTATTCGCCTGTCTGATTTGCGTATTTCCAAAGTTGATCTCAAAAGTTCTAGTCTTATATCTCAGACAGTCTGCCATTTTATTTATATACACAGAATTTTCCATCTATTCTACAAATTCCAATCTAACATCAATTCACTGACAACAAACAAATCTGTATAAACGAGCAGCGACTCATGAATAACAATTGAGATTTGTTTTTCTTGCTGTTCTTTCGCAGTTGCATTATCCTTTAATTTGTGAAAATTCAATTACATCTGCATACAGATCAAGAAGTACTATAATACACATTTTGTTGACTGTACAACCCAACGTAATGTGCGCCTCAGGTTCAAGGGCATTATGAAAGCAGCTCAAAAATAAAACTGAACCGAAACGAATGCGTTCACATAATCCATCCATCCATACACCCGGTCGCTCGTGCGAGTGATGAAGATCGTAGGCCACAAGAAAAAAAGAGAATTCAAATTGATTTCAATTATAATTGAATCAACTAGCGCACAAACGTCAAGAAAACCGCCGCCGCGAAAGTAAGCGAACAGAACAATCGCCATGGCGGGCCGAAGGGGGCAGTTTTTCAAAATGGCCGACAAATGGCGCTTCCGGGCCCGTTGCGACGCGTCGCTGCGCTTCAGTTTGCAATTAATAAAACTTCCACAAAAAAAAAAGTAGTGGGATATTTTTAGAAAACGCAACTGATTTTGCACTGTACAATAAGTTAGCAACCGACAGACATGGGGGCGTTTTAAACCAATATTTGTTTATTGTGTTAGCCACATTTGAAAACTGGTTTTGTGTTTAACTACGCACAGAATTTGATTAATTTGCCCCTCTGACTAGAGTTCCATTTGGCCGTTGCCTTGTTTATCAACAGAGTTTGGCTAATAAGTAGAGAGACTTTTTTTTATCGTTGTGGCTCAATTTAGGAAAGTTTATTTATTATTATTTTTTTTCATCTAGACAAACTTTTGATTTGGAATTTTGTTTGTATTTGAGCTCTTTTGTAAACAGGTTGAAGAATTCCCAGAAATTGTGAAGTTGTTTACACACAAATCACATTAAGCAAATCTCAAAACTTGCGAGTAATTTGAAACCGTCAATAATTGATATCCAAACAAGCTTAACGCTTCGCTAGACAATTGAAAACAATGTCATATGAAGGCATTACATAAATACTAAAGCAGTAGAAATCAATATAAAAGATATATTTAAAGCATTAGCCGGAATCAAAACAGACTGAAAGAAAATAACGTTTCCATTGAAATTTTGCATAATTTTGTTGGTATAATAATAATAGCCATTCTCACATATTTACATAAGATATAAATAATATGGCAAATAAATTTAAATAAGAGAAGATAAATAGAGAATTCAGGTAGATAAAGATAGATACTAAATAAAGATAACTGAGCACGATAAGCTTCCAAAAATCCCACAGGGAGCGTAGCCAATGAGAGCCTGACAGGTTTGGGCACATGTGAAGCAGTGATAGGCAATATATGAATGAACATTTTCGGAGTCTGATACAGAAAACAAAGCAGACAAGCATACGACAACAACATCAACAATGCACTCAGTTTCTCGCAAGAGAAACGAGTTCCACACGCACTAGTTTCACAGAGGTACATAAATTTGAATTCTGCGACATATAAACAAAATTATCAGGATGGGAATTGCTCGAAATGAAACTAAACGGTAGCAAACGATATTAAAAGACTTAAAGAATCACGGTACGCGGCAGAAATTCTTTATGATCCCATCTGAAGTTTTAACCCAAGCCAAATCAGAAGAGTCCGGGTGTGTTGTCTGTGGTGCAAAAGCTTGTGGGCTCAATCCCTCTTAGGGATTTCTAACGAAAAAGCTTTTTCTTTAACAACTTACACACCCGTTCACCTTCACTAGCTATTCGGATCTTTCTGTTAAAGTAAAATTAGTTGCACACAAGCTAAAAGGCTGAGAAACTCGGCTTTGGCCCTTTGGACTGTGTAAAACCAAAATAAATATTTTGTTTGTTTGATTCCGAAGCTCCGGTTCGAATCTTGATTACTGGGCAGCTTTAATCGAACCATGTATCGAATTGCTGGATCTATTCAGTCGGATGTCTCCTTTTTATGTTTATGCTACGCCCCTTTTGACCTCCACTTCACAGGTCTTTATTTATCATCTATCAAATCTGATGACTTTCGAGTTTAAAAAAAAAATAATTTTATTTTGTTGTCTTAATTACTTAATTATTTCTTTAAAAAACGGAGTCAAGTGCTTTAATAATTTGCAACGTAAATGAAGAGTGCGAATATTTTTAAACTCGGGAACACGCACCATATAGTGTGACATTTCCAAGGGCGACTGCCTGCTCATCATCGCAAAAGCAAGCTTGACGGACGATTGACAAGGAACTGCAAATTGATAGAAGTCAAGGAAATTTTTTCTTTAATAAGGTATTTCTTTCCCATTAAAGACTTTCCACTGTCAATTTCTTAAATTTCTTCTTTCGTCACAATCAGTCAGGTTCCAAAGCACAGTTTTGGGAAATGCAGATTTCTTAGTTTAAGAATGCTAGGCAAATCCAAAGAGTTTTGTAATACCGCTGGTATTGGGGTTCAAGGAGGGATTGGTTCGCCGATCGGTTTCAAAACATATCAAAACGGAGCATTTGGTTTGAGTCATGGATTGTTAGATAGTTGAAAGGTTTTTGCCTCTCTGCTCGTTCAAAATTTATACACATGTTGTTCAAGCTATGTTATTTGTAGATCAAAAGTCGAATGTATAACATTTCCTATGTTTATCAACAGCGGGTCATCTACAAAGGTTGCCTGATCTATAAGTTTCAGAAGTAGCGTCAGCTTTACCTTTAACTTGATTTATGCTTTATTTCTTTTTCGAAATCGCCATACGCTGAATTTGGATTGGATTTATATTAAAAAATAACTTTTTTACGTTTATAGAATTGTAAAAGTTAAGAATGTTTTTAAGAATTTGACTTAAATGATTGTTACTACCAAATCTTTTATGGTTTACAGTGGGTCCGGCTCTGGTTAAGTTTGAGGGGTTTAATATTTTAAGGTCTAGTGGAACGTAAAAGTGAAATTGATATTTTACTTTAGAAAAGTAGAGGAAAAGAGACATCTTTACATAGCGAATTACATAACGACAAGAAGTTGGTTTTCTAACCAGTACATTTCGGTCGCCGTCGAATTGTTTACCAACAAGATAATGTGAAATGACTATGGGCTCTTGTTTAACAACGATGCGTTTTCTGACTCTGGCCAATTGTTTATCAATGTAACATATACAATTATTAGAAACTGAATTTCAAGTTAGAACCAAATGATTTTCATTCGAAGTGCTTCTCAATAGTAAGAAGCTGTCAATTTAAATTCATTTTTATGAGCAGTTGCACATATTTCCATTACAGTTTAGTCTTCCCCAACATCAAGTATCACTTTTCCGGCTTTCAGAAATATTATAGTTAGAAAAGGTTACATTACAACTCTGTTCCAAAAAAGTATTTTAAGTTTGTGCTACAGAAGGAATCATTTGCGATGCTATAAAGTATATATATATATTTTAGATCTGTATCAACCACATAGTCGATATAGCACTGTCCGTCTATCAGCATAAATAAACAGATCACAAAGATTTGAAGAGATAGAGGTTTAACATGTATGAGACATATGCTTCTTATTGCTTTTGCAGGCAGATCAAGTTTATTTTCACTATCTTCCACTGTCTTTTAACCAGAAGGTTCGTACATTCTGGGCATATTTAGTTATCAATATTATTTATAGATCCGCCAGAGGACTGGTAAAGATCGGATGAGTGGAAGTCGAGTTATGAGCAAATGAATGTTCACTGCAGCTGAGCTTGATATAGCTGCAACTGCAGCATCAAATTTCAGACTAAGCACACACTTTCGTTGGTAAAGAGCATGTTATAGTCGGGCTTGACCGACTGTTTTATTTGTTTACTTTACATTTTGATTGATTCCGCATTCAAGTTGATTTATTATTAACGTATCCAAAAATGCTGCTTTTGTCACTATCAACAATATTGTAGAGACTCGAAAAATTAGTTGGCAATTTAACTAGCCTTGAATCCCCGAACAAAGTCTATGTCGCTCCAACAAAAAATTTTATCTTTAGCTCTTTGTATGCTTAAGAGAATTTATGCTTAAAAAATTAATGAATAGGTAGTTCAGCTCGTTGACATAAATAGTAAATAGTGTGAATAAACAAAAATGAAGGAAAGCAGCTAGATTCGTGTTAGCCGAAGTTTCAATACCCTTACAGTTCATATTTGGTGAATCCAAATCATAAAGAGTATTCACTTCCACCAAAAAACGATAGGATTGATTGGCTTATACAAATGTGAAGTATAATCGCTTTCACAATTCAGATTTTGCAGGATTTTACGAAATCTGAGTCTGGAAAAGACATAGAACAAACAATTTGTGTACCTTTAATGAAGCTTTGCAGGGTAATTTGCAGTGTGGACCTACGATTTTACATTAAGTCCAAAATCCGCCGAACAAACTTTGCATACAAATGTAAAATCGAAGGTCCACACTGCAAGTTACCCTGCAAAGCTTCATTAGTTCACACTTGTATGGCTGTTACTTACTTGGTACAATTAGGTGGATGAATTTAAACTAATAATTGACAAATTTAGAGACACTTCCATTGAAACAATGATGTTTTCCACTCAGATATGTTTTGAGTACGATCGGACCTTAAGCAGTTTCGACATTAACAAAACTAGGCAGAGCTATGGGCTAAGCTTCACTTTATGTTACCAGTTTTTGATCGATCGTTTGTTCCAATATGACTGGCCTGACTATATGGACTCAACTCGTCATGAAGATGCACGAAGATGCTACTTATACGCTCCAAACCTTCAGCAAGAGTATTAAAATGGAGATTTAGACATAATCATTGAATATGTTGAATTGGGGATTAAAATTCAACCATCAAAATATCTAAAAGGAAATGCACGAATGTATGTTTGTATGTACCATATATGAGCCTAAGCCACTAAACAGATCTTTATGAAATTTTAATTACTTTCAGGCTTTGTACCAAGTTTGCTCACAGTTTCTATATAAGTAAATAGTATTTGTTAAAAAAAAACCTGAGTTTTGAGATCCCAATAAATTTTTAGATCCCGAGCAATGCTGGCTAATCTTATCCTCAACTTTAAAGTCACCAACCGGTAGCACTTTAAGATAAATCCCTGACAAACAGTAAACAGCTGACTAGATGGTGATGATGAGACTGATAATTCTGTCTTATCGCTGCGTCAAATGATAGAGGATGCTTAGATAACTGGCCAAGATTGTCGCATTCAGCCCAAGCAGGGAAAGTCAGTGGACCTAGGAAAAAGTGACGCTTAAGTTAATATTTGTGCTGATTTTTGTTTGATTTGGACTTGGATTGGACTTGAAACGAAAGTAAAGTCATAGTCAGTTGCCTGCTTCAGCTCTGGAAGACCACTTAGACAATTCTAACATAAAACTTTAATTATCATTGCAGTTAAAATAATATAATAAAAGAAAAATGTGCCTGGACATACCTACAGCTGTGGCTTAACCTGGGCTATAAATTTTCAGTCATTTGGTTTGATATTGGAAAGTTTTCGTGTGCATTGCAAGAAATACTTAGCAGCCAGTTACCACCAGCAAAAGAGCAAGTGCAGCCCATTCCAGTTGAGTTGAGGCTTTTTTTTTGCGCATATTTGCGCGTTTTAATTACCACAACAGCAACTTCAGCATCGACTGGCCGTCACCATGGAGAATCTTGGCTATAAGGAGGGCAGCACAAAGCCGCGTCGCATGACACGTTCCATCAGTGTCGTTACCAAGACCGAAGTGGAACAGCCGCTGAATGAGAATAATGCAAATAACCGGTAAGTGCCAGTTGCAGTTTGGTGCAGTTGTTTCTTTTTGTGTTTTTTTTTTGACTTGCTTTTGTTGTACTGAGAGAGATATCGCCCAATATTGTTGAAAGCGGCTATGTGAGTGCCAAACCCAAATTAATGCAGAAGATTTATGTTATTGGTGTGGCGCGAAAGTCATGATCAACGAATCGTTAAAATGTTTGCATATTATTCAGATGAGCTGTACTTCCGCATAATCCATGGGATGTTTACCTTCTGAAATTGAAGGGATCGATTCCGTATATTTTGTATTCGTCTGTTTATATCTTTAGAAACTTTACTTGCTTTTTGTAACATTATTTGATTTAAATTACCCCGCAATTTATAAGTCAATTGATAAAGTGATTGACCGCTGGAAGAGCTTGAAGTCAGTATTTTGTAATATTTTCGCAGGATTTTTCATATAAGGAGCGTGAAAAATACTTTGATGATGCATCAGCTACCGGCATACATCCAAAAATGAAGAGTGCTAATCAGAATACAATATGATACTGTCAAAATAAACTCAGAGCAGAATACAGTCAGAATATACAAGGAAGTAATTGAATGCAGTTTGAGGGGCACCTCCGATGACAATAATATTTCCACAATAATTATTTGTTTGTCTTTGTTTTGAGACACGAACTATGTTCTATCTGGCCCAGGGTTTCTAAAAGCAGATCATTAAATACTTATTTATACCTAAACTAAGCCCCTAGACATATGACCACAATTTCGTTTCAGTCTTAGTGCTAAGTACGCTCCATTTGCAAAAGGCTTTGCATTTTTTAATTTCGTTTAAAGAATATTTTATCAAGTAGTCTAGGAATCATTTGAAAATATTTCTCAGACAGCATCAAGTTGCTAGTTTTGATTTCGAAGCATCAAAAGGGGTGAATTTGACAAGAAATATAAGGATCAACATCGGTTGGCATCAGGTGTGGTGGAATACACTTCTACAACATTTGAGTAAGCCAAGGATAAGACGAAGAAAGGCTCATAGGAACATTCAAAAACCAACTGAATCACTTTTATTTGGAAATCCTAGCTAGATTAATACTTGCTATGATAGTTTTAGCCGTTGCATCACTTTCCAAGGATATTAATCATTTAAAATATCTTATCGTGGATAGATGTAAGTTGAATAGTGGCTGATAAGAACTTTCATTCATTTGAAGAAGTCAACAATAGTTAATGTTAACATCTCAAAAGATAAGCCATGATATTCAACGCGGAAGTTCATTACCTGCAAAAGGTAATGGCTAGCGATGGATAGCATTTTAAACAAGAAATATGTAAGGCTATCAGAGCTCGAAAAATACGCTTAAGTCATTTTATCTGTGCTGTCTGCTCACCAAAATGACAGGTACAAATTAAAAGAAAATAAGCGAGAGCGTAAGTTAAAGTCGGCCCTGCTTCGATTTACCTGTTACTCGGGGAAATTCATGTTCATTAATGTTCATGTTCATTTATGTTAAATATCATAGCATTAACTTTAACGTTCACATATCAGCATTATGTTGAATAGCAAGCAGCACATCCTGCTCTGAAAAATATGCAATGTTTTAACAAACTTTGTGTCTCCCTTATTTATTATACGATCTTTATTAAAACTTGTGAGATGGTTGATATTGGGAACATACATTATGGATATAAGCGCGAAATCTAAATATATGTAGGAGATATTTGACTTTTTATTGTCAAGGCGGGACAAACAAACTACATTCAAAATTATTCTGCGAGATTTAGATGTTCATACAGATAGACAGACATGGCTATATCAACTCGTCTGTTGATTGCTAATCAAGAATATGTATACTTTATGATATCGGAGATGCTTCCTTCTGCCTGTTACATACATTTGCACTACATTAGTATACCCTTTTTACTCCAGTCAACAAGCCAAACACAAACTGAATACATTTGTCGCCTCGTAAAGGCACACAGCACCTGATGGGAATGTGCCGACCTGGAGCCATGCGCCGATAAGCAATGGATTTGTTTGGATAAATAGTTTGGTTCGGATGGAAGCGAGGCAATGTTGCTTTGCTATGTCAAATAAATCCTCTTGGAACATTAGAAGCAGGGCATGCCCACCGCTGCTTTAGGCATTAATTTTCATAAGTTTTGGCATTTCGCTGGAGTAACTGTATTTTTTCTGACCGACTTTAAAATGGGACCACTTTTTTCGAGCTCTGAACGGTGGAGATGGACACAAAAACAAACCCCTCAAAAATGGTTCGAGAGATATTGGTTCCTCAAACAGAACAAAAAAATGTATATTCAGAACTAGAACCCGATAATGATATACCTAATTATAAGAATGAACAAATTATGTTCAACAATTGGTTGAACTTTTCATTATCCCCTACATTAGACGCTTTTTATCTTCTATCTATCGGTCAGGAAACCAAAACATAGACCTTTAACAGATTCCCGAATCATGTATGTAACAATTATTCCATTTCACAATCTTAGGTGTTAAAAGCAGAAAAAACCATAAGTAAAGTTTCGCAAATGAAACTAAGGGCCGTATTTTCAAGTTCTAGCTTATGCAAATCCATTAGGATTTGGTGAATTTGCATTACTTATTTTAAGCAGAGAAGCTCATTCGTTTTGATAAAGCACACACAGAGACAAAGGGCAGTCCAGCAGATTCTTGGGCTTAACAACGGTTTTGAACCTCCGTATCGAACTATGTACAGAATCTATGGCGTAAGGTTTAACTCAAAAGAAAGCTGCTTTTAAATACCCATAAAAGCTGGGAAAACTTTAAAAGATAAAATTTGCCATTTGTAAATTTTATTGGTTACAGAACAGCTGTGAGCTGCTTGCATAACACTCCCGTTTATCTTCTTTAACAACCCGTAACTGGTACTTTATCATCTTAAAACTACTGTGCCAGTAGTTTTTAATATTTATGCTCTCTTTCATTTCAACTCTTTTATGAGTTTGTGTAACTTCAGTAAACTTTATCACAGCTGCAAAGCCAGTTCCAGCTTTAAGCGAAATGTGTCAGCCAAGTCTGGAAGAAACTCCCTATCATGTCTCCACGACTCCCACACAAATTCACAGCGCGCCGTGAGATTTTGGCAATCTCTCTCGGGCCATGGTAGATCGCTCTCTCTCTCTCTCTGTCGATCTCTCTCTTTTTCCCTCTCTTTGTAGGTCTTTCAATCACCATCGCCGACTCAAATACCTGAGCTTACGGTTTTTCATCAACCACAGCGACGACTCAGTCGGTTTTGAAACAACAATGCAGGCGGACGCGTTAGTCGCTGGCTTAAATTAAAAGCTAGAATCGCGTTCGTAGTGATCGTCACAGCAAAACTAAACAACGTGAATAGACACAAAAACACAACAGCAACAACAACAAAACGGAAGTGAAAAATTCGCGTATTTTCGCACAACATTTTTGCATTTTCCGCCCGTTAGGCACAAATTGTTGATAGTCAGCCCACAAAAAGCTGGGGGGGGGCTTCCCATTGTGAGCCACTTTGGGCCGTTGTCTACTACCTCTCGGCCGCAGTCAGTCAGCCAGCCAGTCAGTCAAATGTATTTTGGAAATGAAATTAGAAATTGAAAATAGCTCATTGGCGAATTGGCATCATCCGTGGATATGGCTGCAAACGGTGTAGGTGATCTTAAAGTGGTTTATTTAATTCTATAAAATAAAATAAAAAAAATCACATTGTGTTGAAGTGAAGAGAAAACCAAGTGCAGCCGGTGTACTTGGCAAATGTCAGCTTGGTAAAAAATTCTACAAAACAAAATGTTTGCATAACTTTTAAATATATTTTTATTATTAGTTAAATTTATGCATGCTTAAAAGTCAACAAGCACTCGAACTTTAGTTGCTTTATTTCCAGTGCCATTGAAACAACCATAAAAAAAACATATTTAAATATTTATATGAATAAAGAGATTAAATGAGAGATGAGTCGGAACACAATAAACATTTCAAAGAGAAAAAAGACTTCAAAAAATTCCGCTACTTTAATAAGTATTAATATCTGTTTACCAATTGTTTTGACTGGAACATGAGAGGATGAGCGTTAACATACTTTTTTTACACAATTTAACTAAGGGAAAGTCCATATACAGGTCTAGTGTAAGAAAAATGTTAATTGGCAATCGCTTAAGGAATAGGAATCAGAAAGTACTTGAGAAATTCGTGTACCCTTTGCAATAGACAAACTCTAAGATAGATTTAAATACTCTATAGAATTATTTAGAAAGTTCAGATATCTAGAAATAAAAACAGTTGCAAAAATGAATAACTATTCTAGAAATGAAATTATTAGGTGAAAGTTGCTAGCTACAAAAGAACTTAAAAAATTAAGAGATCACATGATATATTTGGTTAAATTTTAGGCATAATTTTTCCTACAGAGACCTATCTTTTCTATAGCAACTATATAGTTGACCAATTTTCGTCAAAACTTGTGGAATAATGAAAAAGCAAAGACAAAAAATAAATATGAAATTTGGAGACCTTTTCTCGCTAAAACTAGTTTTGCGTGTTATCGGTTCTATGGCACCATCCGATCTGTAAGGACTGCTTATATAGTTTGATCAAGATAGCATTAAAACTTTAAAATTTTCATCAAACCTTGTGGAATAATGGAAAGCATAGAAAATAAAAGAAATATGCCATTTTTAGACGTTTCCCTAAAAAATCATAAAGTTTTTCTCATTAAAGCTAGTTTTCCGACTGATCGTTTCCATATGGCACCTTTCGATCTGTACGGTCTCCTTCAATACTTTGATAGATAGCTTTAAAATTATCACAGGAAATACTATAGAATTAGAAGGACGGTCAGGCAGTCGAATGGGCGAAATCAACTCATCTCTTCTTGCTGATTAAGGATTTTTTTTTGATTTTCTTTTCTATGTGGGGATGCGATATATTATTATCGGATATTGAATATATGCTGAATCAAAGCAGTCTCACTTCAAAATCTCACCGAAACTCGGCATTTTACGCATTAAACACCCATATACATAGACTTCCAAAGAGAAATGAAGCATAAGTCAAGTTGTGAAGTAGAATGCTCCATCTGAAAATCCAGACACTTCTGTTAGCCGTGGTAGAGATCTTATGATCTATAATTTAAAGGGGCTATTCAGGAATAAATTAATGTTACTAATAGCTTCCAAAGCTGGACACTTACTTATTATCTAAAATATTTTTGATAACCAAAAAACGAATACCCAAAAAAATTTCTCAAAGATCTAAAAAAGAAGTTTGGAACCTTTGATTTGATAGATAAAACCTAGCTAGCTGTTGATATAGATATTGGATTAAGGAATTTTCATATAATTAAAAAAAAAATCTGTAAAAATTTGTGTTTTCGAAATTTTGGGTTATTTTGGAACGGAACCCATCACCCGCATTTGAAAAATTCAATACTTATAGAACTTTCACTTTGCTCAACAGTTTCCATTATTCTTTTCTGTAACTGCGACCCTATTTGGTAGAGAGCGCCTTAAGAATTCAAATAAGAGTTGGAACTTACAAAATATTAGGAGATACTTAGGAGAAGCCTTTAACAGCTTTTAAATGGATACTTTCCAAGTAGCAACTTTGGTTATTCTTTTTTAGAACAAAACTACTGAGAATATTAAATATATAAAACAATTAATGACCCATTGGCTATTTCAATTCTCCTAACTTCTCTCTCTCTCTCTCTATTTCTTTCGGTCTCACCAAAACAGTTTCAAATCGATTCCACCCAATCTGATGGTGCGATGGCGCAACAATACTGACGCCATGATCGAAGCCCAGTATCCGACAGCTGGTGAATTCGAATACATGGAGTGTGGACCCTCACCGCCGGCGGAGAGTGCGCCGAGCATGTATGATAGCTTTGAGGAGCCCACAAGTGAGCTAAGCGTACAGATATGCAATGATACGTTGCGGATTAGCCTCATCGATCAGATGAAGAGTGCCGCAGGTCGTGTGCGCTACTTTGAGGACATCGAACAAGGCAATGTTGTGGCCGAGAGTACGAAAACTCATTTTGAGTCAGCTTCAAAGCTGGAGAAGAATCTAAGTTATTTATGGGCAGCGTTCTTGAAGCGTTGGGATTTGATAGAGAGTCTGCTGGAAGCTGGAGCCGAGCTCCACTTTTGTGACCAGAATGGCATATCGGCTTTGCATTTGGGTGCGTTTAGTGGTTGTCTGGCCACACTGGGCTTGCTGGTGTCCAAGGGATTGAATGTTAATCTGCAGTCCAAGTGTTATACTGCATTGCACTGTGCCGCCTTCGGAAATGCCGCGGATGCGGCCAAGTTTCTGATTAATAGTGGCGCCGATATAACCAAGGATACGAACAAACCCAACTGTGAGGAAAGTCTGCTGCATTGCGCTGTACGTTCCAATGCCTTGGAATGTCTTCAGCTGTTCATCAACGAGGGAGCAGATGTGAATTCTCTTAAACCAAATGGCACTAATGCCATTCATTTGGCCGCTGATTTGGGAAATCTTCAGTGCCTGGAGGCTTTACTCAATGCTCCAAATGCGGATGCCAATGTACGCATTTGTATACGTGAAAAGGAATCTACAGCCCTACATCTGGCCGCAGATGAGGGAAATGTTGAGTGTGTGGATCTTTTGTTGGCCAAAGGAGCTGATGCCAAACTGAAGAATCATCGTGGCTTTACACCATTGCATCTGGCGGCGCGTACCTCGAGTTTGGAGTGTGTGGAGTCATTGCTAAGGAATGGCAATGCAGATCCAAATGCAGAGGACTTTGATCACCGTACTCCTTTACATGCGGCGGTGGGGAAATCTGAGAATGCCTATGATATAATGGAGACCCTTATACAATGGGGTGCCAATGTGAATCACAAGGATATTTATGGTTTTACTGCACTCCATTTAGCTGCACTCGATGGCCTGGTGCAGTGTGTGGAAATGTTGATATTTCATGGTGCTGATGTTACCACCAAATCGAAGAAGGGCACCTCCGCTTTGAATGTCATTACACGAAAAACACCAGCTTCGGTGGCTATGATACGACAGAAATTGGATGCAGCCATTACATTACACCATTCACAGGTAGGTGGAGTTGTCAAGATAAAAAAAGGATTTTTTCAATTTTGCTATACTTAAATACAATTTATGGGTCTCAGGGGGATGGTAGATGGGTAAGAACGGGAATTATTTTTCAGTCCTCGGCTCGAAATTGTTTCCTTAATATCCTAATATTCTACGATTAGAAAAAAATCAAAATAACTAAAACCAAACGGTCACACTGAAGTTAGATACTGTTTTTAACTTGGTTGAAAGTTTAGGAATATTTTGATGATATTGGAAGAGCTGAAGTTATAAGAAAAATATAATATATCTTTGAAAATTATATTTAATTTCCTCATCAATCACAATGTTTTGATTGATACGACTTAATTACTTTTTTTAAACCATCTCATGAAAATATCCATTACAAGTTACTGTTGTAGGATATAGATGATCATCAGATCATCAAAAACTTTTCTTTGTATATTGTATAAGATGTCATATGACAACATAAGAAGGAATATGAGGAAAGTGGAACAGACTCAATATGCTGTTGGTGAGCTTTTACCAATTATTTGAACAATTTTGGAGGATACGACAGACATAATATGAGTTTAAAATTTATGTATATCGCTTAATAAAACCCAAAACACCCGGATCTTTAATAACCACAGTAGGTACGAGTTGGTTAAAGTAAAGTTTGGAACTTAATACGCAGATTGGTGGAGGAGCCTTATGAATACGAGTTAAGTAAAAGATTAACCCGCTGAAATGTAATGAATTTGCCATGATTTCGCCATAAAAGTATAATACAAAAACATTAAGCAGTTCGTATGACGCATTATCCAAAAGTTTTTAGTTGGATACCAAATAAGAGACATACGGAGTAAGCTTTTGTATAGAGCTATTTCTTTCTTGTTTAGTCTGCCAAATCTCCGAAAATAGCACCGTCTGAACTTGAAGCTGAGTAGAATCACTGACGATAAAGTATATAGATACACAGAAAATAAGTATAGGTGATCCACTAAATGATTTCGGTACCTGTTTGAGTTGCTTATTAACTAATATCCTTTTTTCCATGTTAAAATATCCATTTAATGTTAAATTTATCCTAGATTTTTATCCAATGGAGATGAAAATCGTTAAAAGGATACAAAAAACGAGAAAGCTAAGCTAACTTCGTCTGTGCCGAAGTGCTCGCTTAAATATTTTCAAAAAAAAAAACTCTTTTCCCATTTTCCGACCGATCGTTCGTATGGGAGCTATATGATAAAGTCATTCGATTTGGCCAAAAATTTTTAAAATTATGTGAAAGAATGTGAAACAAACAAATACAAAATTGCAAGAAGTTACCATTAAAAACTAAGAAGTTTTTCTAACTGAGACTGTTTTTGTGAGCTATCTTTTGTATGGCAGCTATACCATATAGTTGTCCGATTTTAATAAAACTTGGTAGAATTATAAAAAAACATAGTAAACCTACGATTACAAAGTTTGGAGACGTTTCCGTCGAAAAAAAAAAGTTTTTCTCACTAAAACTAGTTTTCCGACCGATTATTCCTATGGGAGCTATGGGATATAGTCATCCGATCCGGTCGGCTCCGACATATTAGTAGTGTGCAGCAAAAATAAGACTCTGTTCAAAATTTCAGCTCGAAACTGAGAGAATAGCTCGCGTAGAAACAGACAGACAGACGGACGGACAAAGCTCAATCGACTCAGCTCCTCACCCTGATCAAGAATATATATAGTTTATAGGGTCGGAAATTAATATTTCTATGCGTTGCAAACTTCTGGGCAAAATTATAATACCCTTTGCAAGGGTATACAAATATTTCACTATCAAAAAAATGGATATTACTTAATATCCAGCACCAATGGATATGTTTTTTTTTTCCATATATGACAATTCATAGAATAAATTTGAATTTGGATACTCTAAAGTTTACAAGTAGTCGTGAAATCAGTGGCCTACTAGTAGCATTTAATTATAACCCATTGACATCTTCAGCTATTTCTCTACTAATTTGTATTTCCCCATTTTACTTTACAGGATCCCGTCAATCGCGAGGTCGAACTGGAACTGGATTTTCGTCAATTACTTCAGCATTGTCATCCGCGAGAGATCAGCTATCTGAATACCTTTGTCGATGAGGGACAAAAGGAGATTCTAGAGCATCCTCTCTGCTCCTCCTTTTTGTACATCAAATGGGGCAAAATACGTAAATATTATATAGGACGTTTGATCTTTTGCTTTAGTTTTGTGCTATTCCTTACGCTATACGTGCTGACGGCTCTGGCCCATAATTGCTACAATGGCAGCAAGGATGATAATACCACCATACAGGCCCAGGAGTTGTGTCAGAAACAATCCATTCTGGGTGATATGTTGCGTAACAATCCGTTTGTAATGGAAATGCAATGGTGGGTTCTGGTGGCCATAACCATAGTGGAGATATTTCGAAAATTGTATGGCATAACGGGCTATTCCTCGTTTCGACATTATGTGACACAAGTAGAGAATATTATGGAATGGTTTGTGATTACCAGTGTCTTTGTCATTTCGTATATTTATACGAATAAGACGTACACATTTCAGAATCATATAGGCGCCTTTGCTGTACTCTTGGGTTGGACCAATTTAATGTTGATGATTGGTCAACTTCCGGTATTTGATGTGTATGTCGCTATGTATACCCGGGTGCAGGGAGAATTCGCCAAGCTTTTCATGGCCTATTCGTGTATGTTGATAGGTTTCACCATCAGTTTTTGTGTTATATTTCCCTCGTCTTCATCATTTGCCAATCCGTTTATGGGTTTCATTTCGGTGCTGGTCATGATGATTGGTGAGCAGGATTTGTCATTGCTGATTAACGATCCCGATGGTAAAGATCCACCCTTTTTGCTGGAAGTAAGCGCTCAGATAACATTTGTCTTGTTTTTACTCTTTGTCACCATAATACTGATGAATCTGCTGGTGGGCATAGCTGTGCATGATATTCAGGGTCTGAAGAAGACCGCGGGTCTATCAAAATTGGTGCGTCAAACCAAATTGATTAGTTATATTGAATCGGCTTTGTTTAATGGTTATTTACCCCCTTGGCTACGCAATTTATTGCATTATACGGCCCTGGTTTCGCCACAAGCCTATCGTGTGGTCCTGTGTGTTAAACCCTTGAATCCCAGCGAAAAACGTTTACCACGTGATATCCTAATGAAGGCCTACGAAGTGGGCAAAATGCGCAAACAGTTTGGCCACACAGTTAGCTCCAAAAATCCCGCCGAAAATTATCTTTCTTATAAGAATAAGTACAATAATAATAAAGGTTCTGCGTCCACGGGTTATGTTTTAGCCGACACTGATCCCGAGTCGACACAATTTACCACTCTAACGACCAAAATGGATGATAATGCCGAACGCATTGAGTTTCTCTCGCAGGAAATTCAAGAGCTGAAGCAGGCGCTCATTTCACAGCAGCAGCAGGCGAGCAAAGTGATTGATAAATTGTTAGTAGTGATTTCCAATCAACAGAAACAAAATTTGCGCAAATAGCGGGAAGCCATAGCATTTAGTAAGAATTGATATTAAGGGGAATGCGGCCCCAGTTTTTACTATCAGACACTAATAGTACCTAAGATGAAAGAAAATTGTTGATATTATCAAGTAGCCGCGAGTTTGTAGTTATGTTTTATGCGCCTAGCGCCCTATTCTATTATATATATATATATAGCCATATATCATACCATAAACTATATATATATATACATATATTATATGCAATATCTATAACTTAGTAAAATTTAGTTACATTAGAGGCGAAGCAGTTGGCAGGTTTTGTTTTTGTGGCTGGTTTAAGGCTGTGTCTTTGTTGATTTTGGCGTTGTTCGTCAGAAAAGAGGTTTTTTTAATGATAATTTTAATGAAATTTGTAATCTTAATAAAAGCAAATATATATGATTTAAGGCGTTACTTTTCTTTTGACTGATTGAATTAATTATCAAAATCTCTGCCAGAGGTTCCAAGAGACAGCTTATGGCGGAGTAGACACCGATACAAAAAAAGTATTTAATTCTAAAGCAGCAATAACCAAAAGAGAACGAAAGAGATATCGGATTATCATCGAAGTCACAACAAATTCTACCTGAAGACAACCCAAACGTCTTTGTTGTTGCAATCAATTTTGCAAGGGGCATACAAAAGAAAGAGAAGAGAGAACAAAAACGAAGTTTTTGTTACAATTGTTCCAATGTCTTTTCGTAAAACAACAACTAATGAGAACCAAGCGTATAGGCTGAGGGCACCCCTGCTCTAAACGGTAAGGCTTATCTATACTTCTATATTTTCAATGTTCAAAATTTAATAAATTGCACTACGATAAGGTTTACACCATACACTATATATTTACTTTACAAAATGGACATTGGCTTTGGTAAAAATGGGCTTGAGTGTCCGAAATATTAAAGAGGTGTTTTTGAATTAAGTTTACAGAGTGAACCTTATATATATCAAACTGTGGAAGATATGGCGCTATTTTCAAATTCCGGGGACGGGGAACAAATTTCAAATACACTTTGTCTGCCTTCACGTAAAATAAGTTTATGACCAAAACGAACACCTTTCTCTTACTATCTCTAAGATTTGTGCGTTCATACCAGAAGACGGATGGACATGGCTATATCAACTCGACTATTGACCCTGATCAGTTTTTGGGGCCATAAATTGACAATGGTTTTAAGAATTGCATTTTACCAAAACTCTAACAAAAGACCAAGAAAAGAGAGCTGCTTTCAGAACGTTGTAAACTATACAAATTCTAGCTTTGACAAGTTAGTTAACCAAAAATTGGTTGACTATTAAAATGTTGGTATGCACGGAGTGTAAACTCATGAAGATTTCATCATCGTAAAGATCCCGACTAAGTTAAATTTTTGCAGGATCAAATACTGTTCCAAGCTTGGCTGAATCGGTTCGAAAGGGTGAACCGCATGAAAATAATATGGAGCTAATCATTTTACTGAGCCGTTTATGAGCTGGTTCAGTACTATAGCTCGGATTATGCTTGATTATAAACTCCCTCCTAACGTTATCGAAAAATTGTATAGTATAGTTTTGATGTGAATAAAAGTATATACAGGAACATATAAGAACCGAGCGATGCCAGTGAATAAAATGAAGACGGGAAAACTCTGCTTTCTAATGTAAAATTTAATATGAAGGATAAAGGTGCTAGTTAGACCTTGACCCATTGTAGATTTCGATCAAGTTGGGGTAACATGAAATTCAGCTTTCAGCTTGAACTTTCCATTTACCATCTATAAATGTTTCCAAATAACGATCAACTTTTATTGCCGAGCTTTAAAACTATACCCTCAACCGTGGACAATCTTGCCTAGCACCTGGTTCTTTTTGTTCTGGCTCAAATCAGTAAAAACTCGACTTGCATTAGAAAATTTGTTAAGAAATTTACATTTTTACCTCTAGATTTTACAGCCAAATAATAATTATTTGCACTCACCTGCTCCCTGCACGATTCCTCGCTAAAGTAGGCAATATCCTGTCCGTTAATGCTGATCTTCCCAGTTCCCGGTAAACGTACGGTGACATCCGCTCTTGCGGTTTTACGCAAACACTCATATGTGGTTACATACTGACGACCCTGTTCATCAATCTTTGGCTTAGGCACTTCCGATTGCTTGGATTGATCCATGAGCGGCTTTAGAAAGCGTTCAATAAATGCTTTATTTTTGTATGCATAGGGCGAGGCTATCAGACGATCCATTGCATTGGTGAAATTCAGATATTCAATATCAGCAATATGCTCCACTAGCAGCAACTCCAATTGCTCTTTGGGCATCAGCTGGAAACCAGCTACTTCACTGTAAAAAATGGCAAAATACATAAGTATAGATACAAATATTTGACAATTGCACATACAGCTTTTGATTATCATCGGGTGTATTGCCGCGACGCAGCATGCGCTCTTCCAGATCGTTGAGCTTATTGGTTTCCTCCACTATGTCCTATAGTTAAAGTAAGATTTATTAAATTGTCCAATGAAATGACAGACATAGGCGTCCACTCACATGAAGCAGTTGAAAGAAATTGGGTTTGCCTGTATAGAACATGCTGTGAAAGGGGCGACCCGTCTCATCGAATTCGGCTGCCTTGCGTGCGGGAAACACTTCCTCCGGCGCTTTCATGGCCGGGCGCGCCTTCTTATCAAACAAACCGGATGGAAATAGATACTCTATGGCTTCCTATAAGTACAACAAAGGTTTATACATTTATGGTTTAATTTATAGGCTGCCCAAACTCACATCTATATCCTGCTGCGTAAAGGTCTCCGCATCGGCTCCCATCATGTTGGCCAAATGCCGTTTACCAATTTGGAAGTCCAACTGTTGCGTCTTCATGAACTCGTCGTGTTCATGGGCTCGCTTCAGATACGACTTCATGGCCTTGCTGACCTTTTGCTTCTGCACAGCAGCCGGCGTAGCCTGAACAGTCACCTCGGTGCCGTATGCCGCTACCTAAAGAGAAAGAAAAGGTTATGCAAACGTGAGCAAACAATTTGCAGGGGAAATGCCATGCTGCCATTTGTATTGGCGCTTCCCGATGACTTACGGCTGGATTTGTGGACATGACACTGACTTTGCAGCCATTTTGCAATAGCTTTCTGTTAGTTTTTATTAAATTTAAACCAAAAACACGCAAAGCCATCGTTTTCAGAGCAAACGGGAACAGCTGTTTGCTGGGCTACAGTGCTGTATAAGATGAAAAACTTTCCTGGTATTTTCAGTGTTGCACAACGTTGGTGTTTGGGGCGCGCATTTTAAAATTCTTTTATTAGGAATGTTGCAAACTTGCACACTTATACTAGGCCTGATCACCACAATTAATTCGAATTGGCACAAAGCTAGAATTTTCCATCGAAAAGCTTAGAAATTCCGTGCTGCAATTTATCGGTCCCAGAATCTTGCGCCAACGCTTGGTGTTTCCATATTACAAAATATTTTTTGAATGCTCCCAATCTAGAATTTTACATGTCGAATTTAAAATAAACAAGCCTTGACCTTAAACCTCCCATTTGTCGATAAAGTTTAAAACAACAATTTTATAAAGATCTGCGCTTAACTTTCCAACCTCTCCACCTTTTCGCGACCCAAGAATACGTTTTTTTTTTCAAATTAAACGGGTATATTTTAATTAAAATACAGCCATAAGGCTTAGAAACAGATTTTCATTTTTCCAATTTCGTTCGGAACGCCTTGATAATACAAATTGCCTTTTAACTTATTCATACAAACCAAGATTCTTTGAGTGGGTCGAATTTCCCAACATCGGAATATAAAAACGCGAATTAATTTTCATACTATCCTTACCAACTGAATATTAAGTCCATCGGTTTTAAAAATGATTTTTGTCTGCAGAATTTTTCACCCAATCGACAAATTTTCCAACATCGAAAAATCACATTTCCAATCATTTCGAATACTATCCTCTTACAAAACGATTTTCAAGTTGATCGGATGAAAAACAGATTTTTTCATGTCCAATTTTGAGGCCATTAGTGCCCACATTGACCACAAATAGAAACTCCTGTTCTTAGGATTTGCTTAGATTGACAATAAGTCAGTCACTGAGGACACACTCATTTGTTATATGTGATTTTTTTCATATTGTTAAATACTCCGCGCCTGTACAATTCATCGATAGGTTCGATAAGCAAATTGTGTCGATAATTTGCCAATTAGCAAACGTGAAACGTAACAACAATTAATACGTTATGTTCTAATTCATTAACGTTATGAAATCAAAAAAAAATTTAGGAATCACGTTTAAGGAAAGAAAGGAAGCCAGATTTTAAGAGCGAGACAGTATCTACTAGCAATGCTGCCCTGATGGCTGTTCAGCATTGTAATTAAATATAAAGGATAAATTAAAAAAAAAGGAAACAGTATAAAATTTCAACAGGTTCTCTCTTACGGTCCTCATACTGATAAGGAATTTTAGTGCTTAAAAATAATGCATTAGCGATGGGCAGCACTTCACTACAGTTTTCGGCGCCACACTTAAAACTCGTCAGTTTTATGATACGAAACTTTGGCAGTTACATTTGAAAAACAAAACTCATTTATTTACCATTTTCCTCCTTTACAAATGCAAATTTATTGACTAAATTAAAAAAAAAATTAACCCACACTCTCACAATTTCAATGCTGATATTTTTCATTGTATGGAACACAAAAACACAAAGAATCAAAACGAAAATGCAATGAAAACCCTTTTCAACAGCTAATTATAAATAGTTTTTGTGTTTGTTTTTATGTTTTTAAGCTATTATAATTAATTTATTAATAATTGCCTAGGCCTTAGCGTTGGGAAAAAAGTGTTTGTCAATTGCATTATTTATGGTTTTCTTTTTTTTCTTCGTTTAGTTATAATGCAGCTACTAGAATTACTTGTTACCTCCCGTCCTTCCTTCCATTCTGGTTGTATTTGGTCGAAGTAAAATTGTATATAAAGCAATTATTTTATAGTTTATAAATAATCCCTTTGCCTATTTCCATGCCTGTTTGAGCAATTTACGCGACGATAAATGCTTAACAATTAATGAGCCCGATGTGAGCGCGACTAGCACTATGGAAATAAGAATATAGTCAAAGTCCTCCTTTAACAAGTCAAACGTCTTAGAGGGTGAAACGCGGGTAACGAACAAATCTGTGGGAAGAGAATGACATATATTTGATAAGATATGGGAAACAAATTGTGGAAGGAATAAGGCCTTACCTAAGCCAGTGGCCACGACTAGACAGGTACTCTCCAGACCGCTGGGAGCGGTGTAAATATTACGTAGACGTGCAATTGTCTGATTATAATTAATATGGCTCTCCGTGGGCAAAGGCAGCTCGGGTATGTAGGGAATGGCGCCCTCTTCGCGACCCTGCGTGGTGGATGCAATGGGTCGACGTGGATCTAACAAATGCCAGGGCATTTCCACAATGGCTCCGCTGGCGGTGCCGACTGGAAAATAAGGGGAAAAGATTGATATGTTTTTGTAAGTTTCAAATCAAAAGGTTGTACGTCGCGCCCTGTCCGATTTTGAACAAACTTCGTGGCATCATGGAAAAGCTTAGAAAATTACTAAGCAAGTTGTTTTCAGACGTTTCTATTTAAAAACCATAAAGTTTGTATTACTAAAACTCGAGAAAGAATAGAGTGGGGGGCATTAATTACACAGGCCGAGTCCGTCAAGTGGTTGTGACTGAAATGACGGACCAAAGTATAAGAGTTTGCACCTAAGTCTAAAATCTGTACCTTTTAAGGGTCACAGTAACCGATTGGTACACAACTTCTAGCAACCGCAACCCCTGGCATACACAAAAGATCCATGGGCTCCTTCCCTTTTAGCATAATTTGGTTCAGGGAGATTATATTCAGGAACTCGACTGGTTTCAATATACTTCAAGAAGCGTGTAACCCTTCGACTTAAACCATAAAATCTTCCTTAGACTTACTCAGCACATGTTTGTTGGTAATGCCACGTTCGGTAATCGTTTCCCTCAGTGCCTCAACAATGGTGGGTATAATATATGATTGACGCTCCACCAGCGGCATGGGAGGAGCCTGCAAAGAGCTCCAAACGCTGCTATTAGCCTGAGCTTTGCCCTCATACAGCTCAATGGTGGCTATTAAAAATATAAAACGCCAAATATAAAAAACGCAAACCATAAATTTTTGCTAAATATTCCTTACTTATCTCAGTGCGTCGAACTTTCTCATTGAAATAGGAGTAAGCCAGCCAATTTTCCGAGTGTACAATATGCAAAGGAGCACGCACCTTGCGATGTGTCATAGAGAAAATCACAGAGCCCGAGACCACATCAATTAGATATAAATTGAGAACGGCTGTGAAAAAGAGTTTAAAAAGTTACAATTTTTGTGAATTAAATTTTGCATTTTGCTTACATTTATGCGTGGCATCGGGAGCCTGAGTGACAAATGCCACTAAATTGGGATTAATATATTTGTAAAGCACCGAACGGTCGCCCAAAACACGACCCTGTGAGTGAACATGTTCAATGGGATTTTTGCCAGCAACGCCAACAATTTGTTGCTCGGAATTGTGGCCACCCAAACGGGCATTCCAAATGTTGATGCAAGACAATTTCTAAAGCAGAGAGGGAGGGAGATTTAATAGATGGATACGCACAAAGCGAAAAGTGATTTCACTTACACCGCCCGCATATTTTACAAAGTAACCCTCCAGCTCGGCAGTTTTCACATCCGCTGTATACAAATACATGCCATTTGCCTGGAATCAGAATTAAAGGGGTTTAGAATTGAACACAAACGGACATGAAATAGAATTACCAAAGATTGGCCATGTTTGGGCTCCACATGCACTTGATTAGATGTATCCAGTATCAAAATGGCCTTGACAAAATCGTGTTCCGTTTCGGCCAACAATGACAGTTGCTTGATTTTATAGTCCAAGGGCAAGAGGCCACCATCTGCAGCCAGTCCAGTGATGGGATTAAAACGATACAGTATACCATTGCCCGTAGTCTGTAGAATTATTACAATATTTATCTAAAATTTTCACACCTTTCTAGCCTACTTACCACATCTTTGGCCACAATTGTGCACAATGGCTGAAGTGGAAAATGCTTGGAGCTACGCTGTACAATCAAACGCATCTGTTCGGCATTATCAAAGCCCTGCACACGGGGCAAAAACGATTGCCAATGATGTTTGCCCGAAATGTTATCAATGCCAAAGATTTTGCCACATTTGGTTAATAGAACCAGCATTTTGTGTAGCCCAAATGAATCGCGCACCAGGCCAGCACGTTGTGTATCCGTGGGTGGGGGACCCAAGCCAATTACATGCAGGAACAGACTTCTCAGTTGCAAAGCCTGCGTGGAAATGCGACGCAAAAATGCGCTGGCAATGTCTCCTGTTTAAACAAAATTAAAAAAGTTTTCAAATTAAGTTTGGAAGTTTCAACAGACTGAAAACCCACTTACGCTCAAAACTTGTGGAATCCACTTTTGGTTAGCATTAATTGAACATTAAAATTATATCATTTTGTTTGTTTTGACCCGCTTTTACCCCTTTAAAACTTACCCGATTCGCCCTTCATTTCATTCTCCAATGTTCCCTCTGCATCAGCCAGGGGTAAGTCCATAAACTCCGAGTTAATAACATTCGCCAAAGATTCCTCACGTGACCAACGTACGCGACCTTGTTGAATGGCCACTATGGACTCGGAGCTTGTACTGAATAGGAATAGACAACTTTTGCCATCTCCATTACGTTTCAGTTTACAGTCAAAATTTCGCAAACTGGGAATGCCAAAATGGGCGGGAAGTTGGAGCTGATGCTGAAGCTCAGGTACCGGCGAGCAGTTGTCTAGATAAACAGCATTGATTTTAAGATTCTACAACAAAATAAGTTAAAAATCATTATAGTGTTTGAAATGTGGAATTATGCATCGAATTTGAGTGTCATTCAATGAGTCTTTTCCAAAATTGGGACTTGGGACTGGTATTAAATAGTTCATATGTATGTATCGTTGAGTGGCGCGAACAACACCTCGTATCACAAGACCTAGTAGCAAGACAGATGGCTATCACAACAGCCTAAAGACTACGAGAATCCGATAAGTGGAAGGGGGTAATTCGGGGCGCTCTACTATACCCAAGATCTCAAATGACGTTCCACAAATTAAACGAAGTCTATATTCCAAGCCGAGTGATACAACCATCCCCACAGCAGAGCCAACGCCATCATTATCTACACGGATGGGTCTAAGCTTGGTGAATAAGTAGGAGCGGCCGTTTATTCCCCAACGTTAACCTTAATTTATCGTTCCGCCTCCCTGATTACTGTAGTGTGTATCAAACGGAGGTGGTAGCCATCTAGAAAGCTGTCTTAGCACACTCACGGTAAAAGAAGGAAGCGCATTTATATACTCGAAGTACTTTTTTAACCGCGGATCTGCCGTTTCCAGTAACTCATTGCACCTTTATCTCCATTTACGCAGACGACACGGCTCTTTTTATTTCTTCAAGCAGCAATAGTAGCATAGGGCTGGATGGCATTGATCGATGGTCGAACCCATGATACAACCAGGCAGGTAAGGCGTGATGAGTACTTTTGCTAAAAGCTTACGCTTCAAGAGTACGCGGAGCTCTGAACGTGAAGGTACTCTGCAGATGTCTCACACTGACGCAGCTGTTCATTTATTGCTGCATCATGGTCGAAACGTTGGAACATGAACGTAAATGATTCAAAAAGTTCTCTATGATGACGGGAAAAGTTGCTCCAGTGCTACTCTAGGATCAATTATCCCACATTTAAATGTATGCGGTTGAGTACCTTGGAGTGGCTCTGGACTGCCGCTTGACCTGGGAGGCCCATGTAAATCGGGCAGCAGAAGCCGTTTTAGCCAAGGCAAAGGAGCTCGGATCGGCTCCTCTCTTTCACTGCGAGTTCAATACTTTGGTACTTTGGGTACTTTGGACCCACATGCTCTATAACTTTCAAGAAATTGATGTCTTTTAGAAGCTGAGTCCTTGAGCGCATCACTGATGCTCTATGGTTTGCGAGGCATACAACCCATATATCGCGATTTGGACACTTTGCCATTATAAGCCCAGTTCATGACCCTCAGGGCCACTTTAATAGACTTTCCTCCGAACTGCCGACAACTATACTCAAAAGTCGACAATATCCCTTAGATTATCTAAATACTTAAATACACGCGCCCAGACTCGCAGCATTAACATCTATACGGAAGGATCCAAGACTGATGGGTGCGCAGGAGCACAGAGCCTGAGAAAGCGATTTAATTACAGCAACATATTCCAGGCGGAGGTATTCGCTGTCAGGAAAGCTGCACTGCACATTAACAAGATAAATCTTTGTTGACGTTAAGATCTAGGGGAAACACCAGATACACTAGTCACAATCAAGGAAACGAGAAGTCAAGGGCCAGAGATATTGAAGCCCTAATACATCTTGAAACTGCCCGACTGTCACGCGCCAATCCAAGTTAAGTCTGAAAGATGCCCCCTAAAGATAAGGGCGTTTGCTTACCCCAGCAATGATCTGAATGGACTTCTAAATCGATAATGGATAACTCATCTGAGCTATTCTAATATAGCTCCTAATTCTAATAAAGCGCCATTACCTTGAAAAATTTAAGCGCACTTACTCTATCATTCAAATCCGCATAGGCCAACACTTTGCGATAGTTAAAGCTGCCCACAGCATAGCTAGAGCTTTGCAGGTCTCCACAGATGGCTTGATCCTTGTTGACACTCACGGGTTTGCCATTCACGATAACAACGCCATTCAGGCCCTGTTTTGAGTAGATTAAAATATGATGATTGTTATTGAAATTCAATTTCTTTGAAGGGAAAGATGTATGAAAATGGGAAGCTATAACGTAATATAAAGGCTCAACTTACGGTCAAGGCTTGCAGCTTGTCCACACTCGTTTGCTGTCCCTCCAGTGTAGTCCGTAAAACCTGTGAACTCTTTGCCACCAAATCCAAGCTTATCAACTGCTTGCCATCTGCCACACAAATATAATATGTGCCACTCAGCACACAGCTCTCTGGACTTATCCAGGCGGCCATAATCTTGCTAGTGCTGCCCGTCGAGTGACCTGAAGTAGCAAAATAGGCTGTCACCTCGAGATGACTGCGCCAGGCCGGCACCACATGATACAGCACCGAATTGCTATAGAACCACAGTGCATCCTGAGCACGATCCGTATTTAAGGGCATGATGGACCATTCCCATTCAATGGTGCCTATATTGGTGTTCCAACCGCGTACCAAAGCCGGCGCATGACCCTGCACGGTGAGCATATCAAATCCCAAATTGGTGCCCACCGGAGCAGCCGCCGTGTCACTTGAGTCATCGGAGAATCCGCTTACTTGCAGCAACTTAAGGTCACCGCGCGGCAGCTGCTCCAGCACCTGGCGCCAAACTATTTCACCGGTCTTGGGGCATAGCGAGGCAACCACTTGCTCCTCGGTGCTGAGTAACAAACGTGGCTGGAAGTGGTTCAAATCGATGTGGGCCTGTTTCAGGGCTCCCACATTAACGGAGCGCCTGCAGGTTGGAGTCAATTAGTATGCGGCTTTCGGCGGACGTGGGCCAATCTCTGCACTTACCAATCAAATTTCTTTATCTGGTCCTCATAGAGAGCCGAGCAGGTGGCGCTCAGCAACAGCAGACCGATTAGAGAACCGGCTAAAAGCATTTTGTGTTTGTCCTTATGCTCAAGTGGCACTTGCAAGCACAATATCGTTAGTTAACAATGGGCGTTTATGTTATAAATTAATTAAAATCTTCATTAATTCTGGTTGTCAAATTGGGAAATGGAGCAGAGGTAAGGTTTCAGTGTTGAACAACGATGAAGTGACAGCGCTCTCTCAATTGGGGTGGCCACCTTAATATCGACTAGCGATTATGGTCTATCGAATTCCAAATCCCAAGGCTAGTCGAACGTGGTCACACTAATCACAAAAATTGTCGAAAGTGGTCGCACTAATACATCCAGCTGTCACACTGGCAATAAAAATAAGTAAACAACATTAAAAATGTTTGAAAAGAAAAGCGACAAGGTAAAACAGGCTGAGCACAAGCCGCGGGACGATGGCGTTGAGCTGGAGAGTCAGTTTATCATGCGCGTGCCCAAGGTAAACTATCAAAGCATCTTAAGGATCTAAAGGACGGCTTGACCAACTTCCAAATCAGGATTTGCTTACGTTTCTAATCTCGCTCCTTCTGCTTCCAGGAACTGTCCGATATAGTACACGAAGCCATTCAAGCTGGCAATATCAAAGATCGCCTAACAATTCAACTGGATCAGGATTTGCGCTATGGCGAAATACGTCTGGATGACCAGTTGTTATATGCCAAGCTCGTGGACTTGCCCACAGTTGTGGAGAGCTACAAAACGATTGACAACAAAAGCTTCTACAAATCCGCCGACATATGCCAAATTCTCATATGCAAGGAGGAGCCAGAGGATGAGACGGAGAAGGAATCGCCCAACAAGAACAAGAAAAAAGATCCCAATAAGGTGGACAAGAAGTATTTGTTCCCACACGGCATAACGCCTCCCTGCAAGAATGTACGCAAGCGTCGCTTCCGCAAGACTTTGAAGAAGAAGAATGTGGAAGCTCCGGAAATTGAGAAGGAGGTGAAGCATCTGCTGCGCATTGACAACGAGGCGGTGCGTGTTGACTACGAGATTATTAATGAGGAAGACAAGCCTGGCGATGACCTGGATCAATCGGATATCAAGCCCTACAATGAGGCTGACGACGACATACAAGATGACAGCACCATGCATCACCACCATCATGAGAAGATCATTAACGAGAGTAGCTCCCAAAGGGGTGAAATCAATGTGGAGTCCGATTACGATGATACCAGTAATTTTGCCTCGTCCCATCGGGCACCCAATATGGGCGTTGCCGCCCACGACATATTCGGCGAAGAGGTGTCCACCACCGATGATGAAGATGAGCCCGAGCAGCGTAACAATGCCATGCGTCAGCCACGTCAACAAGAGCTTGAGGAATCCTCACGTCTCTCGGCCGATGATTCCCGTCTGTCGGATTTCTTTGGCACCGCCAAGATGGGACAGAATGAATTTAACAAATCCATGTTTGGACGTGATGCCAGCAGTCCCAAGCTGAGTGCCGCTGGTTCAAGCTCCAATCTGGCCGCACCCAGCGGCTTCTATGAACAGCATCAACTCATTGCAAAGCGTGAGGAGTTCGAAAGTATGGAATTTATGGATGAATCGCAGCCACAGTATACGCAGCAACAGATCCTCGACAAGATTCAACAATTGACCCGACAAATAAGCGATCTGAAGACACAACAAGCACAAAAGTCCACCGAAATTGCATCCATACAGAATGCCACACTTAAGCAACGCATGCAGGAGACGCTGGATAATCTGTATACCCAAGTGATTGAACGGGAACTGGAGCTCAAGGACTTTGAGAATATGCTGGAGTCGTAAGGGGACACCAATTTTAGACGATATTAATAAAGAAAATAGAGCCGGAACTGGTATTTGGAATAAGGCTTCAGACTAAAGGCTTAAATTAGTTTATTTAAAAGTAAACAAAAAGTAACTTTTCAAACTTTTACAATAACATTTGTGAACGTTGGACTTAAAGTTTAGACTCGGAGCAATAAAGGGCTATCCTTGTCCAGAAAGAAGTTTTTGACTTCATTTTGGATTTACAGCAACTTTAAATGTCAAAAATAGGAACTACCGTGCAGATTCAATGGTAAGTCGTATGTATATACACAAGGAAGAACTTTAAAAGTTGAGATAGGGTGGAATAATAGGTGATTCAGGAACTGAAATGTACTTTAAAACATTTTTGCAGAGTTTAAGTCCGGAGATTCGTCCATATTAAGGATAATCCTTGAACAGAAATGTAATATTGCCAGCTTTTCGGACTTTCCTACCTTCGTAAGTCCGAAAAAAAATAACTTTCCAAACAGATTTAAGCTTAGTTCGGGACGTAAGACTTAAAGGTTTTGAGGTTCAGCTGAATTGAGGGCGATCTTAAAACAGTAACTGGCGCAAATTAACAGATTCATAAAAAAAAATCGTGTTTTATACTTAAAGACGGGCTTTAAGTGTTAAGACTTGACAGAATTTCATTCAATCCATAGCGTGTTAGGCATTTTTCAGACCGGCTTACCTTCGAATGTCCGGAAAACATTCCTTTCCGCGCAGACTTAAGAGAAGATCAGAACTAGTATCAAGAACCGTAATAAAATCTGCACAGAAAACTAGAAATGGGAATCTGCATTGCCACAGAAAGTGCAATGTGGTCCTATTTGTCCATAAACTTCTCCCAAACTCAATTTTAATTTATCATTATTAAGAAATATGACCCAATTGTGGCTTGTACTCATATTTGAGCCCTCCAAGGCGACTTACCCCATTTTGCATTTTTAGTTACAGTCGTCAGCGGTCATCCAGCTCACATATCGTCCACTAAACAAAGCTATGTTGAGGCTAAGCTCGTTTAAAAAAGCACCAAACAAAAACTCATAATAGAAGGAACAAAATGCGTGTCCATAACAAACTGGAAAGCAATTATATTAACATAATGTCTATAGATTATTAGAGGGCTGCATGATTGCACTCAAATCAACTCATAAAGCCTTTGAGCTTAAAATGAATTGAATGAGTTTTGACACTGTCTTCAATGAGTGCTGGTAGAGTGTCTAAATTCATTCATTTAAATCGAATTGAGTATAGAGAGGGGGTCGATTTAATTCAGTTATAAAAAAAGTGTTATTGTCAAGGTAAAATAAAAATGGTGGGGAAAATAATTAGTGTAATTGTTTTAATAATTCAATATTAAAATGAAGAAACATTCTTCTTTTATCACTGTCAGGGTTGGCGGCAATAGTACAAGGTTTTTCAGTTTCTATTTTCTATTTCCTTACTTCTAAAAATGCTCTTTTAAAATCCCCACTGATTGCAGGTATATACAAAATTTAAGAGCCAGTTCAAAAATGTTTCAATCGGAATGCCATCGAGTTTGTATAACAATATGCACCGAAAATACTTTGGTTTTTTCTAGATTGTTTTATTCTTACTAAAAGTAATGAAATTGATGCCCTATGTCCCACCTAGGGATTGGAATAGAAGAAGAAGAAAAGTAATGAAAAACTTTTAAGTAAATCGTTAAGGCAAAACTTTTGTGCCACAAGACAGCTAATTATTGGAAATCGAAATAATTTGATGAGTAAGACCCAATTTCTCAAAAGTTCAGTTTAGCCATCTGAAGCACGTGGGGCCTGGTCCCAAAATTTTTTTGCCGAAATTATAGCTTTCGAACTTTTCAAGTTATCCACATGACTTTTTATACCCTTGCAAAGGGTATTGTAATTTTGCCCAGAAGTTTGCAACGCATAGAAATGTTTATTTCCGACCCCATAAACTATATATATTCTTGATCAGGGTGACGAGCTGAGTCGATTGTGCTTTTTCCGTCCGCCTGTCTGTCTGTTTCTACTCGAACTTGTCTCTCAACTTCAAAGCTATCGAGCTGAAAATTTGCTCGGAGTCTTCTTTTTGCTGCACACTACTAATAAGTCGGATCTCAACCTCTCATTTGTAGGTTTATTGACAGATAGCTCTATGTAGTAGATTAGAAAACGGCCCTTAGTGAGAAAAACTTTTTCTTTTCAATGGAATCGTCTCCAAACTTTGTAATCGTAGGTTTTCTATGTTTCTTTATGATTCTACCAAGTTTTATCAAAATCGCACAACTATATGGTATAGCTGCCATACAAAAGATAGATCTGAAAAACAGTCTTAGTTATATAAACTTGTTTTTTTTTAATGGTAGCATCCTGCTATTTAGTATTTGCTTGTTTCACATGCTTTCACATAATTTTACAAATTTTTGGCCAAATCGGATGACTTATATCATATAGCTCCCATACGAACGATAGGTCGGAAAATGGAGAAACTGTATTTTTTTAAATTATTTAAGCGAGCACTTGCAAGGGTATAAAACTTCGGCAAAGACCAAGTTAGCTTAGCTTTCTCGTTTTTCATTAGTTTCATCGTCAAACTTTGTTGGCAATTGGAGTTGAAATATCGTTTCGTAAAGACTCGAAAATTGGATGAGTTCTTCGCTTTAAATATAAACAAAATTAAACGAATTTTACGAATGTTAACCGAACTTTTCTTGAACAACCTTTTCGAACCTTCCTCAGAATCTCAGCAGTTTCCAGCCTGTCTAGAAACAGTCCAAGCCAACCACTTGTAATATTTCCAGATTCTGCAATCAATCTGCATTGTTTAACCAGGCATGGCAACATTGACCCATTGGTTTCGCCTGATCAGAGGCCACATGTCTTCAAAATGAAACTGGATAGCGAATGATCTTGGTCTAAAAGTCATGTTTGTTTATTATTGGCATTCGTAGTTTACAAAAAGTAAAGTGCATTACAGTTTGGGCATAAAATACATATTGAAGACTAATTTTTGTACTATGAGTTACAATGGTACACTGAGAGAACGGGCCTAAAGCAATGTCATATTGTGCGAGAAATGTATGTTGAGAGAACTAAAACTAAGAGGAATGGAGCAGCACGAATGGCTATTATATGGTGGCTATGGCTATAATATCCCCAAACATGTTTGGGGGGATTCACACTCTCAGTGCGATGCTAATATACTTTTAATTTGTGACACAATTGTTGAGCACTCAATGGCTTTTGATACTGCATACTCGAGTGGGTTGTGTGTGTGTGTGTGTGAATAGGAAAGTTAGTTTGGATTTGATCACCAGCTCAACTCATCGGGCAATCCCCCTGGATACTCTCCCGTCAAACAGGCAGTGCAATGACCCTTGGCCTTACCCTGTCCATCACCACCGGCGCCTTGGTGCTTCAGTTGCACAGCCTGGACTAGCCCAGCCACGCTCAGATAAGCCAAACTATCGGCGCCCACATGACGTGCCAGTTGTTCGGCATTCAACTTGTTGGCTATCAATTCCTCACGCGTCGGTATATTGATGCCCATGTAGCAGGGATATTGTAAAGGTGGACTGGCAATGCGTATGTGCACCTCCTGGGCGCCGGCATCTCGCAACAGCTTGATAATGGGACCAATGGTGTTTCCCCTTACAATGGAATCGTCTATTAAGACCAATCGTTTGCCGGCCACATTCTCGGAGAGAGCACCAAATTTCTTGGCCACTCCCAGTTGACGTAGACGCGTGGAGGGCTGTATGAATGTGCGTCCCACATATCGATTTCGGCACAATACCTCGGCAAACTCCAGACCCGATTCGCGTGCATAACCATGAGCTGCAGCCGTACCTGACTCCGGCACCGAGCTGACCAGATCTGCCTGCACTGGAGCCTCCCGCCACAATTGGCGTCCGCACTGCAGACGCACCGTATAAACCATTTGCCCCTCAAAGATGCTGTCGCCTCGGGCAAAGTAAACATACTCAAAGATGCAGAAGGCCATGCGCTTGAAGTCCGGACGCTCTACTATGTCCACCGTGCGATAGCCACTGCGGGTCAGTTCCACTATCTCACCGGGTTCCACTTCACGCACATAGCGTGCTCCAATCGACAGAAAGCCACAGCTCTCGCTGCTCACCACCCAGCCGTCGGCTCGGGCATCACCCGACTGACCCGTATTAATGGGCACAATCTTGCCAATGCACAGTGGTCGATTGCCGTAGGTATCCCTCACCGCATAGATTTTATCCTTCAGCATGATGACCAGCGAATAGGACAGAGGAGCCAACATCATGAAATGCCTGATTCTGGCTGGCCAATTGGGTCCATCCACTTCGGACCCATCTTCGGGTGCACAGCACAGGGACTGGGCAATCAGTTCACTATCACTGTGTGTGGACAAGCCCACACCACGACCGAGTACCTCTCTTCTTAGAGATTCATTGTTAACCAGCTCGCCGTTGTGAGCCAAAGCCATGGCTCCATGTGCGGTGTGCACCACAAATGGCTGGCAATTCACCACCTCCGAGGCACCGGCGGTCGAGTACCGTGTATGTCCAATGCCCAGATTGCCGCGCAGTTTCTTCATTGAATCCTCATTGAACAGGGTGCTGATCATGCCCATGCCCTTGTGGACATTGAAGTTCTTGGAGCATTTTCCCTCACTGGTGGCTATGCCAGCCGATTCTTGGCCACGATGCTGCAGGGCCACCAAGCCCAGGCAGATCACATGAGCGATATCAATTTGCGTGGGCCAATCCCCGCAAGCAATGGCACCAAAGACACCACATTCGTGTGTTAAACCGGTTAGTTCCTTGCTTTCGGATATGCTTGTAATTGCAGTCGAAGTGGATGTAGTGGAGGTCGAGGTCGTCTCCACCTGTTGCCGTTCCACGTGTTGTTGTTGTTGTTCGGGCTGCTGTTGCGTTGACATGTTGGTGTTGTCGCTGTAAAGTGGGTGCAAGTTAGTCTCTGCTCGATCTGCTTCTCTCTTTGAATGCAACTGAACGATCTGATTTACCTGTTAATTAACGCAACGCTTTATATACGGCAAAAGACAACTTTGCACGCTTCGCACGCGCAGCAAAAACTCTTGAACAAGTTCGATCGCAATCTAGCGATGACAGCGTGAGCAGGTGATCTGATCGCGACAGTGAAATACATCGTGAGTACCTTGGTGATCGCTCGAACAAAATTAGACCAGACTGCAATGTACGAAATTCATTATAAAGCGAATCATAAGGAGAAACATAATGGGAGAGCGTTCGCTTTTGAGCTTATATCGCACTGGCCCACACGTTTCTTGCCTTACCATGTTTTTGCATCACGATCAGCTGGTTGCCGTAGTTATCGATAGTTCACTGCATCGCTGCACAGTGGATCGCTATCTGCAAATCAGGTGACATGAATTTGAAAATAGGTATTCAAACTTGTTATTTAAAAAAAAAAAATTGAAAAATCAGGCCCTTAAGATTAGGCATCACAAAATATAAAATAAATATGACGTAACTGATTTGGTTTGTTTCATTTAAAAAATATTAAGATTAAGTAGATGCAAGATTGATTTTAACGGTCGAAAAGAAGCCTGTTTCCTTCCTTTTCTTAAAAAATATTTATCAAAGTAGTTTGTACAAACTTATTAATTTATTATCTTATTATTATAAGAGCAACATTTAAACACCTTCTTGTACAACGATCATCAAATTATTATTGGTTAGTGACGGTAATTTAAAGAACATTCATTTGATAATGATTAAAAGAAGCTTTTAAAAACAAAACAATTAAATAAGTTGTTAATTTATGTGGAAAAAATGCTTTAAGTTTCGAGAGATCGGCTCACAAGTTTTTGAGAAAAAGACTTACATACTTTAAAAACTATGTATTAAGAATTTTAATTTTAAAAAGGCGTATTTTCAAAGAATCTATCTCCTTTACTTTTACTAATCTGATATTGAAATTTTGGATAAATTAACTTGACATATTGTTGTAAATAATCGTGAAAGTAAAGCTAACTAATTTTTTGTGAAGTTTTACTGGACTTGGAAATTGTTGGTTCTAACGGTTAGTGATCTAAGAATCTGAATGTTTATACCAATTGGTCGGGATCTACAAGATTTTCATGAAGTTTTCTCAGTAGGCAGTCGATCATCCGGTAAGATTCAATACCATTTGTTTATAAGCTTCGTTAACTATACTCTGTACCAAAGGTACACAGAATTATAATAAATAATTGGGCAAAAGTATAGAACAACCAAAAGGAAGCGAGACGATATAGCCATGTTCGTCTCTCCGTCCGTCCGTCTGTCCGTCCGTCCGTCTGTCTGTAAGAACGCGTCGATCCCAGAGCCTATAAGAGATAGAGCCACAAAAATATTTGCTTGAAGGTAGGTGTATACCGTACGCAGATCAAGTTTCTCTAAATAATGTTGCCTACTTCCAGGATGACCCATTAATAGCTGATTCAAAAATCGGTTACATTTAAATTCAAAAACAATTAAATGAAAACAAATGTACAGGGTTTTTGTAGTCGGGGCACTCGACTGCAGCGCCCTTATTTGCTTTTCTTTAAGATTTTCGCCTACTAAAAAAAAACAACTTAATAAAGTTTGCTTCATCGTATGAGTTTCGACTTGCTCAAAGAGTAAAAAGAGTATTCTTAAGTCGTAAAAGGGCCACTGAACGACGTCTGGTGGGTCCAACTTCAACGTACGCTTCGGAAATTCTTATTTTAAGTACATTACCATCAAAAAGTAAAACCTATTTCCGACCATGCGGTCATTTGGAAGCCATATTCATCCAGATCTGTCTGAAAACATACAACATTGAAATCAAAAAAGTTTTTCTCACTATAATCTATGTTCCTGTTTAGATATAGTCATTCCATCCGTGCATTTCCGACATATTAGCAGTTATCAGCGTGCAGTAAAAGTAAAAATTCCAGAGAGCTAGATATTCCTCAGGACAGTTTCCATGTATTTTACCACAGCCCCCCTGTTAATTTTTGAATGTAAAACACACATATCTATTTGGTAGGTGATGAGTTTTTATGGGATGTTATTTATTTAGAAAAATATTGCTCTTTCCGCCATTTATAACAATTCATATCATTTCACTAGAGTAATCAATAGCTTCATAATAACATTCAACGAGTTTGCTAAGCGCATTCACTATTAAAATATAGGTAGGATTAGAAAACACACTACTAAATACAATGGATATTTAAAATTAGCTTGATAATACATAATGGTAATAAACTAATAATATGGAACTACAATTTATTGTAAACATATTTTTAATATTAAGCAAATTATGCGTAACTACTTATATTTGTCTTTTCGAGTAATTCTCTCCGGGTGTTTACAACACAATCACTACAATGTGGAGCAGTTTTGAGGAGATGGGAGGATGGTGGGAGGAGATAAAGAGAAACCTTTAGAAGGTTGATATAACAATTGGTAGTTGAGGCAGAGTTGGTAATACTGAATCTCTGCTCCACATTCGACTTGCTAACTTACTTATAATGTGACTTCTTTCCTTTTAATGGCCTTTCGAGCGTTTCAAATAATCATGGCTGCCAATTTCAGATATTCTGAATATACCGCAGCCTTTAAAATGAAGAGTGAGTTGTTCTTTTCTTAATATTTGTTGAGCTATCCAAATGGATTATGTTTTCAGTTAAGATTCTATTTTATAGTACAAAAGGAGCTCTCAAAAGGATTCTTAAAAAAGTTGTTGCAGTGGTTTATTTTTGTTGTTTTTTTTTCCAATCTAAAGTAGGCCCCACCAAAGCCCATTTCGAACAGCTGTTTGCTCAACATAACCTTACTAAACAACAGCTGTTTTCACATATCACATTGGTGAGCCATCTTCGTGTGTTTTGGTCGTCCAAATGCCGGGCATTAGTTGAGGAGGTAGATTCGATTGCGGTGTTGACAGTTTTCCTAAGGTTGTATTAGTTGAAATGACCTGCGTGCTGGGTGTATAGCCCTTGTTATCCAGTCCCTCGATAACCGTAAATTGGGTGGCCATATTCTGGGCACCCTGTGTGCCGGCTGTAGACGAAACCGTGGGCTTAGAGATGGGATGTGTACGTGGACTGCTGATCAATATGGTGCAAATGCCGCCAATCATGGCCAAAACGGCAAAAGCTGTCTGTGGCATCAGCTGGCCAAAAACAATAGTCGACCCCACAAAAGGTGCGCCCAGTAACCAGAAGCGTGCCCAACATATGGTGGAGAATGAAGTTATCCTTCGCTTGTCCTCACTAACCAACTCCACCGTGCAGGTGGTCAGTATCGAGAGTGTCGCCGATATGGCCAACTTGGATACCATGGCAGAGCACATCAATAGCGCTATGTTGGCATCCAGCGGTATTACACCTGGTTTGGGCACCAACCAGCCACAGATGGCAATGCAACCAGCAATTATATTAAACAATCCCGTCCACAGCCATTTCCGGGTGGTCTTCAGTATCAGATAGAGTCCCATGAAGGTGCCCACTATTTCGCTGAGTCCGGCTATAACCGTATTGATGTACAAATGATCGCGACTGAAGGCGCGTATGTTGAGCAGCATGCCATAGTAGACCACTATGTAGAGCGACCAGGCCAGATGTACACAAATAATGTGACGCACAGCCTTCTCACCCTTCCACATAGACCACCAGCCACTGGGCGGTGGAGCATCCATTGCCGTTTGAGCCTGCAGTTCCAGTTGTTGATCAATATCGTGAGGGAGGCTGTAACGGGTGCCATTCATTTCGGCGCACTGCAGCAAAATCTGTTTGGCTTCCTGAACACGTCCACGAGCTATCATCCAGCGTGGTGAATCGGGTATCCATCTAAAAGGGGAAATGGGAGAGAAACGTGAGAGTGGTAGTTATATAAGGTAGAAATATCGTAAACCCCCTTAAGCACCTCTACCTCTCCCGAAATTTTAAAAATCCCGCATTGCTTACACCGGTTTATAGGATGATTGTTGAAAAGTTAGATGAACATTAAAGGGGCGTAAAATCAAAGGATAAAAATATTTGTATTTTCCTGAAATTCGAACCAAAATCATACACAGCATAGTAGTTTCAAGTACCACGACATTCGCCTTCTGATTTTATATAAAACTTCGCTAGTAACTTAATTCGGCCATATTCATAAGTAGAATGACCGCCTACTGCGCCACGTGTTGAAATGTAATTGAAAACAACACACAATCCGAAAAGTAATTCTTTTTTTATTTAAATTAACGAGATTGACTTTATCTCTTTATTAAAATATTATGTTACCCCAAAAACAAGCTTCCCAAAAGAGGCCCATGCTACTTATTTAACGACCTTTTTGATTTTCAAGCTAGGTTCTTGCAAGCTCGAGCTCATTAGTTGTTTGCAAACCCCCCTTTTCCACCTTTAATAGATTTTAGCTTACTCCTCATGTCAGCATTGCCATGATTGTTTGGGAATTTTAGGGCATCATAGTAGCAAAAATCGACCCTTAGCCTCATTATATGGGTGAGAGATTTTCTTCCTCTCAGTTTCTATCGCTCTTTGGTTTTGACATGGTGCATCCGTACTCACTTCAATCTCGAGTCAGGATAATTTGACTTTCAAGTACGGATTCGAGATTGACCGTAGCTTTTTCGGATTGATACACGCTTTTCAGGATTCTTTCAATCCTTTCGAGCTTGAGATTTCAATCCGAAGGTGGAGATCAAATCAATGTTATTGAGCATGATTTTGAAAAGGTCACGCGATATGTAAAATGTTTCCGAGTTGGAAAAACATCTGATCCAACATGGTTCGCTATATAAGCCATCTTTACCAAACACGTTTGTACTCTCTTTCTTTGGTGCTGGTGAAAACATAATTTTCTGGAGCAAAGTTATTGATAATTCTGTCTTAATATACTTGTCGTGCTGACCCCAGTATTTATGATTTAATACTTACTGCCACAGATAGATAAGTATCACAGTGGGCCAAGAGATGGCCATATACAGATGCGACCAACTGGACCAGAAACTGGCCAAACCAGGCAGCATCATCACGCCTATGGACCAGAACTGCTCAAATAAAGTGATGACGCAGGTGCGATATTTGCCGCCCGTGATATCGGACACTAAAATAAAAAGATGGGGGGGTTAGATACAAGGATATACATTAAGGCCTGTTTCAAAACTTACTTATCATGCCACCGGCGGTATACATCTGGGCACAACAGACAGCCGATAGGCAACGGAAGAACACATGTAATTCATAGGAGGCCACATAACCCGTCAGATTACCACAAAAGATTTGCGTAATCATGCCAAACAGCATTATATTTCGAGGACTGAAACTAAAGAGGGGAATTGTGAGTTACACCATTCAATGGATCATTCTCATCAACTTACTATTTGAGCAGCTGGAAGGCCAAAATGCCTCCCGTTAGTACACCAAACAGATGGAAGAACTGTGTCACCGACACCAGAATATCACGCGAACAGACCAAATCATATTGTGTGACCACCGAGTGATAGTTAGACTCATGCTGGAACTCGGTGCAGGGTATCACATTCGAATTGCGATTGAGCGGCTTCTCCCACACTCTTGGCTCCTGTTCGCTATTCTCATAGTTGTAATAATGATGCGCATGCTCCTGCGCATCCTGATACACATTGCAGAAATCAATGGAAAACTCCTGATCCTCGCGCTCCTCCTTCTGTGGATGCGACACCTTTATCCATTCGGTTTGATTCTGTTCCGCAATCTTGGTATTTGGCGGTGGCTTACAAAAGAATTCACCATGCCGTGGAGCTGGGGCCGTAAATATAATGCAGGCCATGAACCAGGATGATGGTATTTTACACAAGAAGATCAAGAGTACAGTTCTTAGTTGCCATTTGCCCCAGGGACCGGTGATGCGACCCACTGCATCGACTTTGGTTTGCATTTTGTTGTTTGGTTTCGGTGACCTACCCTCTAAGCGTGCAAAGGTATCGTTGGGATAGAGATTGTAGCCGTGCGTGTGCTTATGATAGAAATCTCCAGTGTTATTGTTGTTGTTAGATTCACCCACGAGTGTGTGTGCTGGAGCAGGAGAACACTGAGTCAGCTGGGGGTTGTCTTTAGTAAAAGCCGTGTAGTGATTTGGAGATCTCACTGATATGTGGTTGCTCGAATTGGAGTTGAAGTTGTTGCAGGTGCGAGAGGGTGTTGACTTGTCTTCCTTTAGAGGCAGCAAAGGTGACTCAACCTGGAGAATGGAAGAGGTAAGAGATGGCAAATAAAATTGTAGTTTTTTTATTTTGTTTTTAGTGTACTTCAATCAACTTAGTTTCTATGCAATTATTTTACATTCATTTCCTTTCAATACAAAGTCTATTGAATTGTTTCTAAATTTTAGTTCTAGCTCTATGCTAAATAATTTCATTCATATTTAGGTCCGTGCTCTAAAAATAGCTCTTTCATTCCCCCTTGAATTTTCTTTGAATAGCAACTTCCACCACTCAATTACTGCTGCTTGACCTTGCCCGCACCCCACCTAAATATGTCAACTACCAATGCCCACACACACACACACACAGCCAAAGTGCTCTTAAAGAGTGCCAACTCACGTAGCCAAGTGCATCATTGACTGGGATTTAAGCATCTCCACCATCCCCCTTTGAAGCAATAACAGAGAGAACCACATATGCCAAATGATGCAGCCACTCGAATAACCAAATGATGAACATAAATTGCATGAACTGCTTCATTTAGTCCTTTGAATTTTGATCTCCCAAAAGCCATTTATAAAACTTCTTCAAGACAGTTCCAGTCAGTGCACTCAAAAAAAAGAACAAACACTTTTTAGAGTTATAAAACGAACACTCAGAAAATCAAGAACTTTGTACTTAAATTAAGTAAAACCGGAGTCGACAGTAGGTTAACTTAAGTTGAACACAGAATTCGAAATAAATTTTCAAATCCAAAATACTTAATTAAAGTCCATTTCAGCCTTTTTGCAATCTTATTAAAAATTCTTTTAGGTTTTAATAGTCTTAGTTTGAGACCCGATTTACTATTGAAATAAGTAATATTCTTTGTTGAGGTCTAATAATTTCTAGACATTCTTGAAACAAAATAAGAGCACATCAAAGCAGTGCAGAATTTACTTGGATTAAGCACATAAAGCTCTACAGAAATTTCCAACTGGTTCTTGAAACAAGTTGTCTTTATTGATTTAGAGGAGGTCACTAATCTACCTTCACTTCAAAATAAGAGTGTTAGAATGAGTTGGGAATTTAAGAAATGATTATTTTTCAAAGTAATTTGTATTTTACATAAGAGCTTGCTCTCAATCCACGACATTATGTGTTAGAATTACGAGCACGATTTTCCTAAATTTTGCCGCTTTCTGTAGGTACAAAAAGTTCTTGATTCAAGAACGATTGTTCTTGTTTCAATAATATAGACGATCGGTTTCAATAATTCGTACACATAGAAAAAAGTATATTATTATATAAAATATCCAACGGATCCATATGGAAGGGATATGTCTAAAATATCCTTTTAATCATCCAGCGGAGCTAAAAATCATCCAACGGACATGAAAAAATATTATCATTTGGATGATTTTGCAGCTCCAATGCATGATTAAAAGGATATTTAAGACATATCCATTTCAAATGGATGTTTTTGTATGGTATAAATTCTATCCAGATCAGGACTGCAAACCTCATAAATTCTACGGATCTCCGGCTCGCTGGTTCGAGCCATAATTTAAGGTTTGAAAATATTAGGCTCGTGGTTTTGGGGCCAAGTTTTGGTTCGAACCTTGGTTCAGCCCAAGCAATACATTTATTTAGTTATTAAATATATCATAATTTTAGTACTTCATTAAATCCAATGTGTTCTTAAAATCTTAAATAGTTCTTCTATTCTTAATTTTTTCCTGCCCATTTTCGCCGAACCGAACCGAAGTTTAAAGTTATTGTAATATTCTATCTCCATCAAAGAAGTGAAACATAATTTCACGAAATGACAAGAAATTTAGGAAATAATATCATTTCTGCCATATGTTTCTCCAATTTATTTTGCCATTCATATTGTGTAATTTTTTGAAAATGATGACATTCGCCGCGAGTGGATTTGGTTTTTTTGCATATCAGAGAGGTAAGTTTTGTTTATTTATATATATTATAATTGTATTTAAAGACTATTTCATTATTGTCTCTATAGCATAGTTCAATAAAATATTCCGACTCGTTGTAAATTAAATTGAACTGAAAATAGTCGAGTATTGACACCGTTGGTTCTCAGCTCAAATACAAAAAACCTTGATCCTTTTTTCTGAGTGTATGTGCCTTCAATGCAACTTGTGTGGCAAGCTCTTTGAATTCAGCCAAATCAGGTTGCTTCAATGCCAGCACCATATTGAATTTTCGCTATTTATGCCGTTTATTACTCACACATTTAATGCCTACTTAAATTTTCATTTCATTCAGTCTGCTTTTGTTTTTATTTTGTTTTTTTTATGTCACCCAAGATGACCGTTTAATCAACCGCAAAATATGTAATTACCATTGTACACGAAATTGTGTGAAAATTACAAATGAAAAATGTGCCTCATTAATTATGCCGAAAAGACTAATCCTGGTAATTTATTTATGTACATTAAATAAACTTATTTGAAAACAGAATTTAAGTAAGTTGAAAACATTTGATAGTACTCAGTTTTTTTTGTGGAGAATAATCAATTTAGATTCAAATTGGTTTTCAAATTTATTTTGGGAATTTCCCATGAATCAATAGAAAGTTCTTTAATCAATTTTTAAAGATAATCTGAATTTGCTTTTTTAGCGATTCAAGTTTTTATAAGACCATATAGAATTGTATAAGTTATTTATCAGGGAATCACGGATCAGATCATTTTCGCTTAATCTGTATCTTTATTTAAGCATTGGCCAATTGAGTTGAAGAAGCGAAAACACAAAAAACAGTAGCTTGTTTCTGATTCTCTTTGCTTATGAGAAGAAGAAACTGTATTTTTTTGTCGCTCTCCGCTCGTGCTACACAACAACAATAAAATGAAAACCACTAACACTTTTTTGTCAAAATTCAATCTTTTCCTCCATAGATTTTACAAGGGAACAGCATTTATTATAAATGCTCTTTAAAGTATGCTATGCTTAATAATATTACCAATTTAGGAAGACAATTCTATCATAGTTGGCTGACTACTGACTCATTTTGAATACCTTCAATTAGTCCGTCAAGCTTAATGAATGCAAAGCGTGGATTATGTATGCAGCAGGCATTACTGACTCGCAGTTACTTATAACAATTGAGAATTATTTAAGGAAATGAAGATGGCATACTTTTTGGGGAATTGGTCGGGATATTCTTTTTGTGTATAATCGGGATATATGTTGCATGAAATATTATATTATGATAAATATTTTATTTTCTCGGGTTGTTGATTCCAGAAGTCTGAAGTCTTTGTATCAGCTTCTGGAAAAACCTATGTTTTATTTAGAAAAACAACCACTACTTATCAAATTAAGTTATTTTTAAAGATTTACTTGTTTGACTTGGTTTACGGGGGGCTGTATTTAATGCTCCAACAATAGTCCGCCATCATGTGAGCATTCCAGTCAATTGTCATATTGACTTTGTAAGCTGTGAAGTGAAGCAAGCACGAAATCTGATCTTGCACTACGAACACGTGGTGTTAGTAGGGCGTATGAGTGACACGCGGGGTATAAAAATTAGGGTAGATATGAAATCAGCGACCTAAAATTTACTAATTAAATTTAATGCAACAAAAAAAGGTAGTTTTATTCCCTTGTGTTATTCTTTAAAATCCTTTTACTTATTTAATTCAATATATATTGTGCAGACATTTATAAATTTCTTTGCTGTCCTTTTTAGATATGTGAAATGTAATGAGCTGGCTTAGTCCTTCTATTGGGTAATAACAGTTAAATGGCCCAGCATCAAAAGCCCAGGTCCAAGGCTATCATTTTTTTCAATCCGACCAATTACCCTTGTGTTTATCCCGTCAATCGAAACCATGGGGCGTATACATTATTTCAATTGATTGAACCAATTCGGTCACGTGACCATTGCGAAGTATAATTTATTTTTAAAACAAATTCCCTTTTGACAATCGACAGCAATAACCTTCGAAAAAATATTTACACAAGTGCTGGGCCCCCCGACAACATTTAATTGACGCCATAAAAATAGACAAAGACAAAGAAACATGGAATAGCCAAAGTGTTGCATATTTATGGGCGTCGCTGCTAAAGTTTTTCCAGTTGTTTGTTCAAATGTTATGCAAGGCCTCAAAATCGGTTAATGTATTATGCATAATATCGTTTGTTTGACTTTGTGGGATTGCCGGCAAGGTGAAATTTTAATGGTGCCTTTGGCATTTCATCAGTTCAATATCAAATATTCTGTTAAAAGGCTCGTGAAATCTGATATGAAACGAAAAAAAAACCGAAACTTTAATGACAACAAAAAAAAAACGGGCCAAGCTCTACACAATTGCGAACAATTGTTGGAAAATTGGCACTGCTTAGGGTGTGTATGCTTAGAAAGAAACAGGAGGAGGCAAGGTAAGGGGAATCCGTCAGGGGCCTGGTTAGTTTCAAGGACGTTTGTCAACCTAAACAAAACAAAAAAAAAATTGCCACACGAAATGAAAACAAAACGAGTCGTGGGTAGGGAAGAGCAAATTGTTTAGAGGGCTATTTGAATTCTTTTTTAGAAAACCTTACTATGTACAGGGGGACCGACACCAACTAACCGACGAATCTATGAAATGAAAACTGAGAAAAAATAATGCTTGAACAATTTTGAAGGTATGAACCATATTTATAACATAGATGGCTATTAGAAAATATCTTTTGTTCTGTCACTTTTATAAACTCTTTTTAGGCTCAAACCATTTTTTCTTAATAAATGAAATTCCTAAATTTTCACAATTTTCTGGACTTCACCCCCATTTCTAGGTGTCTGCATAAAGAGAGTTGCTTGGAAAATATGTGCTTGATTGTACAGTATCAAAGATTTTACAATGAATGTATTGTATAGTCTTTGATAGTATTTAAAACTGTTTGAAAAGAATCACAGACTTTCATACATCTTTAACATAATACAGAGATATAATGGAAAAAATGTCAACTTGGTGTTCATGTCGTATATATATATATATTTTGAAACTTTGAAACCATTTCGAAAAAACCAAAAACCAGGGATATAAATAGTATGGAAACAATAACTGGTTCGGTTCAGTGATTTGAGCAGCTCTTAAACATCCGTTTCGGTTTATTAAATGTTTTTTTTGGAGCTGACTGTTAGCACACTTTCGAAATTGAATTTGAATTTGAATAGCTTTAAAAACCTAATCTGGGGTGTCCCAGAAGTCTCTAGAGATTTTCGTAAAAGCGGCTTCTTTTCGAATTAAAACAAGAAAGAAAGTCGGTCAAGCCCGACTATAACATACTCTGTACCAAGAAAATTTCTTTGATCATAACTCGAAAACCGTTCATCCGATCATCTTCATTCCTTTGGCGGATCGATAAGTTATCCTAATAACTAAATATGTTCAGAAGGAACCAGCCATCTTCAAAACTGTGGGAGATATGACGTTTTTTCTAAATTGCGGGGGCGGGAGGGGGCGTGGCCAAAATTGAAAATAAACTTGATCTGCCTGCAGACATTAGAAGCATATGTCCCATACATGTCAAACCTCTATCTCTTACCATCTCTGAGATCTGTGCGTTCATACGGACAGACAGACAGACAGACGGACAGACGGACATGGCTATATCGACTCGGCTGTTGATGCTGATCAAGAATATATATACTTTATGGGGTCGGAGATGCTTCCTTCTGGATGTTACATACTTTTGCACAAACTTATAATACTCTATGTACCTACGGTACAGAGTATAAAAACTACTTGCTACTAGATTAGTTGTCAAAAGCTGAAAGATTTCACACCGATTGTTTAAGGCCAAGTAAGCACTTGCAAGTCAAGTTTTCCTCTCTAGTATCCGTCATTAGTCCTTTCACTTTACATCAAACGTTATGCTAGTTAAGTTCAAAATGCATTTGATTATACTAAAATCTCAGGATATTTCTGTTAAACCCCTTAATATAAATGTTTTCACTGCAGCGCATTCTTGCACTTCTTCATTCTTGTGTCAAAAGTCATAGGGGCTAGCGGTTGCAAAAAAGGAACATTCAATTTTAAAAAAATGTTTAATAGTCTTGGCCAAAGTCAAGTTGGTGACCTTAGAGGACACACGAGACCACAGAGCCGCTATTCGAGCTTTGGCCAGAGAAAATATAATTCAAGCAAACGAAATTTCATTTCTATATGGAAACTGCAGCAAATATGAAATAGAACCTAGCATAAATGTTGAACATAATTGAGAAGATCGTCCCATAAAGAAAATGTGACACTGCAGTCTGGTGATGGGTATATTAAGAGATCTGAGAATAATTGAATGTTGGTAATAATTGGTGTACTGCAGCAAATACTTTTTCATCTCAAAAGAAGAACAGAATGTTCTCTCAAACTATCGAGATAAAATGTTCGGAATGTTCTTTAAATGAGCACAAGTCAGCTTATCTCAACCACAGTAAAAGTAACTATTTAGACATGCGGCTACAGTCCGCAATAGCCTAACGAGCTAATATGGCCCTTGACCCTGGACCTCAAACTTTTTGTTTTTTTTATGAGTTTAAAATATACTCAAAATCGAAACATATCAAATCACATCACATTTGCTTTCTGCAAAAGTTATAGAATTAAGAAATGATTCTTGAAGTGAGAAAGTTTCATAATGATTAGTTTTTGACAACGAATGTGCGCATATTGAGTCCAATGTTCTCGGTGTTTTCCCTCTGAGTCATATTGAATTATTAATTAGAATTAAATATGTTTATTGAAAGTGTGGGAATGCACTTATACCTGGGTAGTGCTTAAGGACAAAAACCGGTGCCACACAAAGATGCCATCTGTAAGGCGTTTCCTGAAACGTACAGCAGGTGGCGTTCCATTGGATTGACCTTCTTTGATGGAGCCTAGAGCCGTTGATTTGGAGCACACTAGAAGTCGAGAGGATGTCGTGTGCCATCCAGAGCAAGGTAAGCGTCTAACAGCTTAAATCTCGTCAGAGAACTGAGCTTAATCGAAACGTTTTGTTTAAAGGTTTTGGGGTTTTTAGAGAGACACCGGTTCGGTTTGTGGTTCGGTCGTTTATCAGAATAAGCGGATCGATTAAGGTTTGTTTCGATTTTATTCAGAACCTGTTTCATGCTTCATTATTTCGAAACATATTTATTAAATGGTTGCTTTTGGTAAGTGCTTGATCGCTTCAGCTCCAATTTTGCAAATATCTTCCACATGATTTCAAATTTCGAGTCAAATTATCTTTCGTTAAGAGCTTCGACTACTCGTTTTTAATTTACTTTTTCTCATGGAACCTTTTAAGCCTCTACCCTAAGCACAGTTGAAAAACTTACTGGTTTGATTGATTGTATAAAGTAAAAAGTTTGGATGTATCAGCAACAAATTTAATCTACATATTAACCTTTCAGAAACTTGGCATAACAATATTCAATATTGTCAATATTCAATCAATCATAAGTTAAGTTAACTTGCCAGCTGGGCCAATATGGGTTAACAATAAGTTGGCAAATAGACTTATTTATTTTATAATTAACAGCACTCATTGTTTATATTTCTATAGTCTGAAAAGTAAGTTCTAATTATGAACAAATCAGATGAGACAATTGTGAATACACGTGACAAATCACAAGTGACTGAGAAATAAGCAAAATGGCAATTGAAATGAAGTGGACATAGCCAATTAAGTAGAAATAACCCTTTTGTTTTTTTCCACAATTCTTTAAAGTATCTCAATTTAGTCTCAATTATGCTAAAAGCTGCTTTCTTCCACTTTAGGTATTGTTTACACATTTATGGCATATTTACTTATTTCGTTTCTAGGTTCAACACAATGAACTCCCACATAAATTTGTATACCATATATACGCCCAATCAGGCACTCTGTTTTCAAGAGTAGGCGGCGTTTTGTTTTCTTTCCTGTTTAACAATAAGAAGTAACTTGCTATTCGGTCCTAAACAATAAATACATAATTAAAAGGGAATATTGAGAGCAGCAATGGCGTCTTCATACTTAAAGTGCCAGGGCCGTAAATGAAAAGTAATTCAATTTATGCCACCTAATGACACAAGTCAATGAAAATATCCCTAGAGAAGGAAACTCAATTTAATTTTCTGGTTTTGTGGTCATTTGTGAAAATATATCACAGATGAGTAAAGTTGCTTTAATTATACTTTAGCCCCAGGTCCAGCCGAAGCCAATGACTTTGTCTTCAGTAAGGCAGACGCAGCGGCTTATGAATAATTTATGGCAGGATTTTTTTTTTTGGTCTTTACGCGTTATTTAAAACTCAGCGATGTGAGAAGCAATTTTTTGGTTTTTGACATATTTATGAATTGGACGTTGGCTGCAAAATGTAAAAAAGAGTTTCAAGCTAATTTGGGCATTTCTGATGCATTTCGAAAGCGAGCATTTCAGTATCATTCCTATTCCCAGTCGAGATTCTTAGTGTGACTTTGAGGTCTCCTTAGAATTTCAATTTCAATCTTAACTTAAATTTAAACTTACGCAAATATATAAGAAGTATAACATAATTTGATACTATCCCTGCTTATATCCATCCCATTCCGTTCTTCTCTATGCAAACTGTATCATTTACCCATTAGCCTTGCCTAATGATTAATTAATTTGTTGGCCTAACAATCTAAAGATAAAGTACAACTTGAGCCTGCTCTCAAGGTAACAGCAATGAGGGCACACAGACGCATCCAGGCACTCACTTACACTCACACACCCACTCTTTTAAGAGCGTGGGCCACGTATGTGTGATTCTTTCACTGTCCATCAAATATGAAGCATATGAAGCATTGACAACAATAAGGCAACCAGAGTTAATTGGAAAAATGCAAGAAGAAAGTGTCATGCGGATTTATTTTTGACAGGTGAAATTGGAGGCGGCAGTATACTTATTGTTGTTCTATGACTTGTTCATTTTGTTGTTCAGTCAAGTGAATGTCGAAGTTGTTTGACATGAGTGTGCCAGGATGTTGTTTATGCATCAAAGCTTTTGATTTAGGTAGATAACAAAAAAACAGATTAACCACCTATTTCTCAGTACGCAATTTCCGCTCTTGAATATATTTATAAGTATTCTGCGAATTCATCACTTGCATGTAGCAATTGGTATCTTCATGTTGTATATAAAAGGCAGACCCTATAAGTCAAACCTGTTATTGATCAGCATCAACAGCCAAGTAAATAAAGATATTGTACTAGACTGGATCTCTAAATCACAAAACCTTTGCGAGAAGTGAAATTGAAAGCTGATGGCTACTAAAACTTTATGTTACATTGGGTTTCAGCGTGAAAAAGTTGCTTAGAATCATAAATCATTCACCATTTATGTTTTTGTCCAAAGCAGGGCAGCAAACCGGATTTGTACCGAACCGGCTCAATCCCAGACTTTCGAATTTTATTTAACCGAAACTGTTCCGTTCCTTAAATGTTGGTACGGCTCAACAAAAATGGTGGACGTCAGAAAATTTGTCTAGCGATTTCATCTGAAATCTGGTTGATTTATGCGACTGAGTCTTAAAACGGACAGCACAGCACAGCTATTAGAGCTTAATATACTTCCCTTAAGCTAATTATAGGAGCATTAACATTAAATATTTCAACATTATGTTAGCAAACAGCGCATGTGTCTCAGAGAAGTATGCAACGTTTTTTATAACCTTTATAACTGTATCATTTATTATTCGATCTCTATGAAAATTTGTGAGATTTTAGATATTGAGGAGTTAGTCGATGATGCCTCCATCTGCCTGTTACATACACTTGCACGGCTGTAGATTGCCCTTTTTACTCTACGAGTAACGGGTATTTAACACAGAATAGCATTCAGAACTACTTACAATATCCCCATCCATAATAGCCTGTGTTTTTAAGAACCTTAACTACAAATATTTTTGCATGTTTCACAAAAGCTTAATATAACATTGGAAATATGGAACGAAATGGTATTTTACTTAATAGTAAATTATATTTTGTGCCTTCAATTTTCCAAGACTCCTCCAAAAATCGTTCCGACCAAATGCTTGAACACATTAAAAAAGACTAAGGTTCGCTCTGTTCCTAAGCTTGTCTAACCTAAGGCTTTGCGCCGGATCTTGTTCATAGCTTGTAAGATTTACAATTGAGGATCATTCCTCAAAAAAGTCAATTTTTACTACCAGATGTTTGATTAAGTTCTGTAGTTGAATAGTGTACATTAAGATTGATCTATTCACAGTCACCGTCTGTGTGTGTTACTTTAATCTACTTTAATTAATTATTATATTGCAGGGATGCAAACCACTCGAAAATAAGGACTGGTTCGGTTCAGTGGTTCATACAGTTTCTGAACCGCCGGTTCGGTTCATTACATGGTTTTTCGAGCTAGCTGAACCGCGGTTTCGGTTCGCTTCAGTGGTTCACAAAGGCACATTATGAGATATTATGATTGTTGGTAGTAATGTGACTTGTCGAACACTTTTGAAATTTAATTCTTATAATCCATTTAAATATTTTAAAAATCCTTAGAAGAATGTCCAATGCTTATTATGTCGGATTTCCAGGAGCCGTCTATAAGTTCCTAGATGAATACTCTCGAAAATTGAGAATGTTTGCTAGAAAAGAATACGTACTATGCATCGTAATTATTATATTTATCATATCCCTTAAGTTGGGCTCAGAACTGAATCATAGCTGAATCAGCTCAGAAATGAAAGGGCTGGTCCTGAATTCATGACATCATTTTTTGAAAATTTGGGCCATGGATTTTACTCTGACATGTCCTACTACGTCATGACCTTAGTTGATTTTAGGCATGATTTCAGTCAGAGAACTGAACCGAACCGAACCGTTTTTATTTGTGGTTTTCGGTTCGGTTCAGGAATTCTGAAAGGAAGCCGGTTCGGTTTGCGGTTCGGTTCACCGGCTGGAATAAGCAGTTCGGTTCGGTTCAAAACCGGTTCGGTTCAGAACCGGTTTGCATCCCTTTTATATTGTCATATCTATAAGTTTGTTAGTATTTGCTTTATCGATTTACCTTCTAGCCTATAAGTATGTAAGCGCGGATTGTTATCGATAAGTTCTAGCGATTGCCAATGAACAGAACCTGTTTGCATACAGATATCGGCTGGTTAGTGTTCAGGCTTTGAAGATTCTATAATTGGTTAATGCTTCATGGTTCAAAGCAACCCGATTAAATGCTTAAACCAAAGATTTATAGATATTACAGATGACGCATGTGGAACAAATCAAAAATTGGTAGCCAATGTTAGCTACCAGCAATAATCGTGTTTTCTTCCACATTTGTCATTTATTATATTTATAAATCTTTGGTAAAACATTTACTGCGGTATATCGAAGATATATAGATGTTTCTAAATGACGCATGAGGATCAAATCAGAAATTAGCTACCAGGAACAATCGTTTGTTGTTTCACATGGGTCATCTATAATATCTATAAATCTTTGCTCACACTAAATGAAAAAAATTAAAGCAAGTAGGGAACACTCTCAACACAGTTCAACTGGGGGTCGTGACTATATGCTAAATATGAGCTAGAATACCACTAGGATGTAGTTAAGTAGACTTAAGTAATTAGCTGATAGCTCTGTAAAGGGCCTTACGAATGTAATAAGGCCTTCTTATAGTCATAAATTAATGATTAAAATCTTTGAATTTTTTATAATTTACTTTTGACCCCAGCTAGGCCCCAAGACCAATATTTTCTATACAAGCATTTGAAGAGTTTTCAGCTAAGGCTGTTGTGTGTCTCGCTATTGTTTCCCATTTTCCATTTTCTCTTAAAGCCTTGCCTATAATTAAATGACCTAATGTATTTTATTAAGTCTGGCCAAATAACTTTCTGTTGATGTGAGCTATATCGTGACCAGACATTCATGAGACAGACAAAATGACTTGCATAAATATTTGATAAGCTAAGTCGTTGATGACCCACAAGCTTGACCCTCAAGGCGGCAACAGAATCTGCATTGAATATTCCTGAATTTGAATATGCGGCACATATTGATGGATACTTTTACTGGCATGTGGTATGCAAAATTTATGTGCTATGTCGCAGTCATCAACATTTGTGCTGTCTGTTGAAACAATTTGTGCAGATTTATGTGTGAGAGGACTTGGGGAAAATGCGAAATTTGTCATTAAATTGATTGCCTTTGTGGCTTTGTGTGCACAAGTGTTCGCATTTTGAAAATTACCAACTTCTTCAAGGTGGCAAATAAAATTTGGTTTTTATTGTTATTTAATCAACTTGCGTCAGTACGAACATAGATGATGACATAAAAACAGAATCGTTTTCAATGCCAATGGCAAAGTCATAAAATTTAATTTGGATTCACTTTGAAAACAGCTGCGTCCTTTTTTTTGGGGGGGTACCATTACCCTTGACAAGTGATAAATTCTTAGCAAATCTTTCCTTTCTTTTTTTTTTTTTTTGCTGTGAGTGTAGCTGGAGCTCTCATCCTCTTTATCTTTTGATTATTTTGATTTATGCCAACTTTATCTTTTTCGGCTACAATTGATTCAGACATTTTGCACATTCTCCACAAGTGAGACAGTTCAATGTTGTCCTCTAACCCCGTGAGATTTTCCGTCGGGGCAATCAAACAAGTAGAAACCGGGTGTGTGTGTGTGTGTGTGTAATGTGAAAAGCTTAAAATTCTAGACTTGTCTTTGATTTAAGGTTATTTTCAAGAAATTTTCATAAAATTCATTGCATGCCTTACGCACTCTTTGTTGCCTCTTTGTCATATTTCATTTGCTTAAGCGGTTGTGAGGGTTTTTTTTTATAAAAAAAATGTTGTTTAACCCAAAGTACCTACGTACGTAAGTGTTTACAAGCACTTAATCAAAATTTTTGCTTGGCTAGCAACAAATTAGAAATTACCAAATTATGCGCTAAAAAGTAGGCTACGTTTTATGTGCTTGGTGCGCAGACACAAAATTTCCCCTAAATGTTTTCAAAGGACAATGCAAATAAACTTTAGAAAAGTAATATTATGAGATAACTGACCTTACTCTTACAAAAATACTGTGGTTAAGAGGACAACCAACTGTTGTTACCAACTTAAAAGACATCTTCAACTTTGAAAGTTTAAGAATTGAAGAAACTTATGACATTCCGATATGTTTTAAGTAAAATACTCGGACTTTGGCTGACCATCTGAGGCTGCTGACAATCAAATCGAGTCAAAGATGTATAAAACGCTACATATGGCTAAGAATTTTAATAACTAAGAGTGTCTATTTCGAGTCATGCCTTTAGCCAAACAGATTTTCTTACCAACAAAACCATTTGTATAATTAATGTTTTTCTAGGTTAACTTAGCTGGACAGCCTAATCAAGAGTTGTGTTCCTTACAAACGATAATACCCTCTGTTATGGTATAATAACTAATATTAAATTTTCATTACAACCACAGCTCATTCCATTTCCATGCTTAACCAAAGCAAAGAAATGGAAATGCCTTACTATATTTCAAAACTGCGACTAAGCCGCTTATGAAATACCCACAACATGGCCAAAAAAAAAAGACATACTATAAACATAAATTGGCTTGGACCACAAACATTTAGTTGACCTTGGTCTTGGTTTTGATTATGGTTGCTGCCTGCCGCAAGCATTTAATCGCATGTCCTGCTGCTGTATCATAAATTATACTGCAACACAATTGGGTAGCGACATTTTGGTTGACAAGCAAAATAAAAACCAAAGACTGTCATAAATTGGCAACAGATCATAATTCCATTTAATGGAATATACAATAATATTAAAAATATATTAAAATGACCAATACTTTGTGCTTATCCAAGATTAAATTTCATTCTCTTTAAGTTAGAAAAAATTGATATTATGCCCCAATTCTTGCTGTTGTACTTCTTGTTGTCATTTTGTGAAAGCGAGTATGAGGTAAGTTGAATTTAATCAGATATTTAGGTAAGGTTGGGTTAAATTGCGATGGTAGAAGCGTTGAAGTTGCTTCACTTAGACCAAAAATGTAACCATTTGGATACCAAATAGTACCTAAACTTTAGTTTAGGTCAGTAAAATAAATAAATCACTAAAATAAGACTCATCCATTTGAAATCCCTTGGGGCCAATTCCACATATTCTAGATAGCTACTGACAGATAAACTCACACTTTTCTTTGTTATATGGTGACAGATAAAGTAGCACAAACCTGTGTCGCAAATTAAGCTCAATTTCATAGTTTTCCAAAATGACTGGTTGAAAATGTTGACCTAGGATTGCGAATCGCCTCCTGCAGAGCGTTGGATAGTGTCAGAGGAATTGCTGTTCGCTTTCTTCTTCATCATCTAAGCAATAGCTTGATGCCAAGTTGAGTTTCATATCTGAATGTTAGACAGTCTCCTGCCATTCTGCCTTTCCGACGCATTTGTTTCAAAGTTTGTTTAGAATGATGAGGTTTCACAGATGTGAAACGAACAGAACCGGTATGAAATCTGGATTCCGTTTATATTTTAGTGAGAACCCAACCTTGAACCGAAGCTCTTTAGAAATTTAAGCTGAACCCGAACTTGTTCCGAACCTAAGATTTCGGTTCGGTTCAACAAAAATTTTAAACAACGAAAATTTGTAATAAAACAAGAAAGAAATTCGGTCAAGCCCGACTATAACAAACTCAGTACCAACAAAATTATATGCTCAGCATAAGTTTTGATGCTGCAGCTGCTAAGCTGAAAGCAGAGATGCTGCGAGTAATATATTTTGATTATAACTCGATAGCCGTTCATCTGATCTTTACCACTCCTTTGGCGGATCGATGAGTTATCCTGATTACTAAATATGTAGAAGTAACGAACCAACTATCTTTAAAACTGGAGGAGATATGACGTTGTTTCTAGATTGCGGGGGCGGGAGGGGGCGTGGCCAAAATTGAAAATAAATATGATCTGCCTGCAGACAGAAGCATATGTCCCATACATGTCAAACCTGTATCTCTTACCATATCTGATATCTGTGCTATCTTACAGACAGACAGACGGACATGACTCGGTTGTTGTTTCTGATCAAGAATATATATACTTTATGGGGTCGGAGATGACAAACACAAACTTATAACACTCTATGTACATATGGTACAGAATATAAAAATTCTAGAAAATCGTTTAGAATTACTTATACAATCCCCACCCATATTATCCTCCGATTTTTAAGCTCCTCGACTCTAAAGCTTTTTTTTATAATTCTCAAAAGCAAGGGTCTACCATTAAATAGGTAATTTATTTCTAGAAAATATATGAAATGGAATTTTACGTAACAACAAATTATACATTGAAAATTCCCATGTGTGCTAATAACCGATTCTACCAAAAAACTTTACGATCCCATACAATTTGTGCTGTTGAACACAAAAATGATTAAGGAACTGAACCAAGGTTCGAACAGAAACCTTCTTTCAAAAACCTCGAACCTTTCCGCACCGTAACCATTGGTTAATTTTGATTAGAACCAGTGCATCGGAGATTTGTATTTAAATTTTCCTCCCTTCTTTTATAAGGTAAATGAAAATTCAGTTCTCGGAAATGTAAGGAACACTCAATTCTAAGAAAGTTAAGTTAAAAGGTACACTATATTTGTAGGTCTTGCAGGCTCGCCTAAGTATGCCTGCAGCAACTTCATTTTAAATATTTTACGATTCTTAGCATTTTCTCTGTTGTCTTTTTCTTCACATTTGTAGTCCATTTTCATAATGCCCATTGTGTTATTTATGTATCTTCCATACCAAATTGCAAATGGCAGCAGAAATATGTGCTATAAAAAATTTTTATGACACATTATTTAGCTTAGATGATAGAGGGAGGGACACACACACACATCTCTGTTCTCCACATTCCACTAGGGGAATTTTAATGAACTTTTCACACTTGTAGCAACAAAAACAATTGCACTTCCGTTTGGACAGTCGACAGGCTTAATTACGCCACCCAGACATTTCCTGATGTGTTTATTTATTGTATTTACTCAATTGTCTTGTCATTAATCTAGTTGATTCCCAATTTTTTTTTTAAATTATGGTACTTTTTTAGCCCGCTTTAATTGGTTGTTGTTTGGGGAAGAGTAAATCTTTTTCCTTTTTTCTTTGGAATTTTAATTAATTGTATTTCCCTTTTCCATGTTAAAGTTACACATTTTGGGTCTCAACTTGCACAGCGATTAAAGTTTCAAATAAACGACAGCGAAGCCGGAAAACGACAAACGGCAGAGGAGGCAAAATTTATACAGTTTGTTTGTGTCCTTTTTGACAAACAGAAGCGCGTGTGCTTTATGGCTTTATGGCGCCGCTTTCGTTCTACAATTTCAATTTGCAAACTTAAGTTGTTCAAATGTTATGCAACTTTAAACCTAGGCTTTTAGATTTTGTATGTGTCCTTGACCTTGGTTTGCCTCTTTCCCTTTCAGGTTCAATGTACTTCCGTACCTTTGTCAAGTGGCAAATGTTGCAAACTCGAAAATGGTCTTTCGCTGTCACAAATCCAATTAAAAACCATTTTGCCGCTTATCGCTTTTAATAAATAATGAAATAAATTTGGTTGGCATTAAGTGGGGGAAAAGACCTTTTTGACCTAGGCTACCTTTTGGCACTTGAAGCTGACAAAACGGGGCATTAAAAGTTTCAACAATGGCGAATCAGCGAGGCGTATAACCGTCCGACTTGCTTCATTGTGTGTGGGTTAGGGTAGGGTAGGGTAGAAATTGTTTTCTAATGTTTGATCTTTAAATTTGAATACTTTAAGACTTTTGTATAAAATCTCCAAAACTTCCCACTGTTCCTTGCTAAGCCAAAATTTGTTGCCCGTATCTTTACGACCCCTTATGTGTGTGTGTTTTTGTACATAGTACACATAAAGTACCACACATTTGGGTACCATTTTTGTAAATCTCTCATAAAAACACACAAAAGAAAACTTGTATTTGCCTAAATTGGGCTAATCAAAATGTCTCCACCTTTTTAATTTTGCTTACATAAAAGGTTTGACAATGCAAATTTGATTTCCTTTTTTTTTTGTTTTGTTGTTTGTCAATTCGATTTGGTCAAAATTAATGGAAAAACTGTTGTTGACAGCCTTAAGAAAATTGCTTTGTTTACCTGGGAATATACAAATGAAAAATTTGCGTGGCTAAAAAAAAAAAAAGAGGAAGTAAAACACGCGACTTCAAAGTCAGCAAATTGGATTGAAAAACAGCTTGATTACTTTTAGAGTGAACGAGAGACAGAGGGCGGGGCCTTAACTAAATTAATAGTTCTTCGAATTTCGTCTTTGATTATTTACTGCACTTAGTTAACTCAACTCAACTAATATGATAACTTACTTCCAACTTCAGCCACAGTTACCAAATGTTTCATCAAATCTATTCAATTATGCACACAAACCACACACCGGTCGACTATTGGTTGCCATTTCCCCCTCCCCACTAAAGCATCCTTAATGAGCGCCAAAAGCTGCTGCTGGCGGCTGGCGAAAAATGTTTGCCAAATGTTTTTGCAGAATGAGTCAAATGGCCGTTTTGTGTTTTCCCTCCACCCCCACAAATGTCCTTAATTTGTGTATTTTTTTTTTTGTGAGTTTGTTGAGTTGTTTACTTTGACTTTGGTTGGCTGGTTGGTTGCTTGAACTTGGCTCAGGGTCACTAGCCTATATCTGTTGGCTGCCATCTTAAAATATTCTCGCATAGCCTTTACTTTCATTTTTGGCATTTCTGTTTAAATAATTAATTAAGTTTGGTCACACATGACATCAGCCCAAGTCGGGCTTTGACTTCATAATTAGCTGTGACAGCACATGATGATAGGTTCGCATTTGGTATATTTGGGGTAAGTATTGAGTTTAGAAAAGGTGACAGAAAAGAAAAGGTGATTTTGCATGCGCAAGCGATAAATGACTACAAAATTTTCCACAAAAAAAAAACAAACACACACACACATGGGTATGATTATGCAAATGTTTTTCCTGTTTTTTTTTTTTTTTTTGGTATTTCTTAGTGGATCCTTATGCAAATTAGTAAATACAAAACACGTGCCATGGTCGTGAATAATGTATTTAAATATACTACATACATATTGGGATGGCTTTATGTGGTTTTGTTGGTTAGTTAAGAATATTATTGACAAATTTTGTAAGATCCGATCAAGATGCGATTTTTATTTGTAGATGCTTTACTTTAAAGAGAAATCAAGAGGAAAATTTGGAAAAGTTTACGCCGGCTCCAAACTGCAACCTTTTTCAGTGATGCTATGATTAGATTCGTATTCTGGCTAGGGCAATATTTAATCTAGAATTTAAAGATATGAAAGCTGTCTGTGTTATTTAATATAAACCAGAGAAAACTTCCTAGTTTGTTTAAGGAAATTGTCAGGGATTGCAAATCGGTTCTGAACCAAACCGAAACCGAACCGCTAATTCCAGCTAATAACAGAACCAGTTGACTGTTGTCCTGCTCTCCTTTCAAAAATGGAAAACAGAACCGGAGACCACAAAAAAAAAACAAGTAAGGGCGCTGCAGTCGAGTTTCTCGACCACAAAATACCCTGTTCATTTGTTTTCATTTATTTGTTTTTGAATTTTTGAAGATGAATGTAACAAAATTATCATCCCAAATGTAGGCAACACTTTTTTCTAGTCCTGACCAACAACTGGGGGGGTGCTCTTATCAACTGTTTCGCTTATAACTCCGGTGTTTTTTGTCCGATCTGATTGTACTTTGAATGTAGAACAGATAGATATTGGGCCTAGCTTGATGTATACTAAACCACGAGGCTCTAACTTGAAAATTTTGGATCTGATGGTATTTTAGGTCTAGAATGTCTAGAGGAGGTCTTGGTTTTTTGGGGATAAAAGGGGGACGGAGTGGATTTTCCAAATCTGAAACAAACTTGAAATGCGTACAGCATAAGTCTACCTTCATGCAAAAATTTGTGGCTCTATCTCTTATAATCTCTGAGATCGACGCGTTCATACAGACAGACAGACGGACGGACAGACTGGCATGGCTATATCGACTCGGCTGTTCATGCTGATCAAGAGTATATATACTTTATGGGGTCGGAAATGTTTCCTTCTCCCTGTTACATACATTCGCACAACTTCATGATCCCCCTTTTCCCATTTTCAATTGGAACAGAGTATAAAAAACGATTCGCCTCGTTTCACTTCAATGATGAGTGGGCAAAGATAATTGTAATTTTGGGAACTTTAGTCGATATGCTAAAATGCAATTTATCAAGGTTTCATTTAAATTTAGAAATGATTTTAACCTAAGTGATTTGTCAACTATTTTAAAAAATAGGAAGACTGCATTTCTTCTTGGAAATTTGTTTGAGCATCCCCTGTGTTCTATTTGACGATACCCTTAATATTTTGTGGTGCTTATTTAATTAAGTCAACTTTAGAAAAGAGCTTTTTTTTAAGGAGCACGGGACGTTTTTTCTTTTTTTCGTTTCAGTTATCCGACTTATCGTTGCGAAGACCCAATATATCATTTGTCTAAAGATTTAAGGCAATTCAAATGTTTTCTTTGAGTTCCATTGCAAAACAATGCAACATTTTGTATACTTAAATTCGGAAGCGGAATCAAATCATTTAAAAATAATTTTAAAAAATAAAGAATCAACCAGTGAACCGCACCGAAACTGCGATTCAGTTAGCTCCAAAAGCTATTCGATGAACCGAAACGGCCGCTTTAGAATTTTTTAAGCCGTTAAGCCAAACCTCTAAATTTTTTATGATCGGCTGGCACCCCTGATCATGGTCATTTAGTAGAGTTAACCGTTACTCTAATGATTTTAAGTTCTTATCATATTCAGACTTTTAACCATAGAGATTTAATGATACTTAATAACGTGTGAAACACGTTGCAAACCTCACGGCTGTGAATAAAACGGAGCTCATCAACACTCAGGGATTTAAACCAAGTTTTTATTATCCCTGCCAGTTTATAAAAGGTAAAGGGAAGATGTTAAGCGACTGTTGCAAACAAGAGAAACGGGAGTCCCTTGAAACAGTACTGCACAGACAACCTATAAGTAATATCCATAATTCTGTGTTGATTATTGATCTACACTTTAAACCAGAGCTGCAAACCAAAAAAATATTCAGATCCCCGATACACTGGTTCGAACCCAAATTATCGAATGGTTAAGGTTCGGAAATTTAAGGGTCGAGGTTTTTTGGAGAAGGTGCTGGTTCGAACCTTGAGTCAGTCTATGCTTTATACAACATTACTAATTTTTGTTTTCTATGTGTTCTAAAAATTCTAATTGTATGGGAACCGAGTGGTTTTTGGGTCGGAATTGGTTGATAGAAAACATGGAAATATTCAATATATAATTTACAGTTTAGTGAAAATCCATTTCGTGGTTTTCATAGAAAAATATTACCAAAATAATGTTAGACCCTTGCTTTTGAGTATTATTCAAGGAGCTTTAGAGTTTAAGAGGAGCTTTAAAAACAGAGACTGTTATGGGTAGGGGTTTTATAAGGAAATGTAGTCATTTTGCCAGTTTTTTTTCCACTCCCCAGCCCATTTTAGGAGTCAGTCGCACTTAATAACAGATGAAGTCGGTAAGCAGGTAAAATTTTTGTGTCAGTCTTGTAGAACCGAACCGAAATTTTGGGTTCGAAACAGGTTCGGGTTCAGCTTTAATTTTTAGAGAGGTTCGGTTCAAGGTTCGGTTCATAGTTAAATAAAAGTCGGAATTCAGGGTTCGAACCGGTTCGGTTCAAAACCGGTTTGCAGCCCTGCCTTAAACTACTTTAAATAAAATCGAAACAGGTCCCTTTTCCAAGCCTTTAATACCGGGGAATCACTTTATATTGTTAACTGAGTGTTGAATTACTTAATCAAATGTTCCAACAAGTTATCACTCTGAGTAATTATACATTAGATTAATCCATAAATATCCTAAAAAAAAAATGTTCACTCTTTTGAATATCTACGGTATTTTGTTGTGCCCAGGTGAACAACTTTCCACGAATTTGAATTAAGTACCAGAGCATCTCTCCAAAATGCATGGTACAGTTTCGCTTGTCAGGCATTTTAAAGCTTTGTCAACCCAACGTAATGCTGCTTCATTATTTATAGAAAAATCGCATAATTTGTTGTTTAAGCAAACTTACAAAAAGAAATGTGAAAAAAGGAACGCCCAGCCGCCCATATATATATTTCTATAGAAGCTTATCTCTGGCACGCACAATTTGGTTTTGGCTTTTTGGGTTTAGCTCGTTTGCCTGCGAGCCAAGTTTCTAATTATCCTAAAGCATAAAATTACGCATGCATGTGATTGTGTAATATATACTGGTTGTAATTTATATGCCCTGCCATCTGTACTGTACAATCTGTGCACTTTAATAGTGTACACCAAAAAGTAAAAATTTTAATTAATTACACTAATCTCATCCTCATCTTCATCTGCATCATCATCATCATCATCGTCATCATCATCATTATCATCGTCGTCATCGTCGCCGTTATCATTGTCATCATTTCGAGCTGCCAACTTTTCATTATTGTTGCTGCTGCCAATGCTGCTAGAGGAGCCACTTAATCCATGACCATTGCCAACATGATTGGTATTATTGCCGCCAGACGCACTGCTGCCGCTATCCTTGTGCATAATGCGTAAAGGAAGACCGGAAAAAGCAAAAGTTTGTTGCTCCGTTTGCTAAGCAGCATTTAAATATACAATTTTGCACACTTTCACTGATTTGCTTGGCACTTTAATTCTTCAAAATCATGCTAAATTTGTTTCTCATAATTTTTTAAAAGTTTTGAACAAAACTGCGCTACAAAAAATGGGAAATTGTTAGAAATTTTCTACATCCGCGCTGTGGGCAAACTCGTTTGGTGCTGGAGCTCGACCAACGCACTACTGACGACGAGCCAGAAAGCAATTGAAAAGCTTTTCCAACGACTTTCACTTCGTTTTTCCTTGCAGTTTTCGCATCAAGTCACGAAACGAAAGCGAAAGCTTTTACCCTCCCTCGCCCTTAAATGAAAGCGAGTTTACTCAAACCGGAGTTCATTCACGAAATAGTCACGTGCCTTTCTTCCTTTCCGAGTCCCGGTTAACATTGGAGGCTTTTCGCCAAGCTGTTGCTCTGTGACGTTGCCCTTGTCTTTACGGCTTCAATTGAAGGTTAATGTTTGGGCCACCCAGGAACTCCCTCCCACTGTTGATGGCTGTGTTATTGCATATTTTATTTCACTTGACAAAAAAAATTCATTCCCATTGACTCAATTAATTGGCAAAGCAGCCCAGCTTAAAGACCCCCACGGAATGCTGACGCACGTGCCAATGCGTGCAATGCTCTGTCTGACACTAGATAGACCCAGGGGGTCATAAAAATGGCAACAGAAATGTATGAAATTAGAGCTGTACTAAGAAAAATGTTTAATGAACTTGATTAAACACAAGTGTGATGAGATGTTTGACTTCCCCGAAAACTCTGTCACCCAATTTGTTAAGCACAAGCGTCTGCATCTTAGCGCATACGACTATCAAATCAAATTATCACATTATTCAAAATCAAAAAAGAATATTTAATTCTGTTTTGTGTTTGTCGAAAATTAAATTTCAATATCAAAAATATTTTAAGTTTTAAATAATATCTGAATTTAAAATTCTTTTAATTCTGTGTATAAATTAGTATGACTTTAGTTACAATTAAATAAGAAAACTTCAAATTATTTGGATTACGCTGCAATTTGAATAACTATACGCTTTACTAGAGATGTGCGCGTGTCAGATATTTTTAACACGACACGATTTTAACACGAGCATCATATTTTAAGCACGCACGCACGATCCAACAAATTTTAAACACTACACGACTTGACAAGCAGGACTTGATTTCTCTAGCCTGATTTTTGATCCTATACTCCTAAGCAACTTAATGAATACGATTTACCAGTGATTTTTGAGTACTTAATTTAAGCTCGGATATATTCGAGCTAATCTTGATTGTGTTGATTTGTGCGTCTGTTGTGCTTCTGTGACACGAAGAAAAGGGTACACAGAGCACAGGGTTGGGCATATTCGACGGAATCATGATTTTAATTAATAAGATCATAGAAAAAAATACAATTTTTTCTGTTCGTGATAAAAGTCATTTAAGTAGATCTTTTTACATCACGTTTTAAACATGATATGGTTTTGGCCAACAGTGGCGTATTTTTTCTTGGACGCTAGGTCTTTTCAGGGTCTTTGGCTTGTTGATGTAAGCCTTTGATTTGAAATAGACCCACAAAAAGAAGCCTGTAGGCGTCAAATCTGATGAACGCGTCGGCCAGCCAAAATGAATTTTTTGCGAAAATTTCTCATCCTCTTCAGTCATATCGATGACCCCTTGGGCCCATTCCAATCGACATGGCGTTTGTGTATCTTGAACTCTTCCATGCTAAAAATTTACTTCGACAGACGCTTCAAGCACGTTATATGTAGTTAGTAGACGGCGAATTTTGCATATTTTTTTTTTGCAGATTTACATCCAAGTAAGCTAAAGTAAGACGTGTTACGTTTATAAAATTCCAATAATTCTGCACTGAATTACAAGATGACTTAAATAACGATTTAATGAATTGGAACGCCTGCAAAATACAAAATGATGGGAAAAAACATGTTCAATACACATTTATCCTAGTACAAAGATAGAAATCGGTCTAAAAAAATAAGCAAAATCCGCTGTCTATTAATTAGTCTATCTGTCAGAAGTTATAGTGCTGCCAGATGGATCCGTCGAATATGGCCTACCCTGTACCATCTCTGAGTATATCGATTCAAAAAGCCTGCTAAATATGCAAAAATAACTTAAGTCCATTTTTATTATTTTTAATGAAGCAAACTATTAACTATTCTACTAACTTACTTTGGTCCACCGATTCAAGATTAATGATTTTACATAAAATTCAGGATCTTGTCAACACAAAGCGAACAATCAATAGATTATTTTTTGAAAGAAGTTGGTAGGCCGACAGAATATCAGAAAAGTAATAATTATAGTAAGCTGTGGTAGAGCAACTGTGCACCAAGTAGTAAAAAGAATGATTTAATTTAACATTAATTATGTCGAAATCATGGGGATCTAAAGAGGTTCTGACGATAGACCACTGCAAATAGTACTCCATCACCAACGAAAAATGAAAATGAAACAAATAAGAAAACCATTTAACATAGTGCCAAGGGCTATGGACAACCCTCAGTTTCACTTTTAGATTTTTCTCAATTTTAGTTAGCTGAAACAATACACAAATCAAGTATACGACATGAGCGACGACCCCCAGTGGAAGTGTGAAGTTGTAAAATTTTGTACAGGTCAAAAACTAGAAGAAGAAAATTGCTATTCCAAGTTTGTTTTGTTACTATTTTTGGCTTGTAAAAAATGAAAATTTTCCAGCTTAACTGGGGGTCGTGATAGTATTTCTAATAGTATTTCTTTCTCACAATTAGTTACATTTTTCGCCCCATTAGATGAGCTGGTTTTAGTGTTGGCGTGTCTTTTATTTTGTTTACATTGATTGTTAATTCGTTTATTTGCAAATCTAATTCGACGGTTTGCCGTTGCTTCTCAATGCTTATAAATTTTACATCAACAGCTTTTTTACTTTACTTTTTTTTTTTGATTGAAGAGGAAGGTAGTCGCGATTGCGATTGGCACGCGCAGCAAACAAATTAGCCGGTAAGTTGTTGTTGTTATTGTGGTTGTTGTTACGTTGATTACGCATACGCCGCGTGTCACGGCAAACAGAAACAATACGAAAAGTTTTCTTTGTTATACAGCAAATGTAAACATTTTTTTTTTTTCAAAAACAAATACCCGCAATTTAATGAGTTTGAAGTTCTGACGTATGAAATCAAATTGAAGCAAATTAGGATTTATTTCCTCAGCTTGAAAGCTTGTACATTAGCGCTACACTACCTGAGGTTCTGGAGGTCTTGTCGACTCCCTACTACTCTCATTGTTGCTCTCTAAATGTGAATGGGGATGAATGAAACTCATTTTATTTTAATTTTCCACAGCACATTTGAATAATGTTTGTTAATTTTCATTTTAATGCGGTTAAATCACTTTAAAATTAATGTTTAAGCTTTTTCCTTTTGATAAGTAGTATAACACACATAATGTTTAAAACTAAACATGTCAATATTGCTGAGATTTTGCGCATTTCTGGGTACTGCGTGCCCCCACCACAAATTTCAATTAATGAGCAATTGATTTGGTTTCCGTTTGTTTGCGCACTGCGTAAATGGTCTATAAATAGTTGGGGTATCCAAGCATTAAAGAATCAAAAATGTATTTTAATACGAATTGCACTTCCCGCAAACAGGTTTTTTTTTACAATTTGTGCAACGTCAAGCGAGTTCATTACACGCTACCCTTTCACCGATCTTTACATGCCGTCTATGCAGCTGCCAATACATTTTCAGTGCCAAAAAAAATTATTTAAAATAAAAACACTCATACGCCGGGTTGGCCAATAATTCACATTTTGCTTTTTTGTTGTCTTTTTTATTTCGTTTGCTTAAGTGTTTCAATTCTTTTCTACTTTTTTGTTGTTATTGACGCTTTCGTTTATTTGTTCCTTCTGTTTGCTTCATCGTTTTCGATGTGGATTTAACTTTTTTCTCCGACTGCGAAGAGAGTGTCAGTAAAAGAGAGAACAGAGACTTTTCTAAACTACTCTGGAAACTAGAGCCAACAGCTGTTGGCTCGTTTCTTCATCAAAGAAAGCCGCTTGATAAGCTTTAAAAATCGTTTACTTTTTATAATTCTCACAGTTCTCACAGGGAAAAAGGGATAGTACATAATACTGGTTCGATTCAGTGAGTCACACAGTGTCTGAACCGCCGGTTAGGTTCATTACATGGTCTTTGGAGCTAACTGAACCGCGGTTTCGGTTCGGTTCAGTGGTTCACAAAGGCACATTATGAAATATTATGATTTCTATAGTAATGCTACTTTTCGAACACTTTTGAAATTTAATTCTTATAATCCATTTAAATATCTTTATCTTTATCCTTAGAAGAATGCCCAATGTTTATTATGTTGGATTTGTAGGATTCTTCTATAAGTTCCTAGAAAAGAATTCGTACCAGTAGTACCGCATCTTAATTACCCCATTTATCATATCCCTTAAGTTAGGCTTAGACCTGAATCATAGCTGAATCTGAATTAAAATGGAAGGGCTGGTATTGAATTCATGACATCCTTTCTACGAGTTTCAGTTATGGATTTTACACTGACATGTCCTACTACATCATGATTCATGACCCTAGTTGATTTTAGGCATGATTTCAGTACTGAACTCATGGGTGAGTTTCATGAGAAGTACTAAAACATGCTTGAATTCAGGCATTAAATTTATTTATTCATACTGATCAGGCCTGAATCAGCACTGAAACGTAGAGCTGCAGATTAAATGAGAAAAATCTCTCCTGTCTAAGATTAAAGAAAAGAAGTACCACAGGAAATTTTAAAAAAATTTCCACTAATGGAAAAATGCAGATTGATGACATTTATATAAGAAGATCGACGGGCAATTGCAGAAGACTTACAGTTTTAAATGTTGTACAATTTTTGTCAAGTCATCCTTAAAAGCTATATCGATCAGGCAACGCGAAATATGTGGAGGGTCGAACGAAATGTATAAAAATAATCTTTGGGAAACGATTCAAATTCCCAAACTAGTAAAAATCATTGGCTAGAGGAGAGGAATTACCGCTTAAGCTTGTCAGAGAACTGAACCGAACCGTTTTTATATGTGGTTTTCGGTTCGGTTCATTTCGGTATTCATATGAAATTTATATTTTTATCCATTTCTGTATAATGGAATATCTATTTAATGGTAAATGGTTAAATTTGCATCCAACGGAGCTGCAAATCATCCAAAGGATTTGAAAATGAATTCTTTAATATCAAAAAGGAGATATTAAAAAATATCCAATACAAATGGTTCTTTTTTTCTGTGCATAAATCTGTTAATAGAATTCTGATTTTGCTTTGCCTTCAGTTCTTTCGGATCGAAAATTTTGGATATGGGAAGAGCCTTAAAATCATTTTCGAAACATTCATTCTCAGCTTCACCATTGCTCCAAATAACACTAGAAATGCTAAATAGGCTTCGAGGATTAGAAGAAACGCCAGCATAAATCCGAGTGGATGTTTTATAAGGGGACAAAATAGAATTAATTAATAATTTCATTTCTTTTTGGAAAAACACAAAATCCTCAATACTTTTTGAACTAGCCGTTCAAAAGTACAAAGGTAAAATTTGGTAACCACATACTGATAAGGTCGTTAATTCTTTAAAAATTTGGAACTTGACTTCTAACAGATAATGCCGCCGATTTCCGTGATCCACACAAAACACAATCCAAGTTGATGGAAGCATTAGGATTGTTCTGTTAATTAGGTTAATCAGAGTTAAGATTATATTTAAGATTTAAAACCAAAGTCCAGAACCTATATTCTCTTAATTTTATATGCAAAATCAACTTATTAATCATAAAACTGAAGCTTTAAACAGTAGACAACAAACTGTTGAGGTGAAATATTGTAAATAAAAGCCTGTATACTGATAAGCGTGCCAGAGTTAGCTTTATTCTATTCTATTCTTTTTGATAGCTAAATATAAACATTCTATGAACCAATTAGCACATAATAAAATATTTAATTAGTCAGTGACTAAGTTGGCGCAAGCGAACTAAGACAGTTTGGGGTTCCCTTTCGAACAGAAAAGTCTATTTTGCTTTCGTTATACACTCTTCACCCTTAATATGAATATGAAATCTTGTGGTTTATAAGTAACACTTAATATAATTTATAAGTAAACCCAATAATTAATAATGATGCAAACTAAATATGGGAAATTACAGAGTTCAGGGGAAAAAATAGCAAAAAGATAGTGTTGGCGGTGACTGCAGCCGTTGGCCACACGACTTACTATAGAGCCATGAATTATGCATCACTAAATATTATTCCCTGAGCGTATTGTTTGGTGCAAAACGTGTTTGCATATATTTCAATATGTAAGAATGCATGTAGGTATGTGTGTGCACAAACAGTTGGGGTCAGTAACTGGAGTGGTGATGCAACAAGCTAATGAATTGTTGAAAAGATGCCGCTCTGAATTACCAAGAAAATAAAAGTCCCCTTTCCAATAGCAATTTTCCCCATTATTATTAGGTGACTGGTTTAAACATAGTAACTGCGACAATTTTCGACGTCACTTTTGTAATATATTTATTTAATTCTTTGCCTTACTCATACTTGGGTGCAAAATTCCACGCCTGGTGCATTTATATTAATGAATTCTAAATCCAAATCAACATTTGTGCATTAATTATTCGGAGAAAATGCAACAAATTGCATTTGTTATTATGTTATGGACAAACTATATATTACATGTGCTACTAAGTGTGCTTATACATCGATATTTGTTTATATGCAAAATAATGTATTTTCTTTTTTGTATCTCAATGCTAATTAGCGTTTGGTTGGTTGGTGAGAAATTTCTTTCTATTTAGTATGCTTAGCAGTTAATGTTGTCTATGTTAGTAACACTAGTTTATAAATACTAAACCAAACTTTTATAACACTCCGCCTAATTAATTACACGTATATTTTTCTTTCCTTTGATTATTTTCCCACAACTATCCAACGAGGTAAGAAACGAATACCAAAGATCTATGTAATTTAAATATTATGAAAAATCAGTGTTAAAGACTGGATTTAGACGGAGGAGCAAACTTCATTAAGTTTTTTTTTAAATGCTTATGCTTATAGGAGAGAGTTGTAGTGGTGTTGCTTGCCCCTCTACACCTCTTTCCTACTAACGAAAGCTTTTTCAAGAACTTCATGAAGTTTGCTCCACCTTGTAAGCCCAGTCTCAGTTATAAGAAATGGCAAAGTCAATAAGTCGACCGAGAAATTAAAGTTTAGTAACCTAAATCCAATAGCAAAGATTTATATTTAGGTATTATGGATGACGCATCTGAAAGAAAACACGATTATTCCTGGTAGCTGACATTGGGTACCAATTTTCGATTTTTTCCACATGCGTCATCTATAACATCTATAGATCCTAGATTGTCAATCGATCATAAAGTGTCTATAAATTGTTGTATTTTGTGTAGACTTTATTATATCACGAATTGACTAGCCCCTCCTTGCTAGAAAATTGCCTGTAAACATGATCTTTATTGACATTATATTATATATGGGCTCTTTAGAGTTATTCTAAGAAAAAGTATCTATTTCCTTTTTCATGTAACTGGTTTCATTTACTAAGATCTGAGTGACCCTATGATACCATAAAAATATTTGAATTCTTTCTACTTATCATTGGCAAGTTGACTTAAATACAAGTGAATCTCCTTTACCTTGAAAGCTGGTGATTTAAGGTTATGACATTTTTCAGTAGCTAACCACAATTGGTTACTGACGGGCTATATAATTTGAGATTAAGGTAATTAAATGATCAAATTAAATACTGAAATGAAGTCAACGATGATGTTTATCTGGCCAGAAGCTTTTGTCTCTCAGAAATTCGAGAGATTTTATATTCTTAGTGGACTAAAATTTTCAATATTTTAGTAATGTGTTAATTTGAACTTCTATTGAAATTAGTGAATTATGCTATATGGTTTTTGATTCATGTTCAAAATATATTTCATATTTTATGTTCTCCAAAAATTAATTGAAAAACCTAATCTTGGCAGCTCCAAGTCCCTTTGTTGTCACATTTTTTAGATGTTATAGATTTGTGATTTAGCAACATTTGTTTGGTTTTTGTTCAAAGAGCTTATTCTAATATTAAAACAAATTAAATGTATTATTCCTCTGATGCAGAGTATCCAGTAAAATATTGTGGACTACATTCCCAAAATTAGTTTTGCTTATCGGCCGTGTTCAAAATTCCGAATCGGTTTTCGTGAAAACGTTGCCAACATAGCAATGTTATAAGCATGATGCCAAGCATTTCAAAGGTTACTCGATCAGGTTTGAGAAAAAGCGGAATTGCTTAAGCAGTTGAAACCGATGCCAACTCAATGCCAATTGGATTTAAAAAATAAACGACCCGATACTTTTAATAGAAAACAGTGAGATTAAATGGGAAAATCCAAAGTTTACTTGAAAACCGACTCGAAATATGAAACAGGGCCGTATATGAAAAGTTCAAGGGAAGAATTTAGCACCAAAGACTTAAACCAACAGAATGAGGTTTCTAGAAAGCCGAGAATTGGATTTGAGTTGGCATTTGGCAGGAAGAAATTTCGGGGACTCCTCCGAATCTCTCCCTTCTTAGCATAGTATGTGATATGTTGATTTGATCATTCAGAGTGGACGAATGCCAAAAATATATAAATTTTGCTGCAGTTATTTATTGTGTTAGAACAAAAAAACAACTTCGTAAGCGCAGTGCATCAGCCATCTCCTTCAAAAATGACACAATTTCTTGTTCACTAGTCGTAATCGGAATTTGAGCTATATCAAAGATTTATAGACATCTATAATTCTTTGGTTATATTTATCAGGGCTGCAAGCCGGTTTTAAACCGAACCGGTTCGAACCCGGAACTCCGAATTTTATTTTACTGTGAACCGAACCTTTAACCGAACCTTTTTAGAATGTAAAGCTGAACCCAAACCTGTTCCGAACCTAAAATATCGGTTCGGTTCAACAAAAATGCTTGCCATCACAAAATTTGACCTTCTGTCTAGCGATTCTATCTGTTATTAGGTTGGATTTGATCGACAGAGTCTTAAAATGGGCAGCAAAGTAAATTTTTAAAATCCTTGAAAATCCCATCTATAGTAACCTGTGTTTTAAAAAACCCTTGAATCCAAAGTTTTCTCAATGATTCAAGTGCGAAATATTTTTCTACAAAAACTACGAATCGGTATTCACTTCATATTAACTTATATATCTAGTAATCAATATATCAATGTGTTACACAAACCGTTTTCGACCCAACAACAACCCGATTCCTATATGATTTAAGTAGTTTACGATTAAATTACCCTCTAAAATTTAGTAATGTTTAGTATCTAATTAATAATTGCTTTGCTTTATATTAATATTGTGGGCTGAACCAAGGTTCGAACCAAAACCTTCTTCCAAAAACCGCGAACCTGAAATAATTGAACCCTAACTATTGGTGAATTTTGGTGCGAACCACCGATCCGGAGATCCAAAAAATGTATGGGTTTGCAGCCCTGATATTTATATCGATATATGGCTGAGTTTTATTCATTTAAGATAATTGTTTTTGGAATAATAAAATAATATTCAAAAATATTCAATGATTTTTATAATTGAGCTCATAATAATTACGGCCTCTATAATAAAAGTTTGGTTCTGAAAACCGATTAATTTTGAATACTTTTATAAAGTTAAACACCTGTCATCATTTAATTTATTAGCTGTGATTTCAATAATACCGCCTTAGATTTCATTGGAATGCCGAAATTTCAACTCACAAAAATTTTAATAATATTTAATTGTCTTTTGGGAGCTTGTACCTTTCATACGCGAGAGCGTAAGCTAAAGTTGGCGCTGCCCTACTTCGATATACCTTAGGCAAAGAAGTGCTTAACAGCCTTTTCCAATGTTAATTAACAGAGCCTTAACATTAATTTTAACATTATGCAGGCCGAAAAGTATGCAGTGTATTTTATTTTTATTAAAAGTCTCCGCATGCTAACCTCAAATATATGACAGAAGGTGATCACTTTTTGTATTTATTTACTTCATGATGTGTTACATCTTTAGATTGTCACAAAAAGCGTTAAAATTCTTGCCTAGTGCCTACACAGAAAAAAAAATCAGAAATCGGAAATAAAATCAGGCTAATCCCGGAGCAGGCTTGAAGTGATTCTGTCTTTCGGGATTAAAACAAAAGTGGTAGTGAAATCAATCTTATACGGGATCGGCTCAAGAATATCCGGAGTCGCCCAGTTTTCAATCCCGTTTCGGATTGATTTTTTTTTTTTTTGAGTGTAGTGGAGGATTTAAATCTCCTGGCGAGCTTCTTATGGAAATACTACATTTAATTGATGTCAAGTGGTATTCCCTTTTTTGTGATCTTTGAACATTATATCCTCCATAAAATTTCAATTTACGACTTAAAGATGTGTGCAGTTACATTCACGATTTTAAAAATTTGATTTCATCATTTAATATAATTATTTTACCTCAGGGGCCTCGACTATTACAAGTTGTTACGAGAATTCAAAGTAAGTAGAAAACCCGGGAAAGCATTTTAGTACCAGTTTCTGACTAAGCGACTATGAGTCAAATTTATTTACCTATTCATAAATCTGCAATTGATTTGAGATTACTTACCCAGACAAATGGCTGCTATCCAATAAGGATTAGATTTTTATTCTGGTGATCATATTGAACACTTTGAAGTAATCACTTTGTAAGGATCCATAAATCTGTAGCACTTTTGAAGGATTTGTTATATTTCTTTTGGTAATTTACTCGCGCTTTAAACTTTTAGCTACCGTTCTCAATGCACATTAAACGGATACTGATCACTTGGTAGCTTCACTTGTTTTCTTCACACTTCACCTCAGGTGCCAAAAACCTCTAGTAGTTTCCTCACACACACACACACGGACACACGCACGATGTCGCCAACTGGCAACGAAATTAAATAATATATTAAACAAATATGTATGTTAATAAACAGTGAATTAAACAGAACTGCGAATATTTCAAAAAAAAAAACGCGCGCTTATTTGCTCTACGAATTTAGCGCTTGTTGCGAAATGAAAACCTTTTCTCAAACTGAGCTTGATCGCGCGCCGCTGCAAAAACGGTAGCCAACCAGATCTAGACAAGATCAGCCACGATCGATCGTTCATCGTTGATCGGTTCGGTTCTCCGAGCACGACTCCGGGTTCGGGTCAGTGTAACTAGCATGGAAATCTTAAATGTCTGCGACGCATGCTCAATTCATTTGCAGCTTTTGCTGCTTTTGAATTAGTTTTAGTTACCTGAACTAATTTATTTAATTAATTGTCTTTAACTGGTTCGATTATTTTTGCATTTTTGCATTTCCTTTGGCTTTCTTATTCTGTATCTTTGCTGTTTCTTTGGCCAAAACAACGACATCATGTGACTTATTGATTAACATGGGTTAGTAATTCAATGAATTGAGTTAATAAAATGTCACGTTTATTTAAGCACGAGCCAGATGACAGAAAGCAAAATGCCAATAAAAACCAACAAAAAGGTGGTCAAGAGTAAATTATACAATTTAAATTCATACGAATTGTAAAATAAGTCAAAATTAATTAACAAATTAGATGAAATGTTATTTGTAGTATTTACGCAGGAAAATAGGTTTTCAAATGTCCTTTTATAAATGCTTACTGGACATTCGTGCAGTCGTACTGAATTCGTTCCAACATTATTTTTATTGACTTTTGTCAAGTTTGAGAAGAAGATGTATAATTCTTTCTGCTTTTGTCCATACGATTCGTTATCTTTGTGAACTGATTAGACTTGTCTGCCGCAAACTGCCCCTGCTGACAATAGAATATTGTCCTTGAAGCACGTTGTCGTTTTGCAATCGCACTATTTTTTTGATGGCGTATTTTTATACTCTGTACCGTAGAGTATTATAAGTTTGTGCAAAAGTATGTAACATCCAGAAGGAAGCATCTCCGACCCCATAAAGTATATATATTCTTGATCAGCATCAACAGCCGAGTCGATATAGCCATGTCCGTCTGTCTGTCCGTATGAACGAAGATATGTAAATATGTCAAACAGGGCTGAAAAATCCATACATTTTTTCGGATCTCCGGATCTCTGGTTCGAACCAAAATTCGCGGCTTTCGCAGGTTCGCGGCTTTCGGAAAAAGGTTTTGGTTCGAACCTTGGACTGAACATGCTGGACATTTATATTTTATATTTTATATTTTAATCCTTTGCGTTGTAATAATCGCTTTCTACCTTAAAACTATCCAAATCGTATGGGAATCTGGTTGTTCTTAGGTTGAAAACGTCACACATTGATGCACTCAGAAAAAAACATTACCTAAAAATGCTCAAAATTACCTGAAATTTATGGACATTTTACCAAGGAATATTTTCCTTAATTTTTGGCCTCTATTACCTTAAAAATTGTAGGCAATAAAAAAGCTTTTTTGGTAATGTGTGACCAAAAAATTTAGGGACCATATGACCTTAAATCGTCTTTTTAGGTTATAAATACATAAATAAATATATAAAATAAATATTCTTAAAATTTAGTCAACAAATAAGATTTTCAGGTAATGAAGGGACTAAAAAGTTTGGCAATGTACGACCTTAAAGCGATCTTTTTAGGTAATAGAAAGGCTTGAAATTTAGTCAATTAATTTGATTTGACATTTGGTGATATTTTACTATTGTAGGGAGTGGTATTTTGGCGTTGAACAGTCACACGGTACCCTAAGCTGAGCCCCAGCAGAATTAGTTGTCTTTTTAGCTAGGTCTACATTTAGTTTGTCTGAGTACTAAGCTTATGAATATAAATAAAATTGAATAATCGTTTTTAAATAGCGTTTTAGAGGCTGAGAGAAAATATCGCCATTTTCGCCTTATGTTCATGTCAATTAAGTAAGAATCATGGGCCATGTCTCAAATTTGTTCCGGTTCAAAAGCGGATAAAAACGGTAAAAAATTTCTTCAGAGCCATATCTCAAAAGTTATTTAATCTAAGATCTTGAAATTTGGTGTATGGTTAATAATATGAAGTGTGATGAGTCAAGTTTGGACGAGTTTAAATATTAATATCGTTTTCCAACCAGTTCAAACTTGAATTAATTTACAGGTATTATACAAATTTGTAGTGTTTTTGCTTGAAAGAACCCGGACGAAGCCGGGTATACAGCTAGCTGACAATAAACAGTATGTAAATATTAAGTTATACATTATTTATTTATATTTCAAGTCGAAATGCTAAAAGTTTATGAAAATGAGGCATCATTTTAAAGCAATGGATTCCTAAAAAATGTTTACCTAAAACACGATCTTTTAGGTAAAATGCCCTATATTTTAGGCATTTATTACCAGAAAATTACATTTTAGATAATAAATTCCATTTTCCTAAAATTTAAGGAAAATCTTTTTTCGGGGTGTGTATTGAAAATTCGAAATGTTATTTACTATTAAGTAAAAGACCATTTCTAAGTTTTTGTTGTAAAATATTTCCAATGTTATGTTAAGCTTTTGTGAATCATTGAAAAAGCATGGGAGTCAAGGATCTTAAAAACACAGGCTATTATGGATGGTGATATTGGAAAAAGTTCTGAATGCTGTTCTAGGATTTTTTTTAATTTACTTTACCGCCCGCTCAAAACCAACTAGATAACAGATGGAATTGCTATACAGAAGGTCAAATTTTCTGATGTCTACTATTTCTGTTGAAGCGAACCGAAAGTTTAGGTTCAGAACAGGTTCGGGTTCAGCTTTTAATTCAAGGTTCGGTTCGCTGTAAAATAAAATTCGGAATTCCGGGCTCGAACCGGTTCGATTCCAAACCGTTTTGCAGCCCTGATGTCAAAAATGGAAAATGAATGAGGATTCAAAATAATCTATTTTTTATGAAACAAATTTGTGTCCAATCAGATATTTTGTGATATCCGATGACTACACATCGCATCACACTGGGGTTTTCAAACTAGAAAGTTTAAGAGTATGCACTTCTTTTTGTTTGCATCTCTGTTAAAGCTAAGTGTGAGCACATCGATACTCGGCGCGTCACTAAAATAGCTGTAACTCCGAAAATAGTTAAAAAAATTTTATATTCTTTTTCATGCTATATTCTTAAAGATCTAATCTTCAAAAATTTTGCAAAAATACAAAAAAGTTTAAGTTAAGTACTTTCTGCGCCTTTGTTAGTCCTTCACAAATACTCGTCTCTATTTCCATAAACGAGTTAAAAGTTACTAAATATTAAAACTTTTGCTAGTCTCCTCGTTTGTACCTATTACCTATACATAATGCATAGTGATAGAGTGATATGTGAAAATGTAAATACGTCAAATTCCCCATGCAAATAAATAGCAAAAAAAAATTATAACACTAATTTATTCTCTTGATGGCAACCAAATTATTGTCACCTGCTTACAGGGCGTCACTTAGTTGGATGCTGCGAAATAAACAAAATTCTCAGCGAGTTCAATAACAAGGTTAAACGCGCGACTCAAATCGGTAAGAAGAAGTCTCACGATTTGCTGTTCTTCTTTTCGCTGTTTACATCTGCGATTATCGCAAATCAAAGTTTGCGCAAAACAATCATCATAAGAAATTAGCAACGATTTGATGATTGATCTGGATAAAAAAATTGCCGAAATATTGATTAATAAAGAAATCATCAAATCAAATAGAAAGATAAACGAGATTTGTCATGGTAAAGCGTAGGAAAGAGATATTAAATGGGTTCTTGGAATTTTTTTTTTAATGAAATGTCAACAAAATGAAAAATTTTCTTAACAAGATGTTAAGTAATTTGCAATTTTAAGAAAGGTCTAGGGTGATTGATTAAGTATGGGCACTGATTCTGCATGCTTAGAGCGGTAACAAAGTTAATTTATATTCGAAAATTTTTATTTTCAAAACATTAACATTTCTGGGCATGGCTTGAATTAAATTTAAAATGTATGCTCAGTACTAGAACTGTTAGCAAATGAGTTTTAAGTTTTCATAGGGTATCGGTTAAAAGGTATCCAAGTGCCAAGGTTCTAAAGTTGAGGATTCAATGATAAGTATTATTTTTAAACCGATCTACATATGGTCAAAAGATGGTGAATAGATCTCAATATGTTTTTCCTTATTTGTAAATTTATTACTTAATAATTCCATTCTGCACATCTGATTTACTTTTAAATCGGCTCAATCGGGTTTCAAGCCGTGCAAATAATCAACTCTCCATTTCCAGCCCGAAATCCTATGTTTAAAACTTAAAACGCTCACTGAGAAATGGCTCCAAAGCACTTTTAAGCTGGTTCAATCTGGTTCGAAACCTTTTTTGAGACATTGAAAATCGGGCTTGATGGCTTTAACAATTCCAAAGATATTCCATACTGCCTCTTTTTTTATTATTTTCTATATTTTCAGCAATATATACCAAAACTTTTTGGTTTTTTTTTAGAAATATACAGATTACCAATATTTTTCTAGAGCCAAAACTAATTGGATAATGGACCAAAAAATACAGAGTTAAGAATTAAACTAAAAGTAATCACATTTTTCAAAGAACTTTCTAAATATTTTTAAACATTCTATATTGCAGCATGGCAAATTAAAATATAATTTTTAACAATAACTTCATGGAGTGTTTTTTATGGTCAAATGGTAAAACTCCTTGTCATCCACTTTAAATGCTGTCATTAAATCAATTAGAAGTACCACGAAATCCGGTTAACAGGTGCGTCCGTATTCTCGGGGCTAAACAATATTCAAATGCTGCTGCGATAGTTATTTAGTTGGCCCCTGCAAAAATCACACATCTCTAATTAAATTTAAGTGCGCTTGCAGCCCTGTTGGATAGAGATGGACAGTTTTGCACGCACGATGACAGCAGTCACAGATGTCGCTGTGACATATATTGACTGTTACTGCGACAAATCATAAATTTTTCAAGTTGCCTATCAAGTGCTGCCAATCCTTAAAACAGTTTGTCCTAATTCCACACAGGTTAAATCAAATGAAAGATTCAATCACCGTGACTCAGTCACGTTTTGCTCATCTCTAACAAGCTACGTTTGCCAGCCCTAGCTCAGACGCAAAAACAGAGTTGGTTGGCCTGACAAATTTTGTAAATGAAAATATAAATAAACACCTAAAATGCCGCCAACCATCAACAATTCCGCTTTAACCAGCGCGGCGGATAAGCGTCCACAACGGCAGACAGAACGCAAGTAAGTACAAACGTATTCAATAGCAACTCCGACCACTCATCTCTTCCCTTTTCCTTTCGAAGGTCGGAAATCATTTGTCGAGTCAAATATGGCAACAATCTGCCGGATATACCCTTCGATTTGAAGTTCCTGCAATATCCCTTCGATAGCCATCGATTTGTTCAGTATAATCCCACCTCGCTGGAACGCAATTTCAAATACGACGTGCTAACCGAACACGACCTGGGCGTGACCGTCGACTTGATCAATCGTGAACTGTACCAAGCCGACTCGGTGGCCCTGCTAGATCCCGCCGATGAGAAACTGCTGGAGGAGGAGACTCTAACGCCCACGGATTCAGTGCGTTCGCGTCAACATTCCCGCAGTGTGTCCTGGTTGCGCAAATCCGAGTACATTTCCACGGAACAGACTCGCTTCCAGCCGCAGAATCTGGAGAACATTGAGGCCAAGGTGGGTTACAATGTGAAGAAATCGCTGCGCGAGGAGACGTTGTACTTGGATCGCGATGCTCAAATCAGGGCCATTGAGAAGACGTTCGATGATACCAAGTCGGAGATTACCAAGCACTACTCCAAACCGAATGTGGTGCCCGTTGAGGTGTTGCCCATCTTTCCCGACTTCACCAACTGGAAGTATCCATGTGCTCAGGTCATTTTCGATAGTGATCCGGCTCCGGTGGGCAAGAATGTGCCCGCCCAGCTAGAGGAAATGTCTCAGGCCATGATTCGAGGTGTGATGGACGAGAGCGGTGAACAGTTTGTGGCCTATTTCCTGCCCACTGAGCAAACGCTGGAGAAGCGTCGCACCGACTTCATTGCCGGCGAGCTGTACAAGGAGGAGGAGGAGTACGAGTACAAGATTGCCCGCGAATACAATTGGAATGTGAAGACCAAGGCTTCTAAAGGTTACGAGGAGAACTATTTCTTTGTCATGCGGCCCGATGGCATCTACTACAATGAGCTGGAGACGCGTGTGCGCCTCAACAAGCGACGCGTCAAAGTGGGCCAACAGCCAAACAATACCAAGCTGGTGAGTCCTTGGAGGGTCAGAATAGAAAATCTAACATTTAATTCAAAATTTGGGGTACGTTTTTAGGTGGTCAAGCATCGGCCTTTGGATGGCATGGAGCATCGCATGCAACGTTATCGCGAACGTCAATTGGAGGTACCGGGCGAGGAGGAGGAAGAGGTGGAAAACGAGATGGAGGAGGAAGAAGAGGTGCAAACTCCAGTTGCAGCCGCCGCCACCGAGCAAGAGAAGGAGAAAGCTGCTACCCAGACCCCACCGGGCGGTGATTCACCTGCACAACAGGCACGCGACCGGCAATCCCGTTCTCGCACTCGCACACGCAGTCGCAGTGGCAGCAATAGTGCAGCAAGCGCGGCCAGTGGCTCGCGTAGTCGCAGTCGCAGCCGCTCTAGCTCGGGTTCAGCCTCCGGTTCAAGAGCCAGCAGCCGCTCCAAGTCAGCATCTCGCTCGCCCAGCGGTTCCAGATCACGGTCAGCCACACCAGCCGGTTCCCAAAAATCGGGCGGAGGCTCACGCAGTCGCAGCGGATCGCGTAGCCCTAGTAAATCCAAGTCGCGGAGTCGTAGCCGCAGCGGCAGTCGCAGTGCCTCCGGCTCGCGTTCTCCATCACGTTCCCGCAGTGGTTCACCCAGCGGTTCTGGCTCTTCCGCAAGTGGCTCAGAGGCGGAATGATTTGATCCAAGCTAATCTTTATGTTCAGTTACATTATAAATACAAATAAAGCCCCTCAAATAGACATTTAGCTGGCATCCATAAGAAAACGTCCAAAGATCTCTCCATCCGAGCTGGGCATGTCCACTTGCTGTGGCGAATACAAACGCAGATTCTGCAATTGCTGCAAGGGCGAGCTGCTGCCATTAAATGGCGCTAGACCAGCCGCCTCCAGTGGTACCAGTTGAGGCTGAGGCGGTTCCACCCCACAAATGCCCAATTTCTGACACTGCTCCACCACAATATCATCGATGCTCTGCGAGAGTAAAGCCTCCTCCTGATTGGCACCATTTGTGATGGCCGCTATCTCGGCACTAGCCGGCGATTGTTGGGACTGCGTATCGTTGCCCTCCAAAAATGCCTTGATCAATTGCTCGGGCGTCTGTTGTGGTTGCTGTTGCTGTGATGGGATCTCCTCGTTGAGGCATTTGTGTGTACGCTGTGAGACTTTATAGCGGAACGTCTTCTGGCAGAGATCACACTTGTAGGGCATAACACCCGTGTGGATGCGAGTGTGAACCAGAAAGGAAACGCGCTGACGAAAGCATTTTCCTGTAAAGAACAAAGGAAGAGTAAGAATTTGTGAGAATTCTCATATTGATGGAAGATGAAAAGTAATCGGACTTTGGCTACAAATATACCACCTACTAACCTAGTTTCAGAGCCACCAAACGCCTTAATCCCTTAACTGCAACCATTCAACGCTTCAGGACAGCCAACACCCAACCTCAAATAGTTTACAAAGTCTTAAAAAAAAGTAGAAATTGGAGACTACATGGCTCGTAAAGGCAGCTTGCCAGCAGCTCATAATCACACCTCAAAGCTAGACCATCCTGCGTCTGGATGGATAATGCAACCAAAGAGATGGTTGAAAACCGTAGGCAACACTTTTACATGTGAATCTTCAAACACAGATTGCGGAGTCCTCTCTCCCATGCTTTTCAGAACCATACAATCTTCCATCCTCACTACAGACAGAATATTTCCATTCTAAAGGAAGTCCTGGAGCCCATTTCAGGTAGCACTTGCAGCTTAGAAAATTATCATAGCATAGAAGGAAGCATTTCCGACCACATAAAGTATATATATTCTTGATCAGCATGACGAGCTGAGTCGATATAACCGTGTCCGTCTGTTTCTATGCTATCTCCTCCGTCAGTTTTAAAGCTATCGCCACCAAACTTAACACGAAGTCTTCTGATACACATACGCTGCACACTTGTCGGAACCGGCCGGATCGGATGACTATAACATATAGCTGCCATAGGAACGACCGGTCGAAAAACTAGTTCTAGTGAGAAAAACTTTTTTGTTTGTAATGCAAACGTCTCCAAGCTCCGTATTTACTAGTTTTTAATGCTTTTCCATGATTCTGCCAAATTTGGTGGAAATCGGTCATCTATATAGCATAGCTGGCATAGAAAAGTTACGTTAGAAAAATAGTCTCGGTAAGAAAAACTTTTTTGTTTTTAATGTAAACCTCTTTAAAATTGGTATATATTTATTTTAAAAGCTTTCATACAATTCTTCAAGGTTTTGTCAAAATCGGATAGCTATAGGTTATAGCTCCCATATGAAGAGAAACTAGTTTTAATGAGAAAAACTTTTTTCTTCTCAATGGAAACGTCTCCAAACTTTGTCATCGTAGGTTTTCTATGTTTTTTTATAGTTCTACCAAGTTTTATTTTTTTAAATCGGACAACTATATGGTATAGCTGCCATACAAAAGATAGGTCTGAAAACAGTCTTAGCTAGAAAAACTTTTTGGTTTTTAATGGTAGCATCCTGCAATTTTGTATTTGGTTGTTTCTCATGGTTTCACATAATTTTACAAATTTATGGTCAAATCGGATGACTATATCATATAGCTCCCATACGAACGATCGGTCGCAAAATGGGAAAAAGAGTATTTTTTGAAAATATTTAAGCGAGCACTTGCAAAGGTATAAAAATTTTGGCACAGACGAAGTTAGCTTCGCTTTCTGTGAAGAATGAACCAAGGAAGAGCGTGGTGGGTGGGTTGTCGCTGAAGTTGGTGTTCAATTGCGGTGCCTCAGAATGTTAGTTTCAGAAAAGAGTTCCTGAAGTGAGAACATTTTACCATATATATATTGGTTATATACAGGGCTACGGACAGCCCAAAGAGCCCAGCCGAGCTCTTCCCTAAATCTTGGCTTGCACGCACAAAAGAAACCTGCAGCTTAACGCCGAGGAGGAACTTAATATTAAAGCTGGCGCCAATAGCTACTGATGGTGACCGCGTGTGTAAGCTTTAAACAAAAATAAGAACTTTTTTATTTGATGCCCCGCTGCGGACGTTTTAACTGCTGTAAAGATTGAGATCCGTTGTAACGATTGTTATCCATCTAATGACCCTTGTTTAAGTCAACCTGAAGTGACCTCCAGCTATAAGACTCAATACCTCATGACCTGTTTTTAGAAATGATTGTGCTCAAATAGAATCTAATGCTCTCGTTCATTAGGTACTGGAAATACCGGATACCTTCCGTATTCCGTATTCTTCTTCAAACGATGATCAAATTTCAGTGTTTTTCTACCAAAGCCGATTACTCTTCAATTCCCACTCGCTACTTACCGCAAACTTCGCACTTAAAGGGCTTCTCACCACTGTGAATCCTCTGATGATTGTGCAGCGTGGACAGCTCCTTAAAGGCTCTGCCGCAGACGCCGCACACATGCGGCTTCACTTCGCTGTGGTAGAGCAAATGCTTGTGGTACGACTGCTGGAAGGTAAAGGTTCTGGCACAGATCTCACAGGTATAGGGCATCTCGCCGGTGTGCAAGCGTTTGTGTTTCTTCAGAAAATACTTGGTCGTAAAGGACTTGGTGCAGACATCGCACTCCCAGACCTTGGGTGTGCCACCGGGAGCGGCTTCTGGTGAAGCATCCGGCGCTGGTGTTGTCTGCTGTAGCATACTCAAGGCTCCACTCAAGGCATAGGGCTGGGAACTGGTACTAGAATTGCTGGAACTGCCGCTGGCGGCTGCCTCCTTATGGCGTATGCGATCGCATATGTTTAGCTTGGGTGAGGGATGAGCAGCACCACCATTGCTATGGTTGTGGTTGTCGCTCTGGCTGGAACACGTCATGCCCATCATATGCACCACCTTCAGATGAACCCTTAGCAAACCCTTCATAACAAATGTCTTTGAGCAGAGATGACACTTGTACGGTTCTTGCTCTTGACCAGTTTGGGGTGGCTCCTCCGTCTTGGCATTCTCATGCACCAAACGGACATGCATATCCCGTAGCTCTGTATTACGGAAACTAAACTCGCAGATATCACAGCTAGCTGGAGGCGTGGGAGCCACCGGAGGTGGTGTAACTGCGGCAGGTTCCAATGTCTTGGCCTTGGATCTCTTACCCCTACGTTTTGGTGCAGCCACAGGAGTTGGTGCGGCCACTGGCGCTGCAGTGGCTGTCATTAGGCTTGTGTGGGTAAACAAATGTATGGTCAACTTGTCCAGGCCCAGAAACATCTCCTTGCAGTTGGCAAATGGACAGGCCAATGGGCCGTTGGCCGCCTTAATCAAACGCTGCTGCAGTGCATCAATGCTGCCAAAACTGGGCACAGCACACAATGGACACAGCACCGTGGTGGAGCACATTATGCAAATTGTTGTTTGGTTTTGTTTTTCGATATTTTTTTAGGAGTCCATTACCAGCACTTGTTCTAGCAGCTGTTGCCTCAAAAGCCAAATTTGTAAATTCAGAATTTTTTCTAAAAATACTTGCCACAAAAATATTTAAAAAATTAAAGGCCCATCCGACGACACCGACGACGACGACGATATTGTTGGCAGCGAGACGAAATAATGAAAATGCCCGGCGAAGATTTTCGATGCTCTGCCTTTTTTCGGGGCACCGCATTTCGAAATACTTAGGAGGATGCCTCATCCGAGTATGAGATATACTTTTGTACATTTTGTATGTGCAGTTGTGCATAAATATTTGTTGTTTTTGGGTTGATAGCCTCTGTTGTGGACTTTGTAACGCTTGAAAGTGGCCATCTGTATGCGGCTATATTATGTGGAAGTCTTATGAGTTTGTTCAATAGCGAAATAGAATTCGTTATACTATATTCAACTTGTAGACCCAATTGTTTCTTTGAACAACTCGATCAAAACAAAAGATTTTATGAAAGATTATTTATCAAAATATTTTGTGGATTCGGTAGAAAAGGTTCCCACAAGTCGTCCATACCAAACTTGGTACTTCAATTTGAGAATTATGAACTACTATGAATTACTATAATCTGACGAAAATAATCTAGCTCGGATTATCTTGACAAATCAACTACAATACAATCAGCCATACTTAACTCAAATAGCTCGAAGGGTTCAATGTCTAAAGAGAATAGACTTAAAAGCTTACAACCCAAATGTCATTCATTTCTGTACCTGATTTGCTTAGACTCTCGGCCAATTGTAGTCAGAGACGTTAGTAGAGCTAACACTCCAGCGAAACTATTTGGGTCGGATACGGAAGTTCAGTAAAACTAGGTTCAGGGTCTTACCGGAGTTCAGAAAGATTTTTTTTGTCTCTTATTCATAAAACATGCATGTAAACTAGAACACACTTCAATCGTAGTGTACTTCAAGATATCACTTTAATTTAGTATGGGCGATAAGTCCGCCTAGAACTCGGACATAAGGCCCAGACTTTTTCGGACACAAGGCCTATATGGAAATTTGAATTCAGTGTCAAACCACAAAAAAAATTTTAATATATATGTACCTAAACAAGTAAGAAAGACGATCAAGCCCGACTATAACATACTCTTTACCTCTCAAAGTTTGTAAGTGCTGCCCATCGCTGCTTTAGCTGGTGCTGCCCAGCAAAAATGTTTGTTTTCCCTATAACTCCACAACCGTTCATCCCATCTTGACTATTAACAACTCAATATGTCTTGAAGATACGAACCTTCTATCTTTAAAATTGTGGGAGATGTAACTTTTTTTCGAATTGCGGGGGCGGCAGGGGGCGTTTTACAAATTGAAAATAAACTTGATCTGCCTGCAGGTATAAGAAGTTTTTGTCGCATACATGGCGAAACTCTATGACTCACCATCCTTGAGATCCATTCAACCAGAAATGAGCTTCGTCGTTGAACACAATTTTCCGATAAAAAAGTGACATGAATTTTGAAAATAAAAGTGAATCTGTAAGCGTTGTTCGTTTGTAAGTCGATTTATGGTATAATTATAAACCAAAATAAACATGTTTGACAGTAACATGTGACACGAAAACAGCTGAGCTGTAAAAACAGCGTTTCCAAAAAAAAAAACTGCTTAAAAATTAACCATTTGCTATCTCAACCTTACCTTACCTAAGGCATTAATACAATAAAGGAAAGCACAATTTGCTTTTATGTTTATCATCTCGAATATAAGTGTTATGCTATTTAGTGTCGACTTCACATAATCTACGTAGCGCTCATAAAATAACACATAACAGAGTATGCTTATCTAAGCTTATCTGACACATAGCAGCTATAAAGAAGATGAGAAATCGGCCCTTAGGGATACTTCCTTTTATTTTTACCTTTAGTTCACTTCACATGAGGAACTTCATTAGTCATTCGCTAGATATTTGGAATTTTCTCTATAAATAAAAACTGAATGTTAAAGCATCATCAATTAAAAACTTCGCAATCCAAATGGTCTAAGAGGGAGTAAATCATTATCAGGTCAGTTCTCGACTCCGAGTTTGATCGATCGGAAAGGGTAATAGATCCGATTTTTAAGAGAATTTGAATGAAGTTTTCAGCTAAAAAGATCGCTTAATGCCTATAAATTTCTGTTTACTAAAAAAAAAAACAAATCGCAATAAAATTTAGAAATTCGACTTGAAAAAGGGGTTAATGTCGATTCACCATATATTTTAGAAAAACTTTCTCGTATAATAACTCTTTCTGAAATTAGGAAAATATTCACTATAAACAAGAAAATATATTCTTAAATGTAGAAAAGCATTTTCTAGATTTTAAAAATACCATTCTAGATTTTAGACAACAAAAATGTTTTTAAAGTATTAGACAGGATGGGAAGTGAGTGGACTAGAGACAGAAGAGAAAGAATACACTAAGGCACGTATGTACTACCATATGTACTATTTTTATGGTATATTTTTTCTGTTGGTGCACTTAAGTCTTCTTTCTGAAAATCACATTATAATTAGCAATCATTATTTTATTTTCTAACTTTACTTTGTCTAAGGACTTGATCTCGAGACCTCGGGGAAACTTCAAATCGAAAATCATCTTATCGCATACGACTAACAAGCTTGAGAATTACAAGCGGTGTTTTTTTATTTATCTTTCTAAATTTTTGGGCGGTTTTCTATACCAATGTTTTCTATATTTAAGTTCGAATTTCTCCGCAAGTCGTATATCAGTTGCCCCTTTTATGATCCAAATGAAGGGATGTCTTACTTGAGAATTACAAGGTGTAATATTTCTTACATTTTTCTTTTTTTTTAAGACGATTTTCTAGGTTAATTTACCTATATTATTCCATGGTGTTTCTAAATTTAGGGCGTCTAAATTAAATGGTAGTCGCCCTATTTAAGACACCGTGCAATGTGCATATATTGTTACTGAAATCATATTCGAAAAATTCTAGGAAAAAACATAGAACACTTCCCCTAAATTTTAGAAAAACAATAAACTGAATATGTTAGTTTAAGAAACTATTTTCTATAAAATCTTTTTAAGGTTCTTTTCAAAATTTATTGAGAAACTCTCAAAAAACAAGAAAATTTTTTTAGGGAGAATTTGAAAATAAATTTTTTGGGTGTAGAAGCTAAAAGCCGAATCACACACTATTGGAAGGATATCCAATTCTAATCGAATACGGGAACAAGGGTGTATCTCTAAAAAACAGTTTTGACTTAAAAACCCATACTTGGTTTGATGTGGCTGTTAAATCACATCTGTTCCAGGACCCGGTTTTAAGTCACAATTTTCACAGAAAAAAAGGCTTATAAACAGAAGTTTGCTACAACAAACCTGAACTCTGAGCAGGCTTATTAGTAGTAGAAATTACTTTCGCATTTTTCTAAAATATTTCAGAATCGTAGAGTATTGCCCAGTCACTTCATCCATCGATGGTATCCCTCCCATTCAATATGTATACCCGATTCTCACTTGTTCGCCGCCGGGCGAATTTTTGGTGGTCTATTTTTATTGAACTCTCTCGCTGTATATCTCTTCTCTGGGTCTCTCTCCTTCTATCTCTCTGTCTGGCTGCCCGCTTTGGCAACGCATTTTATTGATGTTTCTGTTTAGATGATCAAATTTGTAAACAGAGCCGATGGTCAAGCACGTGAATGCGACTGCTGTTCTCCATGCGGGAACCACATTCATAGTTAAACATTCATTAAAACATAAACAAAATTAAAAATCACGAATTAAATTATTTTTTGTTGGTGGGAAAATCGAGTGAAACAACACTGACATGTGCCGAACCCACAGAGCTATCGTCCTTCATCGAACTCAAATCTGAGGCCGAGGAACGTGCGCTGAATCCTGTGTGGAATGCATAGTTAGTTGATACCAAAGATAATGTTTCAGGACTCACCCTTCGCCGACATGCTGATGTATGACCCAGCGTCCTGGGATGAGGACGAGGGAGTCTTCCATGAAACACAGCTACGCGTACGTTGCAAATGTTGCGGCAACTTTAGGCCCTTGCGCAACATATAATGTATGATCTCAGGCCCATCCTCATCGGTGCTGGCCATATCAGAGAGCAAATTGAGTCCTTTGGTATTACGCGCCTCCAGCTCCTGCAAATTTAGATCACGCTCGAACATGGCCAGAAACTCATCGCTAATCGGACGCTGCTTAATGTCCTTGAGCAGCAGACGTATCTCCCGCCCGGCCCTATCCATTTTTGTATTCTGCTCGTCCAGCTCTTTGCGTAATTTCTCCAGAGTTTCGGTATTCTCATCCCGCTTATCACGTGCCGCATCCACACGCTTTAATAGCTCCTCCTGCTCGAGCTTCTGTTCATCCATTTTGATGTCATAGCGTTGGGCCTTGCAGCGTAAGGACTTTAGCTCCTGCAGATTCTTACAGTAGACCAGCTGTAATTGCTTGAGCTCTTCCTCTGCAGACGCCTGGGCTGCAGGATAATGGATATGGATGAGAAGGTGTGTTAGTCTGCTTTAGTATGTAGTTCAGTTAACCTACCTTTGGAACTATCATCCGCCGACTTAAAGGTCCTGCGATAATTATCATTGGACCTATCGAACTGTCGCAGTGTATTCTCCAAGGCCACCACCTCTTGCTCGGCCTTCAAAACCTTCTTGTTGAGAGCATCACCCTCATCCGCCAACAATTGGCGCTCCTGGGCATTTGCCACCTTCAGTTGAGTGGTGGTCACCACAGTGCCATCATCATTGTTGCCCAACAGGCACGAGGTGAGCTCGAAACGTGCCCGCACCGCTTCAATGTGCTTCTTACGCTCACCCAAATCCGCACGTAAAGTGCTCAGCTCATCCGCCAGATGTTTCCGCTTCAATTGCAAAATATCCTCCTGGCTGCGCAGTTCCACAAACCGGTCCTTGATGGCACGCTGAAAGGCCAACCGATGTTGCTCCAGATCATAGGTGCCCTGCTCACAGCCACCTATGCCAATCTCCATGTCATTGCAACGCATCTTCACCATGCTGAGGTCCACAATCAATTCCGAATTCTCGTAGCGATTCATGCGTAGCCGCTTCACCGTACCCTCGCAATACACCTGAGCCTCTTTGATCTTAAACTTGATGACATCCAGCTCCTTGGCATCGTTGTTATACTGGATCACCATGTTGTTCATGCTGTAGTTCAACTTTTTGTTCTGGGACTCGGTGGCGGTGATGTGACGTTGTAACTTCTCAAAGGATTGCTCCAGTTCGGCCAGGGTCTTGAGATTGCGCTCCTCCACCTCGGGATCCGTCTGGAATCCTCTCATTTGGCCAAAACGTCGCTCGGCCTCGAGGTACTTGAACGACATATTATAATGCACTTCCGTCTGGCGGCGTATATCGTCCTGCAGTTGTCGCTGATTGCGCTTCAAAGCGGCCAGGTTGGTCGTGAGGGCTTCGTTTTGTACGTTCATGGTCTTCTCCTCGGCTTGCAGTTCGACTACCTGACGCTGAGTACGAAAGAGCAGATCATTGACGCGCTCCTGTTCCTTGGACAGATTCCTTAGCATAGTCTCCTCGTTCTCCATCATATCGTCGAGTATTTGGAGACGTTGATCTGCATTTAAGGCCTTGCTCTCCATGGACTTCAGTCTCTGCTGTCCCTGCTCGATGACTTGTTGGAAATTGGCAATTTCCTGCGTTTTGGCTTCCTTTTGGGACATCAGCTTGCGGTTGTCCATACGCTGCAGATGCACAGAATTGGACAGATTCTCCAGCTCTTTGCGAAGACCTTCGATTTCGCGATCTTTGAGTAACGAAGCATCCACCATTTGTTGTATTTCATTTTTCAAAGCAGAGGTCTCTGCATTGAGGGACTCAATGGCAAACTCCACCTGACGATTGTTTTCTATCACCTCGTTCAGTTGATTGTCAAATGATTTATATTGAGCGGCCATGGCGCCCGCCTGACTGACCAGCTCCTGGCAGGCTTCTTCACTGTTCTGTATATCCTGCTCACGCTGGGTCATTTGGCTAACCGCCTGCTTCCAGGTGTCCACCATTTGACGACGCTCCAAGTGGGCCGATCTATACAGACAGGCGGTTCTCTCGAGATTCTTTTCCAGCGTCTGCTGTTCATCGTACAGTTGGACGACCACTTTTCGACGTTTGTCGATATCCGCCTGAAGCTGTTGGCGTCGCGTGTTCAATTCTCTGGCCCTTTGCTGATCATCCAAATAGTATTTCTCGATCAATTGATAACCCTTGTTACCATCTTCCATGGCCTCGGTCCATTCCAATAGGGTGGTCTTGGCCGATTTGATGCGCGAGGTAAGCTCATCAATTTCACGCCTATTTTGACAGATTTTACCTAGACAGGGGATTAGCCAGGGGATTACAGCAATTAAGTTAGATGGGTGAGGATGGGTTGGAAGGAGTCATTTGGCAAAGAACAATCGCAAAAATGAGAGGGAGAATCGAAAGTCGGTTAACTAAGGCATTTTTTCATTTTTTTTCTATTTTAGTAAGTTTGTGTGCTTGTATGTTTGTTTGTTTTCGGGTTTGCATGTTTGCATGCTTTCATGTTTTTATGTTTGTAAGTTTGCATGTTTGTATGTTTGCATGTTTGCATGTTTGCATGTTTGCATGTTTGCATGTTTGCATGTTTGCATGTTTGCATGTTTGCATGTTTGTATGTTTGTTCGTATGTCGTCAAAATTATAAGTTTGTAAGCTTGTAAGTTTGTTCTAAGTTTATTGTAAGTTTGTTCTAAGTTTGTTCTAAGTTTGTTCTAAGTTTGTTCTAAGTTTGTTCTAAGATTGTTCTAAGTTTGTTCTAAGTTTGTTCTAAATTTGTTCTAAGTTTGTTGTAAGTTTGTTGTAAGTTTGATGTAAGTTTGATGTAAGTTTGATGTAAGTTTGATGTAAGTTTGACGTTGTTTCAAGTTTGTTGCAAGTACGCTATAAGTTTGTTGTAAATTTGTTGTAAGTTTGCTGCAAGCTTGTTGAAAGTTTGCTGTAAGTTCGTTTTAAGTTTGTTGCAAGATTGTTGTAAGTTTGTTGTAAGTTTGTTGCAAGTTTGTTGCAAGTTTGTTGTAAGTTTGTTAGTTTGCTAGTTTGTACGTCTAACGGACTGGACTTACACGGTGAAGCATTCTTCTTGAAGTTCTTGAAAAGCTTTCGTGTTTGGAAAAGAGGTGTAGTGGTGTCGTTATCCCCTCCACACCTCTTTCCTACAACCCAGGTTTTATTTAAAAACCTGCATGAAGTTTACTTCACCGTGTAAATACCGTCTGTTTTATTATTAGTTTGTAAGTTTTGTCAAAAGATTCCCAAACCCTCTATTTATTTCTCACTGGGCATCCCTATCCAAACCTTACGCTCTGTAAACTCTGCATATTCCGCATGCTCCTCCAGTTCCTTTTGATTTTTGCGCAAATCCTCCTTAATCTTATTATGCTCTAGTATCACCAATTGTACCTTATGCGCCTCCTTCAACACATCATTCTTCATCGAGTTGTAAAAAGTCTAGCAAAAATAAAATAGAACTTCAATCTTGAGTGTCTTTGGTGGTACCTAACACACTCACTATATTCTGCTGCACTGTTCCCTCGATATTCCTTTTATGTCGCTCCACCGCCGTCTCACGCTCATCCAGAGAATTGATCTGTTGCTGCAAATTAAATTTCGTCGCCCTCATGGCCACCATCTCCTGGAGTATGGCCAGATTTTCGGCATTCGCCATGGGTATATCAGCATCCAGGCTCCAGCCCATACTGACCATGGCCTCCTTCTTAAAATCATTAAGGGAGGCAGCTCCCGCATTTGATTTCATGTCGTCCGTGCGGTTCATTGTGGTTGAGTTGTATTTGTGTAACGTCTGTGATTCAATATTTATAAAATTAAACACATTTGTCGTCAAATTTTTGTTTTCAGTCTGTTTTGTTGTATCAATGACAACCAGGTTAGGCTGTTTAAGTCGGAGCTTGATTTCGGTGACCAAAGCAACCATTTGTTTATACAAAAAGGGGGCACACCTTTAAGTGAACTGGAAGCGGTCGGAGTTGATGGCTTTAATTTGTATTAAACAAGGCTCAATACACTTACAACGCTGAATTTGGGTTGGTCTGATTGTTTGTTCTATAATAACCCAAGCTTTAGTGCTTTCCATAGCCTACTAAAAGTTTCAGGACGCTTTTCACAACAGAAGGTCAAAGAATATTAAAACATGTATCTTTGGGGTCCAACGATTTCGCGTTGATATGATCTTCTTTCATCTAGGTTGCGCTAGCGGATTGGCAATGGTCTAAGGAGGAAAGAAATACCGGTCCTTTTTAATTACACCTCGAATTAAAATCACAGGTTTTGTGGGCTAAAAAACTGCAACAGCAAACATTATTAGGAAAATGGTATTAGACTTTAGGCTTAGAAGACCCAAAAAATTATTGGCTAGTTTCTTACGAAAGAGTTCACATTTTTGCAGTTTGGGTCAAAAAATTTACTAAATATTTTCATTATAGTCCATTTGAACATTTTAGGTTCACAATTTTTTAAAATTATAGAAGAATTCTTTTTTTTAAATTCTTCACCCTTACCTTCCCTTGATAAGTGAATCTACGATTGCTAGACCAGATGGTGAATGATAACCGATTTGAAACACACTAACTAAATCTAACGGTTTTGAACAGTCGGTTTCAATTCGCTTAACTTTTCTGATTTTATCTAGTAACCAAGCATATTTATATCACTTCACATATAAATGCAAGCAGTTTAAGTTTTGTAATACAAGTGTTTATACGAAAATCCCTAAAGATTTCTGGTGCACAAAACAGGCTTACTGTTTTGTAGTGCTTACCATCTCTGAGACTCAACTATATCGACTCGGCAGTTGATGCTGTTCAATAATATTCATACTAAATAGGGTCGGAAATTAGGAAAAACGAGAAAGCTAAGCTAACTTCGGCTGTGCCGAAGTTTATATACCCTTGCAAGTGCTCGCTTGAATATTTTCAAAACATTCTCTTTTTCCCCTTTTGCCGACCGATCGTTCGTATGGGAGCTATATGATATAGTCATCCGATTTGGCCAAAAATGTAAAATTATGTGAAAGCACATGAATCAAACAAATACAAAATTGCAGGATGCTACCATTAAAAACAAAAAAGCTTTTCTAACTAAAACTGTTTTTCAGACCTATCTTTTGTATGGCAGCTATACCATATAGTTGTACGATTTTAATAAAACTTGGTAGAATTATAAAAAAAAAACCTAGTAAACCTACGATTACAAAGTTTGGAGACGTTTCCGTTTCTCACTACAACTAGTTTTCCGACCGTTTAGTCCTTTGGGAGCTATGGGATATAGTCATCCGATCCGGTCGGCTCCGACATATTAGTAGTGTGCAGCAAAAATAAGACTCTGTGCAAAAATTCAGCTCGATAGCTTTAAAACTGAGAGACTAGTTCGCGTAGAAATAGACAGACAGACGGACGGACAAAGCTCAATCGACTCAGCTCGTCACCCTGATCAAGAATATATATAGTTTATGGGGTAGGAAATGAATATTTCAATGCGTTGCTAACTTCTGGGCAAAATTATAATATCCTTTGCAAGGGTATAAAAACTGATAAGGGCTCAGAGAATAAATTTCTTGAGCTTTTGATACTTCCATCGTTTGTAGTTGCTGTTATAGATAATGAAACATTTTGCTTTTAAAAAGATATAAGAGACGCTTTATTTATTTTTCTTCACTTATTCGGCACCAGGATGTGGAGGAGGTAGCCCTTGGACAACCATGTTTGTAGCCAGGCGATCAAAGAACTTATTGGCACTCACATAATTGGGATTTCGGATAAAAGTTTTTTGACGACGATGGCGTTTTTTCTTATGTTTTTTGCCGTTGACTGCATCTGCAACAACTTCAGAATAGCTGCCTCCTCCTGCTTCTTCTCCTTCAGCATCCATAACATCATTTTCAAATCGACCATTGGATATTTTTGTCGAATCACCAACTCCTATGTAATCAGCAAACATTTCATTAGTATTAAGGCTTGCATAATAGTTCTTCGAAATATTTGGAAGATAGCTAAAATTTTCTACTGTGTCTTCTCTTCCCTGTTGCTGGCTGGGTTTGGCCAGCACAGAAGAGCACAAAAATGTCCAAAACGTTAGAGCCCTCAGCCGTGGAAAAGTCATTTGAAGCATCTGAAGAAAACGTCTGTGATATGCCTAAATCTAACAAAGCCAATTTTCTATGGTAATTTATGCGGAAAATCGTCAACTATATTCCAAAATGGTATTCGTACTGAACAAAGTGATACCGAAACTGAAAACGAGAAAGCTAAGCTAACTTCGTCTGTGCCGAAGTTTTTATACCCTTGGAAGTGCTCGCTTAAATAACTTCCAATAATTTTTTTCCCACATCGACCCATTTTCCGACCGATCTATCGTTCGTATGGGAGCTAAATGATATAGTCATCCGATTTGGACATTGGAAATTTACAGTATTAGGTGAAGGCATGTGAAACAAACAAATATACAATTTCGGGTTGCTATTATTAAAAACTAAAAAGTTTTCCTATCTAAGACTGTTTCTTAGACCTATCTTTTGTATGGCAGCTATTCCATATAGTTTTCCGATTTTTAGCAAACTTGGCAGAATTATAAAAAAAACATAAAAAACCGAAGAATTCAAAGTTTAGAGACGTTTCCATTAAAATGAAAAAAGTGTTTCTCACTAAAACTAGATTTTCGACTGATAGTTCCCATGGGAGCTATAAGATATAGTCAACCGATCCGGTCGGTTCCGACATATTAGTGTGCAGCAAAAAGAGACTCTGCAGAATTTCAGCTCGATAGCTTCAAAACTGTGAGACTCGGTTGCGTAGAAACAGACAGACAGACGGACGAACAAAGCTCAATCGACTCACCTGGTCACCCTGATCTAGAATATATAGAGTTTATTGCGTCGAAAATAAATATTTCCATGCGTTGCAAACTTCTGTACAAAATTATAATACCCTTTGCGCAAGGGTATAAAAATGTTATACAATAATGAAATTCCCCAACGTTTCGAATCAATTTTCCGCAAGTATAATTCCGATTATTCTTAAATTTTTTCAAAACTTTTAAATGGAAATTAGTCCGCTTGAATTAAGGCCGCGTTCAGAGGTCTAATTTCATTTTCAAAAATGAAATTACCACAAAATCGCGCTGCCTTATTTTATTTTGCAAAATAAACTAAGGCCGCGATCACAATATGAAACTATCCCGCGCGTTCTAAATTCATTGTAAAAAATTAATTAGAGCCGCAATATTCAAATGAAATTAGGCCGTGCGACCTTAATTCATATCACGATTGTAATAAGACCGCCCTGTGCCTTGCGATCGCCGCTTAAAATCTTCGTCAAATAAAATTTAATTTTCTTATCCGTCATTAAAAAAACATTTAGATTTAAAAAAATTCATTACATTTTATATTGTAGAATGAATTTTAACCGCGTGTCTTTTTGAAAACATATATTTTGACCTTCGGTGATTTTTTAGCTATTATCATTTTGGCAAAACTGGTTTAAACAGCTCAGGCACGTTTCGTGTGTTGTTTCACTGTCTTTTACTCAATGGTGAGCGCTACCGTGAAATGATATCCAACTTTTTTTTGCACAAAATGCAAGAGCTTGACTTGCATGACATGTGGTTTCAACAAGACGGTGCCACATGCCACAAAGCACGCGCAACAATGGACTTATTAAGAGGCGAATTCGGTGAACATTTTATTTAGCGTTCGGGACGGGTCAATTGGCTGCCTAGATCGTGCGATTTAACGCCTTTGGACTATTTTTTGTGGGGCTATGTTAAAGCTCATGTCTATACAGACAAGCCCGCTTCAATTGACGCATTGGAAGACAACATTGAAGCATTTATTCGTGAGATACCTGCCGAAATGTTGGAAAGAGTATGCCAAAATTGGACTAAGCGGACCATTTCAGGCGCAGTCACGTTCAACATTTGCATAAAATAATCTTCAAACATTAAATTATATGGACCGTACTATCGATTCAAATAAAAATCTCATGCATTTTTCTGAATTTAATGTTTTTTTTTTTTTAACTTTCCTATAGCTCTTAAAAAATCACACTTTACAATGAATTAGGGCCGCTCGGTCTAATTTCATTGTGTAATCGCTTATTTCACATAGCCTTCAAAACGTTTGTTAGTCGTTACTCCCGAATTGAGAACCTCAAACAATTTTATTCGGTTAGTTTATCTAAACTCTGTTAGTCCCCTATAAAGGGTGCCAACTGAAACCGAAGTGTCCCTTAGGGATGTCGGTCTTATGCAGTTAAGATAGGATAGCATTCGGAATGGATCACAGGGTTTATTTTTCGCTTCCCCCAAAGAGAAGCGAGCTGTCGAAATGCAGTTCCGTAACCGTTGGGTTGCAGTGCAGGGCAATTGTTCCTGACACATATTGTGCAGAAATTCGATTATTTCAAAGGGACAGATAGTATATTTATAGGTCACGACTGATTCCCACCTAAACCGCAGTTTAGTCGACCACAAATACCTCTGCATTTCAGTTCTATTTTCTCAGTGCTTAATGGTCGTTTTGACTCAAAACTTTTGAGGGACAAGCAATTTAATGTCCGGCGCATCAGAGACCCACTCTGTAATGCTGTATTTTCACTAGTCTTTTTATGATCTGTACGAAAGTAGTCGAGAACGAGTCGACTCCATCACAGCGCAAATTACCACCACACACATAAATATAAGCACATTCGTTTTCAAAAACAAGAAAGAAAGTCGGTCAAGCCCGACTATAACATACTCTGTACCAAGAAAATTTTTCTTTTGATCATAGCTCGAAAACCGTTCATCCGATCTTCTTCATTCCTTTGGCGGATCGATAAGTTATTCTAATAACTAAATATGTCCAGAAGGAACAAGCCATCTATCTTCAAAACTGTGGGAGATATGACGTTTTCAAAATTGCGGGGGCGGCAGGGGGCGTGGCCAAAATTGAAAATAAACTTGATCTGCCTGCAGACATTAGAAGCATTTGTCCCATACATGTCAAACCTCTATCTCTTACCATCTCTGAGATCTGTGCGTTCATACGGACAGACAGACGGACAGACGGACATGACGGACATGACTCGGCTGTTGATGCTGATCAAGAATATATATACTTTATGGGGTCGGAGATGCTTCCTTCTGGATGTTACATACTTTTGCACAAACTTATAATACTCTATGTACCTACGGTACAGAGTATAATTAATCAGGAACGGAGTTTTTCACTTTAAGAAAAATTTATCATTTCAAGAACTTTTTTTTGAGAACTCAAAATCTTGATGTGAGAATATTTTAAAATCTAAAAAAATATAGAGGAAAGTTAACTTTGCAGCACGTTTTTCTAACTAATTTGAGGGACATTTCCACTGAAAACAAACAAGTTTTTCTCACTAAAACTAATTTCTCGACCGATCATGCACATGGCAGCTATAACCCATAGTCATCCGATTTTAACAAAATTTTGAAGAATTGTGTGAAAGCTTATTAAAGAAATAAATGCTTCTTTGTTAAATTTTCTGTGCTCATTGTCGTGAATGAATGGCCATGTTCAGCAGAAGGATTGATCGCTAAACGTTTCTGCTGAACGAAGTGCAACATTGTTGGACAAAGAGTTTAGAAGACAATATTTTAAAAGCGGCGCGGATATTGACGACGCTCCGCGTAAACACGGAAATTTCATAATAGTAGTTAAACTCAAGTTTTTACATATTTTTTTTGGCATTTTCAAACTATTTATCCACATAAAAAAACTAATATTTAGGTTCAGTGTACAATGTGAACCAAGAAACGCGTATCGGTATCGAAAAAACCTATCGATATACAGTTATAGCTGTAGGTAGCGGTTTCACTTGAAAGGAGCTAACTTTTTTCTCGATTCAAGCTCCTCTATCATGATACATCAAATTGTCTATCATGATACCGTATCACTGGAGTTCAGCAGAAAGGTCAGGAAAAAGTATGACTGATCAGGGAGCAAGTTCTTCTGCTGAACGCGCCCAATACCTATATGATCTGGTGTCAGATTTGTAATATTTGTTTCAATGAGGCAGCCCGGTTCTGAACCGAACGAAAGCAATGTAAAACCTTGTTGTATATTACAACTGAAAGGCAATTCATCGATATTACTCCAAGAAGGCTGAGTTTTAAAAACAAACTATGACAATTTATGATATCGCATGCTGCTTTAAAGTCGATGAAGCAGATATAGAGGTTTCTTTTTTTGTATAGGCAAGATTGGGAAATTCCTGTGAGCAGAAAAAAGCCATCTACAGTCGAGTATCCGTGGCGGAATCCAATTTGCACTATTTTCTGTTACCCAGTTAGACGTCTCAACAGGATTGAGGTGAAAAGCTTCGTGGTTGCATTAAGACACTATATTTCTTTATAGTTCTCAGGTGTCCTTACACCTCCTTTTTTGTATATTGAACATATTATGATTTCCTTGAAACAGCTGGGTAGGCAGGCAACAAGAAGACTGAGCTTTATTATATGTCTATGTATGGCGCATTTATTCAGCCCTGGGGTTCGATCATTAAATCCAACATTTGGCTACAAAAGAAATGAGCAAAAAAAACTGCACTTAAATTGTCATATAATTTTTCATTTTATTTGCTTGTTTGTTGTTGGTTTCTTTTGTTGTTGTTGTTGTTGTTGTTGTTGTTCTTGTCATAATATTATAGAGCAATATTTCTTGTGTGGTTGTTGTTGCACAAAAGTATTATGTATTTTGTATGTAATATTAAATGTTAATTGATAATTTAATGCTAGCATTTTGTTATAACTTGAAGTGACACAACATCGCTGGGATGCTTGATGGTTCTTCTTTATTAATTTAAGTATATTAAATGTAAACGCGTATATATATTTATATATATATATATATATGTTTGTTTATATGTATATACCACACATCAGTAATCAGTACTGCAAAAGGTTTTTATTTTTATGTTCTTTCAATTAAAGGTTGTAGTTTTATTAGCTTTTTCTGTTAAACAAAACACAAGGTATGCAAATATGCTTCAAATACAATGATACCATTAATTTTATATTTATATATATATATATTTATTTATATGTATGTATGTAGGTTTATGTATAGTAGTTATGCAAGGTGTGTGTGTGTGTGTTTGTGTGTGTGTGTGTGTACTAAATAGACTAAATACTAGACTTCATTTTTACGCAGTTTCCTCCTTTTTGTGTAAACTTTTTCCGTTTCGCATTCTGTGTTCTTTGCCTTTTGCTTTCTAGGCCCACTTTGATGATGGATTTGAATAAGAATAAATCATTTCATTATATGTTATAATATATTTTTTGTAGGTTTAATATAGTATGTATGTACTTGTTTTGTTTTCTTCTGTTAAATATATTTATATATAAATTTCAAGGGTGGGCGTTCTTTTTTTTTATCTTTTAAAATGAATCATTTGTTGTTGGTACACTTCCTCCTCTTTAATAAGCGTTTCTATGCACATTTTGTGTCTGCTTAGAAATAATTAAACTCATATTTAAAACGCCAGCAAAATAATGTTGTAACATAACAAAAAACTTAATAAATCAATTAATTCAAATTGAACTATCGAAAGCAAACGAAGGGATACGTTCTTTAATAAAGAAGGTGGACAAATTGTTTCGGTTTTCGGTTGAACTACTTTTTAATTTATTTAAGTTAACATTTTAGAAACGGTGGCCTTCTTTAGTTTGTTGTGTGGTTGTTGTTTTGTGAATGAAATTTAGTTGTTAAAAAATATATATTAATATGGAAATTTAGCCAGGGGGCGCGCGAGCGCTTGTTTGTGTGTGTGTGTGTGTGCGTGAAAAAAGAAGAAAAAAGTAAAGTTTTCGCGATGACAACACAACAAGTAATGATTTTGCTTGGTTTCTGTCTCCAGTTTGTTGGCTACTTCTATATATATATATATAAATCTATATATAAAGTACGTTTTTGTTTTGTTTGTTGTTTCAATTTGTTTAAGACAGATGGAAGGACATGCTGCCCTCATTGGCAGCCACTTTCAGTTTCTGCCTCATCACATCACGACTCGAATATTCCGGCAACTTCAAATAGTTGACACAGGTCATCACAGATGGTAGATAATCATTGGGATTCTGATTGCCATCCAATGTTTTGCGCACAATGGTTAACGGCGGTGTCAGAGCCTTAAATCCTCCCGTTGGCAAGCGCGGCGATCCCGTCACAAATTGCAAGAACGCACGCTGCTCATCCCGATTATACGAGGAGAGTATATCATAAAGATATTGTATGGCCTGAGATTCCTGATGGAAGCCGTGATCGGTACGGCAGCTGTCCTGCAGCATCCTGAGATCCCAGCGCTGTTGTTGTTCACTGCCCGAGCCACAAAAGACACATTCCAGCTCCTCGGGATAGAACATGCGCAAACGTTGTATGGGAAACACAGAGTCAAAGCCTGCAAAAGAATGGAAAGGAACATGAAAACTATTGAAACACAGGAATAGGTATACAATTTAGATCACATAGATACAGCTTCCATAGCCTAGCAGCTCAATGCTGTTCTGCCTTGTCGAAGAAAGTCGGCCAAGCGCCACTATAGCATAATCTGTTCGATGCGATGACCAGCCTAATGGTTTATTTTCCTTGACTATCGTTCATCCGATCTTCTCCATTTCTTTGGCGGAACGGTAAATAATGCTGATTACTAAATATGTCCATCTTACACGCATCTTTAATGCCATCATCTATGACTCTCCTAATATACCTGACGGCTTTCAAAAAGGGTAGGGATGCTTGCTAAGCTAAGCCCTCTGTTGTTCTCACTTTATATAAATGACATTACGGAAGCATTACCAGCAGGAAATATATATTTCATAAGAATCACCTGGATAAGCCTTTTTCGACTCCTTTTGATGATCCAAAAGAGATGCCTATCATGTGCGAATAATTGGGACTCGAAAATGACTCATGAATGTGCTCAAATGACTCGAAACTGAATATGCTCAAATGATTGGAAACTGCTCAAAAGAACGGGTTAAAAGATTGTTCAAGAAAACGAAAAAGACTCATTAAGGTGATTTTGTTAAAATGATCTTCCAAATGTTGGGTGGGGCGTTACTCACCCAACATTTGGAAGATCGTTTTGGCCAAATCAGCTTAATAAGTCTTTTTCGAGCCCTTTTAAAGATTCAATAGTGATAACTATTTTGTGCGATTAAAAGAAGACTGACAAATGGCTCATGCAAATGCTCAAAATGTGATTTATTGAAATACGAACTGGGAAGAGTCATTTGCGGGACTCAAATATTAGTCGAAACTAATAAAAAAAAAAACAAAACGGGTTAAAAACGACTCTACAAGAAGTGTCGCTGCTAAAGTACCATTTTCTCCCGACAACAGTATCATTTACGATCAGAAAACGAGCGCATTTATGACTACTTTAATCAGATCGAGGATTCGAAAGACTCGAATTTTATCAAAAATTACATAAAATGTTTGGAAGATCATTTTCACCAAAATCACCTTGATGAGTCTCTTTCGACTCCTTTTGATGACTAAAAAGAAATTCCTATTAAATGCATTGAATTGAGACTCGAAAACGTCTCATAAATATGCTCAAAATATGATACGACTAAAGAAATACTCTCAATTGACTCGAAAATGATTTGAAACTGATCAGAAGAACCGGTTAAAATCGACTCTTCAAGAAGTGTCGCTGCTGGGGTACCATTTTCTCCCAACAAAAGTATCATTTACGAACAGAAAATGATCTCATTTATGACAATTTAATTCAGCCCTAGGACCCGAAAGACTTTAATGTGATCAAAAATTACATAAAATGTTTGCTGGGATCAGCTTGATTTGTCCTTATGTGAAAGGAACTACTTTACCGATCACTATAGTTTTAAAGTAACCTCGCAAATGTTTCGCACTCCTGATCTGATGGCACTGAATTTCAAGTGGTATAAAGATGGCATCCTACCGCACAATCAACTCCAACCATCACTACCGATCAAATACGAACTTAAAATAATGAAAAACTCACCTTCGCGCAGCGACTCAAACTGTTTCTGGACGCCCTCGATGAGGAACCAATAGGTAACCAATGAGATATACTGATGTAAATTGTGTACAGTGACTGGCGTATCGCGTCCACCACGACATAGCTCAATGTTTGCATGACCAGGCAGTACAAAGTCCAAACCTAAATCGGCAATGGGACAGCCATCCAAATCCAGTTGCTCAATCTGTTTGTGGGAAAGGAGGTTTTGTTAAATCAATTTATATTCTCCTCCTGCCTCTTTGCAGTTGCTTACCTTCTCCGTCTTCTCCATGGCATCTATATTTGGATCGGCCATAATATATTCCCGCTGACGTACCACATCTTGTAGACGCACCAGTGTGTTTTGAACTTCGGGCGCCACACGCGACAAATCGGCCAGGCCAATTGAATGCTCTTCGCTGACCAGCCAGCGATAGAAGGGCAACGAGAAGGGCAAATCCAACTAGGGTGAAAGGTGGGATTAGAATTTGGTGGGTTTAGGAATTAAATTGAACTCACCATACGACTGTCCATAACTGCCTTGGCCATAAATTTACCCAAAAATTTAAACTTTGATTTGGCCTTGGTCATTTGTGGCAATTTGGAGGATTTACCCAACGGGAGGGGGAACAGGCCATGCGTCGCATGCACATAGCTAGTGGTTGTGGTGGTGGGTGGTGTCGTTGTCTGCTCTACATTGGTCGTTGTGCTGCTGGGATTGGGATCGGTTGGTATTGCTGGTGGTTCCATATCACTAAATTGCTGTGCGATAATCATATTTAAAGCATTCTCATTGGAGCCAGCGCTGGAGGAGCTGTGCTCCGGCGGCAGCTGCTGTTGACGTAGGACCTGAGATCGACTGCTGGAGCGGGTGGTAGTGGTACTGGTCACCACTGTCGCCTCCGCTTGCGACGGCTGTTCCATGGTGGCCGCTTCTAGTGCATCTTCAATGTGCAACACTGCACTGCTGGACTTGACCACATCCACTATGGTCACCGAATTCTGACGATAGCTATCACTGCCGTTCCACAAGCCCAGATCCGTGCGCTGCAATTCCGCCGACACCAAAGCATAGAACTCCAGAGTGGGTCCCAGGCCGGTGCCCACCTCATTATCATACTGAATCTCCAGCAATGCCTTTGAATGGCCAAAATCTTGTAGTATATGCTCGGCCTGCTTCAAGACCTCAGCACGGGAAATGGCGCGCTTTCGGCGATCCAAGCGAGGCGCCACACGCTCCGAGGACTCGGCAGCATTAAGATCTGGTGTGGTATCCAATAGACGCTGCAGCGCACGATCCCGATCAAAACTGGTGGCATAGAACAGCAAATGACGCGTCTCAAAGGGAAAGAGGAAGGGACAAGCCATGCCAATTTGGGGTAACCATTGCGGCAGATTTCCCGTCATAATCACCAGTGGGTCCTGCAGCTGACGATTTGCCTTGGCCGTGATCTTCGGATGCACAAACTCGGACTGGGCAATGATATTCTGCCTCACCACACAGCCATACAAATGTTCCCAGTGTCGATTTAAGGCATAAATGACACGCAGCATACACAAAGCATCCAGCGAGGCATCTTGCACGGTCACCACATCCGCAGGCAGTGTGCTGCTCAGGAAGGGCTTTAATGCGGACATCACACTGGGTGCTATGCCTTCATGCCAGAGTTCAGTTTTCTTGCGCATAAACTTGCTGCTCGATTTATGTGACTTTTTGGAGGAAGAGGAGCTGGACGAGGCGGCGGAACACGAAGAGGTGGCCACGTTCAAAGAACTGGAAGTGGAGCTGCCACAGTTATTGGCTTGCTTCTGTTGCTGTTGTTGTTGGACACCGCTGCTGCTGCTGCAACTGCTACTAGAGGCGGCACCGCCAGCCATACCAGCCACAATCTCCTCATCGACTGGACGATAATAAATGGTATGCTGTTGCACCCAAATGCTGGCATTGCCCAGCAATGTCTCCGACTCATTATCCGTCTCCGGCTGCTCATTGACCAATGGGGAGAATTGCTTTACCGCCTGATACACGGTCATGTTATAGGGCAGTACATGTTCACCTATAAGGAATTGCAATTTGTGCTTGAAACCCGTCTGGGTCATAGCCACAGCGGCCACATTATCATCCATATCCTCTTCGCTGTCATCATCGGAATCGGCACGTATACCGCCATAGCCACGTACAACCAGATAACGTTCAATGGCCTGAACCATGGCCAAAGGATCGATTTTTACGGTGCCTCCCTTCCATTGACGCAGATTGCTACATTGCGGATGACGCTGCAGGTTGCACTGTGGACGGGGTGAACAAGAGAAAATTATTATTAGTCTTTTATTATCTATATATTTTATCGGATGAACCCCAAATAATCCTTCGTCCACGTCCCTAAGTAATCGTTTGACAGTAACCGCCTAATTAAGGCTTTTGCAAAGCTGAAACCAACTTGATCTGCGTACAGTATACACCTACCTTCATGCAAAAATTTGTGGCTCTATCTCTTATAGTTCCTGCGATCGACGAGTTCATACAGATAGACAGATGGACGGACAGACATAAGGGCGGACAAACCACGCATCTCTTTATTGATAATTCTTTTCTTCATATAAACTGAACTGGTGCCTACTCCACCCTTTGCTTACTCATCTCAGGGCATCTATGGTCTAAGAGGAATTTTCAATATATTTCTTAGATGAGAATTGAGTTTGTCAAATTTTGATCGATCGATCGAACTCGGCAACAAAAACAGAGATGAAAACACGAAACGAAACATGGACCAACATTTTTTAGACCCTTAATGGAACCGGTTTTCGGTTACGGTTGCTAACTCTAGTTTTGATTCAAACCTGCGTTCTGTCCATGTATTATACAAGTTTATATAGCAAACTGTATGGGAATTAAGTCGATTTTGGGCTGGGATGGAACTATTCAATTCCATTTCGTAGAAGAACAGAAAAGAAAATATCACTAGGCAGTAGGAAACATTTGTTTAGGTAGGTAATCGATATACTTAATAAATAGTGTAAATATAGACGGACGGACCCATTACACTCCACTGAGGATGGACAGATGTAGTAGTTGCTAGTGAGTGAACAAAATTGAGTTCAGTAAACTGAACAATTGAACATGTTCACCTGTAATTTATAATTTTTGATCAGTGAGTCTGAATCAGTCTCTCTTGTTCCGTATATCTTGCTCAGTGCTTTTTATTCAGTAAGCAGGAATTCCCTCTCGAGTGATTTGAAACATGTGGCAACGCCAAAAAGGCTCAGTAAGCTTTGCCATTAGCCACGAATAACGCTTGCAAATCATTGAATTTTTACTATCGAAATTAATGCTCCATGAGATATGTGGGAGGCTTGATCAGGCTATTCAAGCTATTGTGACCAAATTAAGCACCAGTTTTACTTTATTAAACATTTATCCACTATGGCGTGAGCGGAGAGTGCGTACCGAGCAAAAATATTGCTCATTTTTGACTCAATGGTAAAGTAAATCAAACAGAATTGAAAAATTGGGTTCAAAAAGAAACCAGAGGCGGTTTAAGGGCTCCCCAATGTGTTATTCGTAGTTGACTTGTGGGCAATTAATGTCACATTTTGGTCCGCCCACTTTTGACCGCTTTTCGAGGAAGGATCCTTGAAGTCTCTGGTGTACAGGGACAAGTCTGCCTTAATTGCGCCAACTCTCATTAATGAGATACCAATGGGAAAGTTGGAAAAAGTATGCCAAAAATTAATTTTTTCCCGAATGGACTCAACGAAGGCGTTGCCCATTGAAACGATAACAGGAAATAATTGTTAAAAAGTATCGGTCCATATAATACATTCATAAGTTATAGCAAATTTTACGAATTTTGTAATTTTCTCAAAACTACCAAAAAAAAAAAAGAAAAAACACCCTTTATAATCGTGGTCAGGGCGACGAGCCGAGTGGATTAAGCATTGTCCGTCCGGCTCCTATTTCTACGCAAAATAGTCTTTCAGTTTTATAAGATTTCGAGGTGAAAGTTGGCATAGTCTTCCTTTACTTCAAGCTGCTTATATGTCAAAAAATATGTTGAAAAGCTTTCATAGGAACGATCGGTCGGAAAATGGAAAGCGAATCATCAAACAAAATTTGCAGTCAAATCAAACACACACTTATTGTCGTATTTGGTATTTCTGTCTATATCTATATCTGGGCTAAGAGACTCACCTTCAATTGATGTGTATTGAAGAAACGCAGCGCACTTTGATTGGAACGTCCACCGGGTCCGGCGGGAAAATCATGCACCTTGACAGGAAACTGTTCCAATTGTGTGACACAACCATTTAGTTTGGCCACAAAAGCTCCAAACGCCAATGGTTCTATGCTGGGCAATTGTCCCACATTTTGTAGCAATGGTTCCAAGGGTAATCCCGCAAAGACATGCATAAAACTACGCAAACGCGCATCACGCTCCACCAAACCAGATTCACTGGTCATATAGTTCAACATGGCCTTAATTAGACCCGAATGATTGACCTCAAACGGTGAAATGTCACTCTCCAACAGGATGGTCTTTAACTCAAGCAAAGCATCCAGACAATCATGATAGCTGCCATTCAATTTGAGCAAAATGCTCGACAAACGTTCCAAAACATTTGTGCTGCCGGCGGCAGAGAGTGGGGTGGCAGCAGTCAGGGATGGACAAGGGTTGCCTTCGTCGCCACCACTTGAGCCCTTGCTACTGCGTCGAGCCTCCTGCTCGGTATAACGCTTAACAAAATCCACTGCCTGTTCGCGTACCCATTGACGGGCACGTTCACGGTTGGCTGCAGCCAAAAGATTGGCATGCGAGAGGCTTTTACTAATGCTGGCGGCCACAGCAGCTGGATTCATGCCACCACTGGCCGAGGTATTGCTGCTGGCATAAGCCAGACCCGCTCCAGCGGCATTGGCATCCTTTTGCTGTTGCTGCTGTTGTTGTTGCTGCTGCTGTTGTTGCTGTTGCTGCTGATGATGATGGTGATGATGATGCGCCGCCTGGCGACCCCAACGTGCGGGATTGAGAGAGGCCAGAAATGAGGATTTTGTAGAACCAGCACTGTTGGTATTTCCGGCGTTGAATCGCGACTTGGAACTACCAGAACCAGCTCCAGAGCTGGGTGTACTGCGTCCGCCGGTGCTGTTGCCTAGGCCTAAGATTTTTAACACAAAATTAGATAGATGTTTCAGCTGTGGGATATTTGTGGTACTTACTGGTGGCTCGACTCAGCAGCTCATGCATGGCCGAGGTGGGTGCAGCAGCTGCATTTACTGCCGCCTCCTCCTGACGTGATTTGGCACGTCCGCTGCTCTGTGACTTGCGTTTGGGTGGAGCCTTGCGTTTCAACATGTCCGTCATTTTGTGCTGCAAGGCCGATGAACTGGACGAGGAGGATGAATTAGAAGCGGCGGCCGCACTACTGGTAGAGGCCACCACCAGATGAGTGGACGTGGGCTGCGGCTGGTATAAAACTTGTGTCGGTTGCTGCTGTTCCACCAGCTGTGCTGTTGGCTGTGGTGCGGGTAGGGCTGGCTGCTGGAAGTGTACATACTGCTGTTGCTGTTGTTGCTGCTGTTGCTGGCGAGGATCATTTTGAAAAAAGGCCGGAGCTACCCCACCGGTTGAGGTAGGCGCCGAGCTGCTGTAATTGTAGCCCGCCGTGCTGTTATCCAATGGGGTGGCCTTGGCACTGGCTGTTAAAGCATTCATGGCATGCGAGAAACTCTTCACCGTATACGATTGATGCTTGGAACTACTGGGTGTGGTAGTGGCACTAACCGAGCTCGGTACGGGAGCACTGTCCATAAAGAAGGGATTCACTTGCAGACTGTTTGCCGACGCTGGGGCAGATTGTGAGCCACCCGCCGAGCTGTGGGCCGTGGGTGTGGCTGTGGCACTCAGTGGCTTGGGTGAGGGATTCGAACAGATGGGATTATTAACATCGGTCAATTGGGTAAACTGATAGATGACACCCTCGCGACGGAAATGTGTGCCAAAGACATCGGGAAGTTGGCGCATCAATATCTCAGCCATTTGCAAAGCACCCACCACAATGCGCAAGTCATTGCTACCCAGCATGCCGGCAATGTGACTGGAAACCAGTTGATATTTCAAAACCTGACGCAGTAGCTCGGGTGTGGCATAGTATACCATGCGTAGGAGAGCACGTAGACATTTGTAGCGCACATTGGGACCCGCCGAGGAGCTGTACACCTCGTAGAGAACATTGAAAATATGCTTAATGAAATCTGCAGCCAGGCCGCGCTCCTCCTTCAGGCAGGCTATGCGTGCATCCAAAGATGGGCGACGTTTCGTGGAAGTTACACCCACTGTTGCTACTGCTGTGCTGGTGGTTGCAGGATTGTTATTGTTATTAGCTGCCAAAGCAGCCGCCGCTGCTGCCGAAGTGGAAGCTGTAGTTAAATCCTGTCCAGCTGCTGCTGCCGCTGCCATGGGTGCCACATAATTGGGATTCAACTTCCGCTGCACAGGGCGTGTGGTGCCGGTATCCTCATTAATCTGTTGCATGGCGTGGAAATCTACGGTATAGGTGCGTCCCAGGGTGCTTAAACTTATCTCGTCCTCGCTACTCTGATGAGCTGCCTCTATTAATCGCGAGTCTATGGTGGAGTAATTATGCCAGGCACCACGATCATCACGCCATTGCCATTGCACTTGATCTTGGGTATTCAAGGTGGGTCTATCGAGTAGTGAATCCACCGAAAAGATACCATCCAGCGGTAAACGTGGCATTAGTTCACCTATCAGGCAGGTCAACTCATACAGTTCCGAGGGTGAACGTGAGATCAGCTCCACATGACTCGCACTGGCGGCAGCGGGCTCAGCATTGCCCGTCAATAGATACAACAAAGTGGCGGCTATGTCGTTACGCAGCAGGGAAATGGCCAAATCCGGACAACTGCCGCACATTAGGCTTAGCATGCGCACCACTGCCGTAAAGGTGCCCGTATTGAGTATGGCCGGGGTGACCAGCAGCAATTGCTGGCAATTCTTCAATAAATCCGCACTGGCAATCTGCTGCAGGCGTTTGCCATCGTGCTGGAAACTCTCCACCAGACGGCAGAAAGCCGAGCACACGCTCTCCACACACTTCTTGTCCTGCTGGGAGAGCAGACGTGCCAACAGGGGTAGACTTTCCGACACAAAATGAAACTCCTCCGTGTGCATATTGAGGCAACAATTGGCCGTGATGGCCAGAGCCGCACGTTGGGCCACTATGGAGAAGAAATCCAAATATGTGAGGCAAGCCGAGATGCCATTGGCTTGCAAAATGGCCTTGTTATGCCTACGCGAGAGTATTTCCAGGGCAGTCAAACTCTGTTCGGCCACATCCATGCACTGTATGACCTGAAGTTTCTCCAGAAAAACGGGCACTGCCTCTACCACGGTGCCCGAGGAGCGTGGCAATGCCTCCAGCATATAGGCCAAGGCACGACAGGCATTGTTCATAATGTCGAAATTATGCTCCATGCGCAATAATTGTATCAAAGCGGGGACCACCTGCTTAATTGGGAAACCCGCCAGGGTATCCTCATTGCCCATCACCAACATTTGACACATTTCGATGGCGGCCTGCAATTGCTGGGACTCATCATGTGATTGGAGACCTTGCAGCAGTTGATTCGCCTTAGAGCTGCTATTGTTGCCAATGGTGCGATGTAAAATGTGCGTCATGCGTGGTCCCAAGGCACCAAAGAGATGTGGCGGCAGACCGCGTGCCTCTAGCAATGCCTGCAAACGGCCCACCTCACTATCATCACTCTCCGAGTCGGCGGCAGCAGCAGCAGCGGCTGCACCTCCCGCCACGGTTGCTCCCGCGCCGCCGCCGGCTGTTGTGGCTGCTACATTGTTGCTACCGCTGGCTGAGGCGCCACCACTTGATTGATTGCCCACTGCGCTGCTGATATTACCACCACCTCCAGTTGCTGTGGCTGTTGCTGTGATAGTTGCTGCTGTTGCAACTGCGCCTGGTACTATTGCTCCTGGTCCTACTCCACCACCAACGTCACGGGCGGCACTTAGAGCGGCTGCTACTATGCTGAGATTGGCTGAGTTGGCACCTAATGCAGCAGCAAAAGAGAGAAGTTCCTCGTTAATATCGTTGTTAAAGTTAGACATGGCGTTAAAGCGTTAACAATTTGTGACATAGAAAAATGTACAATGGAAATGTGAAAATCAGGGATAGGATGTGTGTGAGAAAGAAAGATAGATGAAGGCCTACTAAATAAAAAAAAAAAAAGCAAAAATTATTTTGGTTCAACCTTTTAAACAAGTTCCACAAAAATGAAAGGGTAACCCTGGTTAGTGCTGGGTGCTGATTGTGGATTTTCGTCTGCCACTGCAGTCACTGACTAGGTTAAGGGCACTCCCTCGAAATACCCGATTCGCTTCAAGATTTTTCGCAACCAAGTTGCCCCAACTGTCGGATTTGTTTGCGACTTTCATTTGATTTTTGTGTAATTTGGAACAGTGAAAACATTCTTTTTGGGCCATTTCCCATTAGAGTTGGGCGCGTGTCAAGTTCGTGTCGACTTAACACGACGTTTTGATTCCGTTCGTGCATGTGGGTGCGAAACGTTGGGATAAGACACGATTCATGCCGGAACTACCTAACTCCGCAGATGGCTTATAATGTCTTATGTTTCGAAGAAACAACGATATCAATTATTATGTATTAAAGTACAACAAACTAAAAAATATCATTGCACACCGAAATTACTGGACTTCATTAATATATTCGAGCTTGAAAAAAACTCTGAAGCTCACTATGTAGATTGGTTTTATGTCGAAAGAAACAAAATATGTATGGTCTTGAATAGTTGACATTTTGTCAAATTATTTAAACACAAAACTTTACCGAAAATATTTTAATAATTTGACATACATAGGGGCGTAAATCAGGTTAAAGAGTAAAGTCGTGCTGTATTTAGATCAATTTTAGCGGTGTGCGTGTTTTAAATATGCCGTTCGTATTAGATTCATGTCGTGTTGAAAACATTCAATACGCTCCAATCTAGTTTCTACCCCAAAATACACTGTACCCTGAAATCAAAGAATTTCGTGTTTTTTTAAATTCATATTCTAGCCGAATATTGTAACGATATCTGGCCTAGTCCAAGGTTACAGAAATTTAGGTGTGCGTGTTTTTTAAATATGCCATTCGTTTTAGAGTCGTGTCTTGTTACAATATTTGACACGCTCCCATCTCTAGTACCTGTACCTATCGAACTAGATATCGTTTTCTTATGAACATAAGAAAAAAAATATAACAAAACAACAAAAAAAAACGTAAGAAGATGAGAAAACGGCCCCTTAGTGTAAAAATATAGAAATTAAAGGATTTTATTCTTTCAAATCATATATGTATGATGTTCGATGTTTTAACACTACAAAAAGGCACGCGAAATGGCCACAGGTTAAAAATTTTCATTAATTTATACTTTCAACAATTTCTCAAAAATTACAATAATAAATCAATGAATTGCAGAAAGTTTAGACTTCCAATACAATTGCCTGGCTTGAACCTACGGAAAAATTCGAAACTTAAAACAAAAGAACTTCAGATGGATGAACTCTAAACATTGTACAACATTAGGTATTATTTCTAAAGGGAGATTTTTAGCAACATTCTTTTTGGCAACAATATTTGAATGAATCGACTTTTAAACGAACGCTTATTGTTTATTGAATCAAAATTCATGCCAGTTTTTTTTATCGGAATATTGTGTTCAGCGATGAAGCTTATTTGTGGTTGAAGGGATACGTGAACAACAAAGTTTCTTTAAAAGAATTGGATTGGAATTGTTTGGTGTGGACAATGAGCCGATGGCATCATTGGACCGTACTTTTTTAAAGATGGCGAAAACAGGAACATTATTGTGAATAGAGAGCGCTAGCGTGCGATGATTACAACCCTATTTTTGGCCAAAATGGAAGAGCTGAACTTGACTGACATGTGGTTTCATCAAGACGGTGCCACATGCCATCACCGAAACAAATTGAGGGGCGAATTCGGGGAAGCTAATTTCACGTTTGGAGCCGGTCAATTGGCCGGCTAGGTCGTGCGATATAATGAATTTTGACTGTTTTTTTGTTGAGCTATGCCTATAGTGACACAGTTAACAGTTAACCTACTGGAAGCCAATATATTGAAGTATTTGTTCGTAACATAAAGGACGATGTATTATAGAGAGTATGCCAAAATTGGACCCAGCGGATGAATCAATTAGATCATTCTATTGACTCATACATTTTTATGAATTTTCTGTATTTTTTTTACAAGAAAATTCGAAATCTAAAAAATCACCCTTTATAGCTAATGAAGTGGGGAATTAATATTTTTATGCGTTTTAAATACATCTTATCAAAATTATAATAAAAATCCGCATTATTTCTATGACTTTACTGAACTGTAATACCCTTAAACTCGGTTAAGCACTTAAAATCTGTTGTAGACCATGGATTTGTAAAAAGTAGTGTGTTATTCCATACGATTTGAAGAGCTTTTTACGGCCCCGATAGTAGAGGACAGAGGTTTCCTATTCCATAGTCTCAGAATATACGATGGGTAGTGTTCACCACGGACCTTAATTATTATGAGTTCTGTTATAAAAATCAAGCTTTAAAGATTATTTTTTCTTTTAATTTGATTACTCATACAATAACTATTAAATTTGAGTATTAAAATAAAACTCAGCAGTTACTCATAATTATTACTTGCAAGTTTGACGCAATTCCTTAGTAAGTGACTCAAGTCGAACAACTAAAAACATAAATCAAGTTTCGAAACATAAATTAAATTCTGATTTATAAAAATTGATGTTCATTTTTTTATTTGTATTTATTTTACTCAAAAAATAATCATTATCCATTGAGCAATATCATAAAAATTACCGAAAAAGAATATTATTTAATAATGGTACATTTTTTCATAAGGATACGAAAAGTTTATGATTTTTGAGGATAAAAAAATCTACAAATAATCATTATTTATGGTCCCAGCTAGAGCCCATAATCTTATTCTGAGTCACCCAACTACTCTTGAAAAAATAAAAAGAATTTGACATATCGGTACTATAGTAAGTAAATATGATCCAATTCGGAAACAATTATATTGCTATATTTATTAAGTAGGACGACACAAGCCGAACTGATCGGCAGTGTAAAAATGACTTCTGATATATCGACCAAAACATCGAAGAAATGTATTTTCGGAATATCGCATATTGACTAACGTTGATTTATAGATTTATTGAAGGAAAGACCGTTCCCGTTTAAGGGTTTATTGGAAGAAGAGAAAATTGGATGAGTATAAGTGGCGCTCTCTTATGGTCAGCTGCCTAGGATCGGATACGTAACAGAATACCAAAATAAATAAGGAACCTTAATAGAATCTCTAACAGAAACCGAAGTTTCGGTGCGTACCAGAACCAAAATACAACTATTAAATAAATTTTCTACATAATAATAGTTCAAAAGGACGAACAAACAAAAATTACAAAATCAAATGTTAATCAACAAAAAATAAATGTTACCATAAAATTCAAATGTTAGTATGACAAATGGGAAGATAAAAAGTAAATAAATAAAATTAAAAACAAAAATCAAGTGTGCTGTCACCTGGGTCACCCTGTATTGAGTGTAGTTTTAAATTAAAAAAAAAAAACAAAGCAATTTGTGTGCATGTGGGGGTGGTGGGGGGGCCATAATGATTGCATTATTTGTTACCTGTCGTCATTTGCTGTCCACCTGCATGCGGCGGTCCATTTGGCGGTTGTTGTGCCATCAAACTATATGTTAAAGCATCCGAAGCTGCTGAATAAGAATATCGATGTTTTAACGCAGAAGAAGTCGAGAGCGGGCGGGCGAGCGAGCGAAAGAGAGAGAGAGAGAGAGAAATGGAGAGTAGAATGGTTTAGTGTTTGGTTTTTGATGCAGATTTTTTTTTTTACTTTTTTCAGGTGGGAGGTGGTTGGGCAGACACCGCGAGCAAAGCAACGCAGGAATGAGAGAGCGAGCGAGAGAGAGAGAGACAAGAGTTGTTGTGCAATTCCCAGCACCAAAAAAACTAAATTAATTAATATAATACAGCGGACCACAGTTCCTAATTCATAAAGTGTGTGCGTAAACCTGGCTCCTACTTCAACCGTTCTCTGAGAACATAAAATTGTCTGTGTGTGTGAGTGGGTGTGGGTTTGAGTGTGTTTGCTTGCGGTTTCCGTTACATACTCCACTTCCTTTCTTCATCTCTTACCACTGCCATGTGACACTTTGGGAGCTGACTGTAGGGTTGCTGGCGGCGCCTGCTGTAGTTGTTGTTGTTGTTGAGGTGGTGCTTGTTGTTGTTGTTGGGGATGATTGCTACGATAGCTGAATAGAAAGCCGGGTTGCACTATAGTGGCACGTTGGTGTTGCAAGGCCAATTGCTGTTGCTGCTGCTGCTGCTGCTGTTGTTGTTGCTGCTGCTGCTGCAACTGTTGCTGATGTCGCACTGCGACAACAACTGTATTGCCGCCCACTTGTTGATATTGATAAGTGCCAGGTGGGGGCAACAGTTGTTGCTGTTGTTGTTGCTGTTGTACAGCAGCAGCAGCTTGTTGTTGTTGTTGTTGCTGCTGCTGGGCTGCTGCTGCTGCGGCTGAACTCACACAAGAACCCGTCTTGCCACGTGAACTGCGACGCAGTGAGGAGTGTTGTTGCAGCTGTTGCTGAGGTGGCACAAATGTGGCTGAAGCTGTTGCCGCTGTACTGTAACGTGCCAATTGTTGTTGCTGATACAAGGCTGCTGCTGCTGCTGCTGTTGGTCCTGCCCCTGTGGATGTATAATGATGTGTTGGAGGTGGTTGTTGTTGTGGATGATGATGATGCAATACAGCCACAGAACTATGATAATAATGCGCTTGTTGCTGTTGTTGCTGATGATGGTGTTGTTGTTGTTGCTGTTGCTGTGCGAAATAGGCTGCAGCAGCCGCAGGTGTATAGTGTGTGCCGCCTGCCACAGCTGTTGCTGCTCCAAAGGAAGACAAATGTGTGTATTGATGATGTGTGGGTGGTGGCAACACTTGTGGCTGCTGCTGCTGCTGCTGCTGGGCATAGGGCAGAGGCGGTGGCGGTGTGGCCATGAGACTATAATCAACAATGGCTTGGCTGTTGCTGCGTGTGGTCCTTCCATTTGCTCCATTCGATGCCGACGCTGCCGCAACCCCCTGTTGTCCTGGGGGGGCGGCACGTGGCTGGTAGCCCGATGATGACGACGTTGTTGCTGTTGCTGTAGACGTTCTGGTTGAGTTGTGCTTGGTATGTTTCTTGTTGTTGTTGTTGTTGTTAGCTCCTTTTGGAGGTGTTTGTTTTTTATTTGTTGGAGATGGGGGGAGTAGAGGAGGAGTAGTGGGAGGAGACAACAGTTAAACAGCTTTGATTTTGATTTTATTTTTGGTTTTTGTATTTTGAATTTGTTATGGCAGCTACAGACTACTTTTTAGTTAGTTGTTGTTGTTGTTTACAATGCAAATGAACTATATTTTTATATTTTTTTACACATTTTAAAAGTTTTGGTAGTCTCTGACAATGATGATGTTGCTGCTGCTGCTGTTTGTTGCTGTTGTGGCTCTCGCACTAAACTCTTGGGGAAACGAACACGCACCACCCCACCCCTAAAACAGTTTTGGGCCCTCACTTTGTGTGTTTGTGTGTGTGTGTATAAAAGTGTCAATTTATGCTGCATGTTGTTGTTGCTGCTGCTAATAGTTGACGTTGTCATCGTTCTCCCTCACTCTTTCTCTCTCTCTCTCTCTCTCTCTCTCTCTCTCTCTCTTAGTAACTGCCTCTCTGCTTGCACTCGCTTACGTATTTTTTTGTCTTGCTTTTAATTGCACAAAAAAACAACAACATCATCATCATCATCAACAACACAAGCATCAGCATTAACATTAGTTGTCTCTTATCATTTTTTTTTTCTTTAAAAATTTATAGATATAGATTGATTTAAGATTTATATATTTATGAATATAAAAATGTTACATTTGCCACAACAACAACAACAACGTGCAAAATAATAGTAATTTGAAAAGAAAGAACAAAACGTTTTTCAACACTATCTCAGCTTAACTGTGAGCAGAGATAATAAAATACATAGATAAGAATATTTTTAAAAAATGATAGAATTTCAGTCAAGACAGCATTATTATTTTGGCGATTTGAAACCGGCTTACGGTTCAAAATTGGTCTCAAAATCGAAATATTTTTGAACACTACTGGATCTTTAGTGGTCTTAGGTTAAACCAACCCAAAAACGTACAAGTGAAAGAGCAATTCAAGTGGAACACCTTGACAACACTTGGATTAGACGCAAGGTCTTATTTAATAAAGGAGTGGTAGTGATTCTATCAATTCCGTTTTCAAAAAATATTGCAAAAGTGGCACTAATTAATGTTCTGGTAAAAGTAACACAACAAAATTTTGCGACTTCAAGCGTATACACGCTCAATCCCTAGCACAAATAACAATTTGTTGAATCATTAAGTAAATTTGTGGTATTTCCACAGGTTCTACTATATAAACATTTCCGCTTTTTTTGCACTTGGCTTGACCACCTTGAAAACCACCCATTTTAGTTATACTATAACATAAACATGACAAATTTTTTGTCCATTTTTACAATTTTGTTCGTACCCTTAGCACGATATTTGTGAGCATTGTTAAAACTATTTTCGATTTTAATCGATTCTCAAAAATGATATAGATGTTTTTCACGCAGGCAAAAAATCGATACCTCGATTCAAAAACCAATTTATTGACCAGCTCTACCCAGAAATAGTTTCAATTTTAAGCAAAATATTGTTAAGCCCTTCTATATATTTAAAAATTGTGTAGCCTAGTGTAATAATAAGCCCTGCGTATATGGATGTTGTTGAATAAAGAATTCCCCCTTAACTTTTTGGAGCACCTTCAAAGCTAACACTAACACATCTACCTATACATTCATAATTTTTGATCAATTGCATTCAGAGAGTGGTTTTTGCTATACAATCTTTCAGGTCGCTTGGGAATTAAGCAAACTTTACTATCAAAATTCAAGTTTAAAGAGCTTTATTTTGGATAATTGGATGGTGCGAATGAGCAAAGTCGCCGTCACTGATTGATTTGGATTAACCAAATCAAAGCCTTTTTGTAGATTTATTAAAACATCAAAATAATACTGTTGGCCTCTCGATCTGGTAAAACGTCTTAAAGGTTGTCTCAACACTAGACACTAGATAAAATGCAGTACTACTAGATTGTAATGTCTCAAGTGCCGAACAGTGTGAAGGCAGCCTAGCACGATCAACACATTATTATTTAAAGCAACCTTGCCAAAACTCTATATGTTATCTACGACAACAAGATTTACGTTTATTATGTTTATTTTGCTCGTTTTGTTGACTTCGACATTATTTTATAACTTGTAATCAAAATAATGCAGCCATTCGAATCAGCCACATCTCTCTCTATATAAGCAAACGCTTTTCCACAAAATCCAGCAGCAAAAAAAATGTAATATAAAATAATAGGAAAAATGTTCCATCTATTAATTTTATTATCTTTGGTATGGTGGAGCTTAACTTAATACACAAAAAAAATCCTCGTCACGTTTTACGCAAACACTTAAAAAATTCCAAAATAAAATAAAAATTAAAATTAATGTGCAAATTAGAAAATATAAAGAAATGTGGGCGTTTTGTTGGATGAAAAAGTCAGTGTAAGTGATGGCTTTAAGGGGGGTAAAGAGGGGCCACAGGTGACAGCACAATTTCCTGTTGTTTTTTACCTACACACATGCAGTTCTCTACAAAAATTTCGCCAGAATTGTTCACAATTTGATATATTATTAATTAGCAAAATATTTATGTATATATATATTTTTTTTTTCTACGTTCTTAATGGCTCAACGTACGACTTAAAACTGCGTTGCTCTCGAGTACATTGGCTTTATGAACAACAAAAATTGCTTTTATCAATATTAATACATATAGAAAGAAGAGGAGAGCGGAGAGCGAAGAGCAGAGAGAGCACAACAAGAAATGTTTCTGTACTGATAAGAACGGCTCGAAGAGAAAACGAAATATAAGTGCAATTAATTTGCAAAAAATTGTATTTTGTGTTGTCCAAATTGTTAATTGTTTTGATTTACTAAATTTAGAGTGGGAGAGGGCGGGGGCAATGGAAAATCAGGGGTCAATGTACACTAGAAATCACTTTTAAAGACCATTTGCAGAGAGTTTTCGATTAAACCAAAACTTTGATAAGGCCATAATATACTTGTACACTTATATACAGTATAAAAGGTGTGAAGAAAGACCATAATAAGTCAATATTTTAGTTTTGTAATTTTTGAATTGCAATTAATTTGGTTTGCCAAAGCAAAGACATTCAATAGATTTATTTTGAAAATAGTTGAAGCGAGTTTTTAATAGATTGAAAAAGTAGAGGAATGTTTGTATACCCTTAGCAGCACGTTTTTCTAACTTAGACTGAATTTACACGGTGAAGCCAACTTCATGAAGATCGCTTAGTAGGAGAGAATCAGGTGAGATTCTAAACCTTTTTTTTTATATAACGTATTCAATTTCTCTTGAATAATCTGCCTACTACGAGAACTTCATGAAATTTGCTTCACAGTGTAAATCTAATCTAAGACTACTTTTGGGACCTTATTTTTCCATAGGATACTATATGGATGGCAGACTTAGACCAAATTTAGTCGAATCGAAACAGTCGATTTCATTTAAAACAACACTAAAGCTTCTTCTTCGACCTATTATTCGAAATGCAGTTATATGCTATAGTCCGACTTTGACAAAACTTTGTAGAATTTTGGGAAAATACATCAAAGTAAATAAAAGCCAGTTTTAAGGACATTTCCATTGAAAACAAAGAAGTTTATCTTACTTTCTGACTCTACTTATCTATGACAGCTATTCTATATAGATGTCCGATATCGAACAAACTTAGTGGAATCATGGCAGAGCATAGCAAACTAAGAAATACAAAGATTAGAGGCGTTTTCATTGAAAACAAAAAAGTTTTTATCACTAAATCTAGTTTATCGACTGATCATTCCTATAGCAGCGATAACCTATAGTCATTCGATTTTAACAAAACTTTAAGGAAATTTGTGAAAGCTTATAAAATAAATATATGCCATTTTGAAAGAGGTTTACATTGAAAACAAAAAAGTTTCTTACAAAGGTTTTTCTATGGCAGCTATACTATATAGATGTCCGACTTCGAACAAACTTTGTGGAATCATGGGAATGCAGAAGCAAACTAAGAAATACAAAGTATGAAAGCGTTTGCTTTGAAATCAAAAAGTTTTTCCCACTAAAACTAGTTTTTCGTTACAAACATCCTTCCAAATTTATAATACCCTCTGCAAGTGTATATAAATAGGTATAGATTCCTTTAACAGGAGATAAAATGTAACCACTTAGTGACAAATTCTCTTTAAAGCGTGAAGAATGCAAGAAAACTTCATCAGTAAACGCTAAACCTGCCCCGTTTATATTCACCGAAAGCTATTTCAAGCGAAATTGGATTAGTAACTGCAAAGTTCCCTTTTTAAGAATTGGAAAAACTTAGCATCGGTTTATTATAACTGAAACGAATGAAATAGTACAAAAAAGTAGCACAACCTTCTCTAAAAGTATGAAAAAAAAAACACTGCAAAGAATTTCATATTAAAGCTCGCATTAAATCCAGTTAGATATTGTGATGGCTTGGGTGCTTGCTTTTGGAGGCAATAAATCGAATATATCGATTGGTTAAATAATCGAAAACTTTTATCACAATTTGTTAATAAGTAAATATTTATAATTTTCAAAAAGCGTAACCGCGAGACCACCTTAAAGAAGTGTTTGACGACCTTCAACCATAATTCGAAAGATTTTTTGAGCGGTTTCGTGAGCACTGACGAAAGATATTACGATCATAATACACCAGAAGCCAAGAAACACCCAAAGCCCAAAGAGTTCTCCATATGAAAATAATTGCAAAAGTTTAGAATCTTCTACAAAGAGCTGAATATTCGGTTAGAAGGTGCGGTAATGTCACCGCAGTCTCAAACCTCCTGGTTATACTAAGCAATCTCATTTGGAAATCTACGGCACTCTGCCGGGATGCAAGGGATGCCGGGATGCAAGGGATGCAAGCAGGTTCTGAGCCAAACCGAACCAAATCTGAAAGAGCCACTAAGTCGTGCTTGTAAACAGCATTTTTGGGATGAACCCTACCACTCCCAGATCGGATGCTTGCATCCTACACAAATAGGGATTCGCCATATGGAAGAAAAATATTCTACAGACTTTATGCCAACCTAAAGGAATGACTCGGCAGTAAGTGAATTGAAGTCTAATCAGGAATCGAAACCAATTTTAAAGTTCTACTGAAAACTTGGAAAAGTTGTGGTCTCCAAGAATTGATTTCCTTTATATGTACAGAGGGTTGGGAGTAGGTTGAGGTATTGTTAACTACAGAAACAATGCAAGCGATTGGGAAAAAGAGGTTTGGTCTGATGATGAAAAGGTACAGTGTACAACAAATAGAATATTGTTAAAAGGAACACAACAATAAGCTACAAAATATGTACATAATCAGTTCATACACACACACACACTCGCACACACACATACATATATTATATATACATATATACAATTAATTACTACCATAGACAAATGAAAACTCACCACCAAGTTCACCAATTAATTGCTGAGCAAATTCACCCTCGGACAAATCTTCCTCAATATCTTCGTCCTCTTCAATATCGTCTTCCTCGTCGTCGTCGTCGTCAACGTCCTCCTCTTCGGTTATTTCGTCCTCTTCGGCAACAATTTGTGCGTCCTCCTCGTAAGACGAATCGGCTGAGTTGACAATTTCGTAGAAGCCCACCTCCTCTGCCTCTTCTTCTTCGTCGTCCTCGTCGTCGTCGTCTTGATCCTCAGAGTTGGCCTCCGCTTCGAAGTTTTGATTAAGCTCAACGGAGGTGGTGGTCGTGGTGCTAACGGAGGTGTGTGTTGGAGCTAGTGCTGCTGCTCCTGCCGATAGATTATACTCCTGGTTACGTTCCTCTCCTTCCTCGTCGGTCTCAGCTGGTGCTGGTTGCTGATAGTTGCGCAGATTTTTGCGATATTTACTATATTTCGGTGATTGTATAGTGGAGGAGGAGGAGGTGGAAGCGGCTGCAGCGGCGGCGTCAATGGCCGCTGCGGCTGCTATCACCGCCGAAGTGCTGGCCTGGAGACGCGCCTCACTCGACTTATCCTCCGCCGACAGCTCCTGCTGTTGCTGCTGGAGCTGCTGTTTGGATCTGCTATGACTGACCTTCCGCGTTTTGCGATAGTAATTCAACAGATTACTGCTGCGTCCTGCTACTCCACGAGCGGCAGATGCTCCACGCTGTGGCGTAGCCTCAGGTCCAACAACTCCACCTCCGGCCTTGCGTTTGCTTGGAAAGCTGACACTTCCTTCTGTTTTATTGGGACTCTGAGCGTTTTGTTGTCTGGCAGCCGCGGCAGCGGTGCTTGTGCTGGGCAGCTCCTCGGGCGAGACAGTCTTAGAACGTGTGCGCTGTGCCACACAATCCCCGCCAGAAGAAGAGGGAACTGCCTGCTGACGTGGTGTTTGTTCCGCAGACGGTGCTTCTAGATTGTGCGTCGGCTGCAGGCGGCGTTTCTTGAGCGGTGAGCCTAACTCAACCAGCTGATCTCCACCGGGCGCCGCTGTAAATGACATGAGAACAGACCGAGCGTTACTTTTTGTGGAGGAATGTTGCTGGGGGGAGGGTTATTGATGTTGTTGTTGTCAGTCGGTTGGTTTGGTTGGGTTGGTCGATAGATTTAATTTAGACAAACGAATAATTATAGTACAAATTCTTGAAAAACAAAACCGAAACACACTATTTTTTTCTGTTTATTTCTATGTAGAATATCTTGATTTTAAAAACACTTCCTGCTGTGTGTTTTAAAAGTTTATGATTGGAAATTCATTGAAACGTTCGAACGGAAAATGTTTAGGCGTTCTTTAAATTCCAAATTTCGATGCTACTGAATTTGCCTCAAAAATTGGAAACAAAACCACTCCCTAAGGTCGGAAAATGGTAATCAACTACCAATTTGTTTCAGATGTCTTGAGCAGATGTGGCTACTGAATCTGAACCGGTCCACAACAGAACCGTGCACATAAACCTAGCCGAAATCAGCAAAAGAAGACGCTTTAGTAAGGTGTTTAAAGAGCTTTTTATGTTTTGTAATTTTTTATCGTGAAAATCCATTTTACGACATGGCTGCTCACACATTCCCATTTCGTGAATGTCCTAGGGATTTGGGAATGACATATTAAGCATCGTTTCGAGATGCTTAGGTACCTGACTTGCCAACTTTTGGAACGGCCAGGTAAGAGTTATAAAATATAGGCTAATACTATTCCATAATGACGTAGGTCCACATTTATCAATGTTTTTAGGCCCGATTTGGGTCATGTAGAAGAAATCAGTTGAGCGATTTTGGATGCTACTGCCTCTTGAACTGGTACCTTGGCAATTTTTGGAAAAGTCAGGCTAGACAAGTATAATAAAGGCTAAAAGTTATCCATAACGCCCATTTACGTCAGAATAGGTCAATGCGTAGGGCCGATTTAGGTCATATAGTGTAAATTTAATGAACAATATTGGATGGTACTCCCTCTTATAGCTGCGAAATGGTACCTATTACAGGTTAAAACTAATCCAAAACTCCCATTCGGAGGAGGATTGTGGGTAGAGAAGCGGAGAGCTTCCACAAAAGTTGGGAAAGAGCTCAATGCAAACAACAGAGTTTGTTGGAAGAAAAAATGTATTGATGCCCGCCCTGTATCCCTCACAGGATTAGGATCTTTGCCTGGTTTTCTGTATATCTGCTACTTTTACAGAAATCACGCCAAGGCGCATTGCTCTTATGGCATTAAGATAGTGACCCATCAGGGTGGGTTCATACCATCAACGAATTGTGTTCCCTTTTGAAATGTAAAAGTGTGTTGGAACGTTTTCGGTCTAGTGCTGGCCACGTAAGTAAAGCTACCGCACAGGAAAACCAGTTTTTTCCACCGATCACAATGGCGTTCTTCTCTTAAAGGAGCTCGATGGTTCTACCTAATCTGACTAGTTTGTCTGCAGACTCATTAACAACTATGTTCTAGGTTCTAGGCACACATATCAAAGGAATACCCAAGTGAAAAGGTGTTATTCAGCAAGAGATTAAGCATTATTGGAGTGTGAGTCAAGTGTCTGGAGAGCGGCTAGACTGACGGGGTTTATTAAGACGCTTATTTGACCCATAGTGTGCCGAGTAAGGTGGTAGCTTTCTGGATGGCTACCACCTCTGCTTGGTACACACTCCGGTGATCAGCAAGAATAACTTCAGGTCTAAGTAGGGGAAGAAAACGCCCCCTATATGTATGTGGGTTTAAGAAACATCCATTTAAAAGGCGACGGCTTTAACTCTGCTTTGAGGAACGTTTGTCTAACCGTGTAGGCTTGGGATATAAACGTTATTATTTTATTCAACTTCATTTGAGGTGTACAGTGCTACTGTACTTTACCCGCCTGGCTACCACGTTGACTTCTCGAAGTCAGAGATCCGCTGTTATGATAGCCAGTTTTATTTTGATACAAGCTCTAGCTATAAATGTTGTCGTTCCAAAGTAACTTTCTATTCAGAACGACCCCCAAGTAGTTGTCTCCAAATCCAAAATGTAGCCCATTGATTTTGGGAGGGATGAGATCAGAGATCAGCCATATATACTAATATGTTCTCAGTTGCCTGGAAACAATTCTCTGCTCACAATGCCGAACCCTGCGCTCATTTCAGTAGGTTTCGATCCAGAACAACCCCTAAGTATTTGTCTTTAAATCCAATATTTAACCCATTGATCTTGGAAGGGATGTTGTAATATTATCTCAGTTGCCAGTGGCAAAGTTTCTGCTAATACTGCCGAACCCTGCGTTCACTTCATAAAAAAAAGGAAAATTTCTTTGTTGGTATTTGACACTTACATTGGCTGCTGTAACGATTGTTGTTGTTCTGCTGGTGATGACGTTTCCTTTGTTGACCGGGCGATATTGAATCGCTAGACGTGTTGTTGTTGTAGTTAGTGGGCGATGAAACGTTGGGCACAGAGGGGGCGACAGGTGAACGTGAATTGGTCACACGAAATGCACGAGAGACTTGCGATTCCTTAGCGGTGACAGAACTGACAGAGGTGGACGAATTTCGTCCTTGGCTACGCGAGCGACGTGTTGTAGTGACAGCGGCGGCGGCGGCAGCAGCAGCGTCAGCGATGACGGAGGTGGAGCTGACAACAGCAGCAGTTGTTGTTGTTGTTGTAGTTGTGGTGGTGGTGGTTAAATTGCGTTTCTTGTGTTTATTGCTGTGGCTTTTGTTATAGTTGTTGTTATTGTTGAGATGCTGGTGGTGGTTGCCACGTCGGGATGATGTTGTTGTACCGTCGTCGTGCTGCCCCTCCGTCAATGCAGAGAGCGATTGACTTTTAACGGATTCGGCCATAGACGACACTTAACCGCAACGGCATCGAACACACTTAACATGCCAACTACCCAGAATATTGATTTACGAAAATCGCTTTATGCATAAAAAAAAAAGAGTCGAATCGTCCAGTCAACAGCTGCTAAACTAAAATAACACAACACACGGGCGGACACGGGCGGGTAATACACGGGTTCACTTTTTTTTTTGTTCTCTTTTTTCATTCACTAGATTAACAGTTTATAAGCAGTTCTGTTTGGCGAGTTCCATTTGGTGTGCTGTTTGCTGCGCGTGTTCGACTTGAAGATTTGCGTACAGAGGAGAGTTTGTTTTGTGCTGCAAAGAAAATGGAATAAAAATATAATTAATAAAAAGTTGAAAGAAAATAAATGTTTACATCAGCTCTTCTGGTAATTTTGTGTAGTTTTGTTAGTTGCTGACAACAACTGTAAGTATCGACACAGCACTCACTAGAGGTGGGTGCGTGACCCTCGTGGGTGCACTTATAAATACAAGACTCTGGGAATACAAGAATTGGGAATGAAAACGGTAGACCGACCCGCGAGCGAAACCAGGTCTGATTTAAAATGCAAAAGCGAACCGAAAAGCGCATTTGATATAGGTTCGGTTTGCATCGGGCTTGCATCGGGCTTGCATCGTTCTAGAGCAGCGATTTTCAAGAAGAGAGGCTCTTTGTCGCTTTCTGTCTCTCTCTGACACTCACTGAAGCATTACTTCGGCAAGCATTCGGCGTGAATTGACGAAAGTGTTCGGCCACTGGGGGCTATGGGTGAACATCGCTGTTCTAGAGTTAAAGAGGATTACAGACGGGTTTTGTCGACCCTTATTCCAAAAATAATCTATCATTATTCTGCATTATTTCCATTGAAAAGTTTTCTGAATAACCCAGAAAAGTTAACTAAAGCAGGTGATGGCAATACATCTTGTTTTGAGAATCGTCTGACGACTAACTTGGATTACCCTGGTAGTTGAGAATGTAATGGGAGTGCACTCTTATCGTAAGTAGCTTTAGAAATCTGTTGAATTTTAATTTATCGAGACTATCCTTATCGAGACTCCTGGAGAGGAGTAGTTGATGCCCTATGTCCCACCTAGGGATTGGAATAGAAGAGATCCTGAAACTTATGGACGTATTATCATCTATAATTAGTCAAAAAAAATTAGCTAAAAGTCTTTAAAAATTTTTAGATATATTAATGCTCAAAAAGTAACTGAAATGAACTGAAAACGCGTTGGTTTAAATCGTCCCTGAACCAACTGAACTGAACCTGTCTTAATTCTCAAGTGATTTGCATCTCTTAATTACAACTTATTTTAGGTATTCTTTTAAACCTAAAGAGAGAATAAAAGTAGATGTTACAAAACATTCATTGGATGATTTGGGTATCCATTTGGAATGGATACTTCTTAGTATCCAGTTTTGAATATTTATTAATAATATTAAATGAATCTAGAATTTTATTCCAACGGAGCTGAAAATCCTTCAAAATATAACTAAAAAGTATTTATGGATCTTTAATGAACTTCCTTTAATCTTTTTTTACTTTTAAAACATTTCTCGAACAGCACACAATCTACCTTTCGACATTACAGATGAATAAAATACTCTAAAATTTGAGAAATCTGGACAAAATGTAAATTTTTTAAACCCATAAACAACCACGCAACTTAGAAAAATGTAAATAACCTCAATCTGATCTCGAATCAACCTTAGACACGGCAAAAAAAAAAAAAAGACCCTTTCTATTAGGGGTTAAAGCCGATAGCGGTACTGTTAAACAAACTATCCCGTTTCAAGTCGGATCGGATCCGACATTAATTTATTTTTGAAACTAAAAACCCGTTTTAATTGTAACTGTAACTGTTTTCGGTTTATTTACTTTTGCTGCGACTTAAGTAACCAAGAAAGAGAAAAGTGTAAGAAGAAACTAAGATACTAAGTTCCAAGAAAAAATTCGAGACGAAAATAGCAAGTGTGTCAAATTTCTAATCAATTGATATGATTTATATATCACTCACAGGCACTGCGGATGGCACAAAAAAAAAACCAAAGAAAATCACAAAAACTTCTTTAATTGTATGTTTCACTTTTAGCTGTTGGCGACGAATAACTGTTTTTAAATATACCATTAAAAAATATGTGTATACCATTTCGAAACCGAAATAGAACGTTAACTTAAGCCGAAAAAAATATCAGTTTTCCACCGAAGCAAGTGATAATTTTATATTTAAGCTTTCTCCTTATATTTAATTCTCAATAATACACGGCGAAAAAAAGAACAAACATTTAAATCAAGAAACAAAGGCACAGGAGATACACTCGACGAGGGCGAACTGACACAGGCAGGAAATGCTAGCAACGCACTCGACGCACCAACGTGTGGGTATTACTTTTATTTTTATATATGGTACATACATACATATGTATGAATGCATATATTGGGGTGTGCGAGTGAGCCAAGCGATAAGAAGAGCAAGTAGGTTCGGGCTGAATTTTTTTTTTTTTGTTTTATTCATAGTTCAATGATTGTGAAAAACCGGCTCAACACACACACACACACACACACACACAATGGAGGGTAGAAAGATAATTGCTAAAAAGGAAATGCATAGAGCAGGATTTTGCTTTACTGCCCCTTTTTCACAGAAAGCGGACAGGTACAAAAAATAAATATCAAAAAGAAAAATACACCACCAAAACACACATACATTCAAATGCGCAGTTTGTCAACATATGAAAACTGTAAATAAGTTAACAGCTGTTTTGCCAGCAGCAGCCACTGACACGTGCATCTAACAAAGAGAGTGCCCAAGAGAGAGGGAGAGTTAGAGAGAGAGAGAGAGAGAGAGAGCGGGCACGTTTTGAGTGGGAAATCTCACTCACACTCTCACACAGCTGAGATACACCAATGAGTTGTATTAATCAGCTGTTTTTGGCCGTTTTGTTTATATTTTGCTTTTCGTTGCTGCCTGAGCTCTATGTATACATGTGTGCGAGCGAGAAACGAGTATATGTGTATGTATATGAGTTGCCATGCTTGTTTCGTTGCTGCGAGAACAAAAAAGATGTGAAGCAAAACCGAAACGTGTTGGGGCCCTTTTGCTGACGCCAACGCTAACAGCGCAGTCAATGTTTGTACACTATATACGAATGTACGACGTACATACATAATGTACAACAGAAACAGCCAACGTTACAGATACAATTTTCTAAAAAAGAAAAAAAAATGCGTAGTTTCTGTCGTGTTTGAGACCTGTCTGCCCTTTTATGTATGTATGTATACACGTTGTTGGCATTGTAACATTTGACAAGCTCCACTCAAGTTTGACAGCCCCCACCACCCCCACCACCATTCCGCCGACGACCACAACACATCAAACATTTTGCCAAAAGCTGCAACAAAACGGAAAAAATTGAGTTCAAGGCCATCAAAATGAAACCAGCAAACCAATGACGTCGTCAACGCTAAATGAAAATTACTTGTATTTGGTTTTTCAAATATGTCTGACTAACTGTCTCAATTTCAATTAGAGATGCGCCATGATTTTCATGATTTCATGACGCGTGACACGAGCTGTTTTAAAATAAAAGGTGTGAGCGATGGTTTTATCTACAACGAATGTCTTTAATATACAGTGAATCGCCTAGAATAATTTCTGGAATTTTTCAGATTTGAGGTTTTTGGGAGAAGTTTTAGGTTCGAACCGTGGTTTAAACCATTTTAATTTAATATTAAACCAATAAACTTATTTAGTTATCATTTGGAATGGTTAGGACTGAAATTAACCAATGGTTAAGGTTCGGAAATTTAAGGTTCGAGGTTTTTGGGTGAAGGTTTTTGTTCGAATTTTTTAAATTTTTTTTTATCATATTTGCAGTGAATTTTTTGTAATTTGTAATCGTTCATGTGTTCTAAAATTCACATTCGACCTAAAAACTTAACAAATCGTTTGGGAATCGCGGTCTTTTGGGTCTGAATCGGTTAGTAGAACCCATGGGAATATTGAATATGTAATTTACTGACTTTCGTTTTCTGTTTTTTTTTTTTAAATTATTTTAAAAGCATGAGAACATAGGCTATTATTGGTGGAGATTTTATAAGTAATTCTAAACGTTATTCTTGATTTGTTATTTTACTTTCCTGCCCATTTTAGGAGTCATTCCTACTAAACCAACCATATAACAGATGAAGTCGCTATGCAGAAGGTCAAGTTTCTGTTATCTATAATTTTTCTTTGAAACGATCTGATATTTTAGGTTAATTTCTACTGAGGTTCGCTTCCCAGTAATCTGAAACTCGGAATTCCGGGGTGATAAAAATTAAAATTCATCTTCGTAGTCTTTATAAGAAAAATATTACCAATAAAATACTATTGGTGGTGGAAATTTTATTAAGTGGTTCTGCATGTTTTTTTAGATGTTAAATTAAATTTGCCTAAGTCGCCCAAAACACACCAATAACAGTAGTAGATAAATTTTCATCAATTTTCTAATCCACTTCTTTTACTAAGGAGGTTTGGTTTAGTATTGAAATTGCCGGAATTGCCGATTCGTTTTAAATCCGACATACAGTCAGAATAAAATACAACATTGAATAATTGCTTGTAGTTAGCTTTAACTAGGTTAGATTGGTCCAGATGCTGAGATGCAGACAGAACTGCCTGTCCTACATTTGTACGACTTTAGTAAACCCTTTTTACTTTTCGAGAAGTTACTGTTCCGTAAGCTTCCAACTATCGCATCATGAGTAAGCTGCGTGAGTGCCTTCGCTATAATAAATAGGCTTCTCTAGTTTATAATATGCCACAAGTTTTTCACACCAAAAAGCATAGACGATGTCGACGACGAGGCCACCAAATGGCAGCGCCTTCATATACACATATGCATGTGTGTGCGTGTGTGTGTAAAGCATTTTGCTTTGCGTGTGGCAACTCCAACATATGGCGGTGTGTAATTTTTTTTTTTATCAGCAATTGAAAATGTGAAGGGCCTCGGAAATGAATTGCAATTACCGTTGGTGCTATGTTCTAGGCAACCCCGCTAGCATAATTGATAATTCAAACCTGTCTCTACTCCACCCTTGGTTATGCATTGTTTGTGACGTGTTTGAATATTTAAATTCGTTTTTTCGTTTGTTTAAAGTCAGTGGAGCATAAGCAAAGTTTCTATTATGAAACCTGCCTACGCACTTACAACTGACCAAATGAGAGAGTGAAACTTTCCAACGGTAAAATGAATGGTGACGCAGTTCGTCAGTAAGGAGCAACACTTAGGCAAGAAATGGACCCCAAAGTTTATTAAAAATAACAAAAACTTGTTGCGAAGTTGTAGGTAAATAATTTGAGATAGCAACCAAACGATGTCGAGAGTCGAGGCAGACATTTACACAACACATACACACGCCAAGCAGAGACACTCCTTATATACAGTTATACACACGATTCTATTTACCTATTTACACCTATGTATGTACATATGAACCTCTAGCAAACAAACAACTGCCATATAAATAAATTTGTAATTTTATTTAAATAAACTTTAAATTTTCCTATTCTGAAACTGTCAATGTCACAGAACGTAAAAAAAAGGGAACAGAGGAGCGCAGCGCAGTAGCTGAGTGCTGCAATGCCTGGGTGTGTGTGCCTGAAAGAGAACGCACGAGGGCCAGCGCATGACGACGTTACAGCAAAAACACACACCAGGCGATTATAAAAGCGTAGCAAGAAAAATTATTAACCAAACGTAGGAAAAAAGAAACCTTTTTCGCCACAATTTAGGTATTAATGCATTTTTGTTGAATTATATAAACAAGACACCACCTTTTTTTCCTCAGGTATACATTCTTATTTTTCTTTCCCTTTTCCTATCTTTCTCAGCTGTGTGTGCACGCACTCAAAATCAACTCACGACTGACAGCAGCAGCGACAAAGCCAACGAAACGAAACGTCAATGGCAGCGCAAATGGCAATATGGGAGAGGCGAGTGGTGGAGTGCATTAATTTGAGTGAGAATGTTTTGTTAAAGACACTCAAAATGATATTTTCATTAAAGCAGGTCACTCAACCCCCAGAGAATGAGGTCAACAAACCAACCTCCTATTTAAAACTGGTCATCTAAGGTACATGTGCGTGTGTGTGTATGTATAAAAAGTGCTAAAATGTGTCATTTGTATTAAACAAATACTTCTAATTTTAACAAAGCCTGTTACAATTCGACTCAAAATGCCTGCGAGAGAGATTTGAGTACATTTCTAGCGGGGTTGTTGTTGCTTTAGCTTCCGCTGGTTCCTCCTTCTATTTAGTTCTTCCCCTTTTCTGCTGAAACGAACTGATCAGCTGATCATGCATCTGTGTTGGTGTGTATTCGCCTTATGGGGTCGTTTGTACTCAGCTGACCTCTCTTTTTATACGAATCACAAAACAACAAAAAACCACAAGCAGACACGTACATACGTATGTATGTACATACCCGCAAGGGCTGCCAATTGCCTGATAAAAAATGGTCGCCATTTATTTTTATACAACGATAACACTGACTTACAAAGTGGTAGAACCACTTTTTTTTTTTGATTAGTTAGAAAATATGTATAATCAGTTGTTAATTTTTCGTTTCCTTTTTTAACATTAAACAAATATTTTAGCTGCGAGTGTAAAGCTGCCCACGCAGAGAGAGAGAGAAAGAGAGCCTCTGCTTGCGTCGCTGCTGGCCTAGTTGAAATCAGTACAAATCAAGCGCCGAGAGAGCGACGTCTGCTCACCTGTCCCGCTGTTGGGTTTTGTTACAACAGACAACAACAACAATAAAGAAAATGCAAGTCAATTGCATTTGTGAGCAAACATATGGATGTTGAAAAAAAGCAAAACCAGTAACAACAACAGCAGCAGCAACAAATAATAAATATTCATGCACACTCAAATAAGCTCTCTCTCTCTCATGTACACTGGCCATGCAGTATAATAAAAGAGGCCACGGCTGCTGTCAAATTGGGTCAAGCAACAAAAAAAAAACAACAACAAAAGCTACCCAAAAATACAGTAAACTTTCGCTTATCGATAAGTCCATTTGCATTTCGGTGGCCACAGTGATATTTTGAATTTAACGGTGGCTGAGGCTTGATATCGATTCCAATTAGAGATGAGCTCTTAATGTACGCCTTAGTCATTGAATTTTAACATATTTCTTAAATTCAATTTTGGATTCGAAAAAATCGTATTAAAAATCAATCCCAAACGGTTATGAAGATGCAGAGGCTTTAATAAAATTGTCCAGATGTGTATAACTGTTAGAAGGAAGCAGATCTGATCAAAGATTTGTAACTTAAAACAAAGTCCTTTTGTATTCCTTGATCTGCATTTAAAAAAGATCGTTGTACTGCAGTAGTTTTGCCCGAAGATCTAAAGAAACGGCAATAATATGATTTTTTTAGCCCACATTTCACTTAAGTAACATACTTTGTTTTCTTATTGTTCATTGCTTATCTTTGAATGCGTCTTATTTCTGTTCATCTCTATAAATTCACTATCTTACAGACAATTTTGGTTGACTGGGATAAGATAGTAATTACTATAACCGGTTGTGTTTGATATTTCTCTTTGACTTTTGTTGAAAATGCTACCGCAACGAATATGACATTTTTAGCATGGATATTGTTCAGATACAATTTTTCAATGCATTTGTAATAATCTGAAAAATGGATTTTGAATGCAATGTTTGGGTAGAAAGCCAAGAAATAACAATTAGTTTAGAACTCGTTTCGCGAATCTTTATTTCCGGTCGCTGTCGACTATCTGACCAGCAACTGCGTCTCCTTAAGTGCGACGCCATAGCTGATTGGGAGTTCCAAAGCAGCTTAAGTGTAAAAACATACAAAATTCTAAAAAAAAAACGATGTAAACCCCTTTTTAAATGAGCAATAAAAACGCCATGAAATCCTTTGAACCAGAAAGTTTTAGCAACAAAGCAGTTATTGACATTATTAGAGCCATGATACAACAATAAGGGTAGGGAGCTCGCAGTGTGCGCCCTCAGCAAAGTACTTAAAACGTTCAGTGTTTCGCGTACTCTTGAAGCGTTCAGCTGAGTACTTAAAAAATAAATGTGCGCCTTACCTTCCTTGTCGTATCATGGTTGGAGCATTCGATGGCATTTATAGAGAACCGAGTAATATATCTTGAATATATTAACAGTTTGAAGCTATGGAGTTAACTGAGGTCTCCGTTGACACGGTGGCCTTAATACTTGTTTTGTTTGATCAAAAGCAACAAAAATTTTAGTATCGTGTTTAATATAAATCACATTAATTGCTTTTCCACTCATCCAACAGAACATCGAAAATTTATTTCGTCGCAGGCGAAGTTTGTACTTTTGTTCTTTAATAAAACAGAATTGACGGAACAGACTTGGATAACATTTTGCACACAAAAAGTTGATATCCTGGAATATTAAATAGGCTATTTTACCTTCTTTCAAAGAAATAGGTGGCGTAGATCGAACGAACGAACTGCAAAAGATTCTAATTCTATTGTATGATTGATTTTTACAAATTATCCTGGAAAACGAATGACATATTTGTCTGCAAACTTAAAAAATGCAAGAGTAATGCGTGTAATGAAAGGTCCAGTAACTTTATCGACAGCAGAGATATGGAGAATGCAACAAAGTAAGCCATAATGCGGATCGGAGAGCTACCGAAACGACAAAAACAGGCGAGTAATCGACGTCATTTCACTTTCGAATGCGAAAATGTGAGCATGTTAATATCAAAAGTTAGATTAAAAACTAAGCCCCGATATCTTACTATATTCCAATAACTACAACGTGTTTATCTTCATGTTCCTATCAAAAAGTCGTGAGCATAATAATGTCAGCTTCTTCAGTTCAATTTTCAGTTACGCTCCCATCTCTGGCTGAGAGAAAAAGTCGAGAGTAGATAACGATTTTACAAATTTTATTTCTGTCTAAACACAAACAGCTGGTAAAATCGAATGCAGCACCACATTTTCGCGCACATCCACCTGCAGGTGTATACAATGATCATGATCAATGCCAATGGTCAGCTCCTCGTTGGGTAATTGCAGGGCTCCAAAGAAGGCTGAAGCTTTGCGCGAGTCCACCGAACAGGAGGCTTCCCGTGGCCCATTGTCATTCACTATGATACTCTGCAGCAGTCGTTTAATACGTGTGGTAATGGTGGCCATTTCGGACTCAGCCACCAGATTAAGTTCACCCACTGAACTGGCATGGAACACCAGGCTGGGTGACATATTCTTCAGTGTGTCGATGTGACTTCGGAGCAGCCGCAACGAGGGTAGACTGAGCACTAGCTGAGCAGAGATGGGCACCCGTGGTAGGGCATAGGCTGACCAATCGCTGGGCGGTATTATCGTAGTGGGCACATCATACACCACCTCACGAGTCTCAGCGGAGGTGGCCGAGACCACCGAAGCAATGACCGAAATGCAGGGAAACTGAATTCTCTGCAATTTGAGTTTACAACTGTTGATGCTACCCGAACGGAGTATGGCCAGAGCTCGACTCAGATTCGCCGCCGACATCTGCAGCATTATATATTCGTGATCCGCACGGGCTGGTTCCACTTTGTATTCCGGAAAGTAGTCTTGAGCCGCTATGGAGGCCCAAACCAGGGGAGAGGCTGTCGAGCTGTGCTCCTCATTGACAATGAAAGACATCTGTTGATCCTCAAGAACCATCACACAATCCTTGGATAGTTTGGCCAAGGTGGCAATGATATTTTGGAACTCCCGCATATAAAGCGGATCCTGCATGAGTGCACGGAACTTCATGATCTCTCCTGCAGAGGATCAAACACAGAAAAGAGAACAGAAAACAAAGGATAAAACTTGCTAAATTTTACAGTTACTATTTCCCTCTCTCTCTCTCTCTTTCTCTCAGGGAGCACAACTAGTCTTTGAGTTCAATTTCAAAATTCAACCTTGAAAGTTGATTGAACTGCCTCCCCCCTTAAGAAGAAAGGCAAATATTTTGACCCCCAAGAAATCTCCCTACACTCGACGCCTACGGCCACCAGGCCACATAATTTGATTTCCGTTGCTGTCTTTGGCTCTTGGCTGCTGCGGCTGCTGCCGCTGCTCTGCTTCGTCCTCCGACCCGCCCCTTTTTTTTCTTCTTAGTGAATAAAATCCTGTTGTGTCTGTCTGGTCGTCTGCTCTGCTTTGCTTGCTTAATGATGACTTTTTGTATGCAAGACCTGGAGTGGAGTGTGTGTACGTTTCGTTTACTCTTTGCTTACTGATTCTCGTCGTCCCCCGCCGTCATCTCCTCTCTGGAAAAAGCCAAAACACAACTCGGAACTTGCTCTGCGCTTTGTTTGCCCTTCGCCTGACTGACTCTTTTTGAGAGTGTATGTGTGTGTGTGTGCCTGAGCGTTTGCTGCCTTTGTACATTGAACTCTCTCGGTTTCGAACCGACATTGCCAACAGAGCCGTGTAGCGCATAGACTCCGCTATATACTGCTCCATCCCCAGATTGTAACGACCAGAGAAAGGGGTACATGGAAGAGCAACGCAAAAGTTTGGGGTATAAAGCTTATTTAAGGATGGCCGATATTTGTATACCCTGCCCGTGACCATATGGTAAAATTTCACTCAAAACTTTTATTGTTCAAGGCAATTTGGAACCAATGCGCGTGTTTTATGGGTCTTTCGACTTAAACTGAAGCCGAACTTTTATTGCCTCATTGTAAAAAAAAGGAAGTTACGAAAGTTCTAAGATGTAGTCAATTTTTGAAAATCATTGAATCATGGAAACTTTGACTTAGGGTCAAAAAAGGATTCGATTTTGAATTCTGAAACATCTTATCTGATATTGAGATGACCAACGTTAATCCTAATCAGCTTTGTGGTCTTAGAAATGCCAATTTCCCGGCACCAATGTCCAACTTCTTTAATCATAAGGATATTGTTATTCAAAACCTTTCGCCTAGTCCAAAAATATTTGAGGAGCTTTTTGACATCATTTTCTGTCTTAACGATATCACGGGGTAACAAAACTTATTTAAAGTCTTATTCAGCCATCCTTGCGACAAACTCAAGTTCCTCTACAAGTCCTGTTATTGTGAGCGAGTGGAAAATTTAAGTGAAATATTTAAAGTTTAATACAAACTATCGCAATATTGTGGTCGGTTCAGTGGGTCACACGATTTCTGACGCGGATTCGGTTCGGTTCAGTGGTTCACAATGGCACAATATGAAATATTAGGATTTATGTCGTAATGTGATTTTTCGAACACTACGGACATTTAATTCCTAAAATCCATTTAAGTATCTTTAAAATCCGTAGAAGAATGTCCAAAATTTATTATGTCTATAACTTCCTAGAGAAATGCCCTTCGAAAACAGAGAATATCGGCTTAAAAAGAATACGTACCATGCATCTGCACAGCCGATTTATCATAACTATTATATGAAGAAAACCCTCCCCGGCTAAGATTGAATTAAGGTACAGATGTACTACAGAAAATTTAAAATTTTGTCCACAAGAAGGTGACAAATCAATTATCAACCTTTAAGAGAATGCAGATTGATGACTGCTTACAGGATTACAGGTTATTACATTTTTGTCAGGTTATCCTTACAAGCGATATCGATCCTGCATCGCTAAGGATATAGAGGGTCCAACGCAATGTATAAAAACCATCTTAGGGAAACGATTTAAATTCCCAAATATATAAGTTAACATTGCCAAGGGTAAAGCGATTCAAGCCTTAATACCAATCCGAGATCTGAACTGAACTGAACCCTTTTATATCTTTCAGCAATTCTGAAGCACGACACGCGCTCAACTCTAATATGATACACTATCGTGTCATCCTGTCCATCTCTATCAAAGAGCAAAACACATGAGTGGGGGAGAGAGAAAAATATTCTAAGCTGCCGCTGTTTTGTCAGCTGTTTTAAGGTAACGAACTAGAACTTTAGCCTTGCAGGGTATCTAAAACTTGGGTTCATCAAATTTCACAAGCCAGTGCTGCCCATTTGTTGTGGCAACCAGCTGTTGCAAAAATTTCCAATGACGTCACATCTCGGTTTAAGCTTATTTCACAAATCCATGAAACAAAAAAAAAAAGAACAACCAATACGAAAATCTAGCTGCGGTCAGTGCTTATTATGAGTGTTCTCAGCTAATTCTCCTTTGTTGTTGTTTGCATTACTTGCAAAAAAAATTAAATTGAATACGAGTTGCCAATCGCCTTCAAAATCAAAACTCAATGCACATGAAATTAAAATTAAATTAAATTAACATTAAAATGAAATACAAATAAAATGTTGCCGAGTGTTGCTGTGATGGGGAGAATGAGAATTCAACGTGATTGCCAGTGCACGCTCAGCTATCTCTCTCCCGCACACTCAACACACACACGCAAGATAAGCAAGCATAGCTGAAACTTGCAAGCTGTTATTGTTGTTGTTGCTGCTGCAGCATAAATCAAAGAGAAAGAGAAAGTAAAAAAAAAAGAAAAATATCAATTTCAAAATAGAATCAAATAATCTATACTGAACAGATGCTTTTGTTAATGATATACCCTACAGTACATACATACGCACATACATATGTACATGTTTATCTATCAAATTGAACTGATCCGTAAGGCCAAATATTGTTAATTGATATGGTCAACTGATATGGAAGAAGGGAAGGTGTAGCCTGCTGGTGCCATATTATATACACAATGACCATACAATTTTCAATTTCCTTGCCAATTTTCTGCTCCTCCTCGTCATCGTCTTCTTAGCAGCAGCCATTGTAAAAATCAATATCAAAAACACTTTTTCTTTTCATAAATTTCCACTGAATTTCACCGCCTAGGCTAAAATTATCACACCTACTTAATTCCACTCTTGCCAGTTGAATATCTTTCGATATGGCTGAAAAATTCATCTAGAAAAAGTGATAAATTGTAGAAAAAATGCAAATGGTCGACATTTTGTTTTCTGTCTCGCTGCTGCTTATTTGACGAAACATGTGTGAGTGTGTGTGTGTATCTCGTTTGGGTGACCAGCGGAGCCCCTAATTTCTCTATATGGCACTTAGCATAACATTTTCAATCTGCAACGGATGTGTTTTGCTAGCAACTTACCTTTTAGTTAAGATATTCAATTAATTTGCACAATTTTCACACAGTGTTCTTTTTTATTCATCAAGTTTCTACACGTAACAAAACTCTGACCTCCGACTGGTCGAACAGCAACGCACTCAGTTTTATACAACACTGATTTGGTCAACAGTGTGACCACGAACGGGTAGCATGAAATTATTTGATTCCTGGCCAAATCAAATGAAAAATACTGAAAATCTAAAATGTTTTTAAATACGTACAGGCTTATGCTGATATCTCATAAAAGTTTCTGAAACAAGATTCAGGCAAGTGTAATAGTCAATCTGAGAAGCACAAAAATAAATGAGTAGTAGGCGAGCTAAGACCTTTTGAACTTTTTTGACAGCCTACATACAGTAGGCTGAGGTACTTTTCACTTATCTCAATTGAGATGTTGACAAGTGAAAACACAGCTTAAGAAAAAAAAAGCGATATAAACTAAATGAAAAATCGAACCAGCAACAAAGTTTTAAAAAATGGTCCCTTGTTTGACCTGGATTTTTTCGTGCTATAGAGATTTCGGCAAGCTAGCGGTACAAACTATGACCTTACGTTGTACCACAGATTTTTTTTTAGCCGCCGTATTTATACTTATGCAAGCTGGTTGACACAAAAGTAATAGTCATTAACACAAGAATTACCAAAAGTTTTTAATTTCATTTTAACCTACGGTCATACCAATGGCAAGACCAGACCCGAATTACCCTAATTTCACACTTTCCAACACTGGTCCTTAGATTTCCTTATTATTTAGTTTGTTTAACACACGAAAACAGTTAAAAAGTGCTTAATAAATTATAGTTATTAATTTCTAAAATATCTAAAGCTATTTCTAAACATTTGAAGGCTGACAGTTTTAATATTTAGTAAACTTCATAAGCTAAATCAAACCAAAACAAAGCCCGGCCAATAAGAAGGCGCCAACAAAAACAAACGGTAAAAAATTCAGCCCAAGTGTCTCTTATCAGCAGTCACAGCAACAACAACAGGAATGTAAGCAACAGCAACATCAATCAAATAAAACATACTGATTCCTACTCATTTATAGCTGAGCAGTGCAGGTTGAACATCTCCAACTCTCTGACGTGTCTTAGATAAAATGTGCGGCTCTCCAAATACAGCTGTGGCCGCTGGCACTCGGGCTCTCATATTGGTGGGTGGCTATGGCACCCGCCTGCGCCCGCTTACCCTGAGCACACCCAAGCCGTTGGTGGAGTTTGCCAATAAGCCAATTCTATTGCATCAGCTGGAGGCTTTGGTAGATGCGGGCTGCCGGCAGGTAAGCAAAGACAAAGGGCTGAAGTTATTATCGATTCATTCTTTCAATATTTTGCCAGGTCATTCTAGCCGTGAGCTATCGGGCCGAGCAAATGGAACAGGAACTCAAAGTGGAGGCTGATAAATTGGGCGTTGAATTAATTTTCTCACATGAAACGGAACCCTTGGGTACAGCGGGACCCTTGGCTCTGGCCAAACCCATACTGACCGCCAGCACAGAACCATTTTTTGTACTCAACTCTGATGTCATCTGTGATTTTCCATTCAAGCAACTGGTTCAATTTCATCGTAATCATGGCAAAGAGGGCACCATTGTTGTAACCAAAGTGGAGGAACCCTCCAAATATGGCGTGGTGCTGTATGATGAGCAGGGCTGCATTAAGAATTTCATTGAGAAGCCCCAGGAGTTTGTCAGCAATAAGATCAATGCCGGAATTTACATTTTCAATCCCTCTGTCCTGGAACGCATTGAGATTAAACCGACGTCCATTGAGAAGGAAGTGTTTCCGGCCATGGCCCAACAGCAGCAGTTATTTGCCATGGAATTGACGGGCTTCTGGATGGATATTGGACAGCCCAAAGATTTTCTAACCGGTAATTGAATCATCAGAGAGCTGTTATCTAGCCACTGGCCCATTTGGTCTTATCGCAATGTGTCTTTAATCATTTTTGCTATTTGTTTCCATTTGCTGTTGCTTTTATTATCTCTGTTTGAGTTGTGTATTTTTCCTGGAAGCCTTAGGAAAAATGTTTGATTGAGCAAAACGATTTCGACGGAACTCATTAAGGCTGATAGACACGCTTGGCAGGGGGAAATACCCGCACAGAACAAAAAAAAAAAACATTTAGCTGTCTTTTTTCTACAAATTTCAGATTTCAATTCTCTCTGCGGATTGTTTCATACATTCTCGCATTTTTTACATAAATCTGGAAACATTTAGAGTTAGTGAAACATTTCCAGGATTTCTAGAATTGACACAGCATTTGATATATTATATTTAAAACCTGTCGAATTCTCTAAAATAGTTTTAGAATTATTCCCAAATGGTTGCCAATTTTTATAAATCTCTATTATTTTTATTATTCCCAAGCAACTGGAAGAGGCTTGATCAAACTTCCCAAGTTAAAAATCTGCTTTCTTAATTCTTAAGGCATTTAAATCAAAATTTTTAGAAATTTCTAAAACATTTCCGAGTTTTCTAGAGCATATCATAGCTCTTAATATAGACTCTTTAGAATCCATACATATTTATATAACTGAATGTATGTATGTTTATATGTTTGTCAATCAGGAAAGAGTCATATGCCATGTGTAATGCTTGTGAGCCGGTTCAAAAGTAGTTCAAAGCCACATTTATCAACGTATTTAAGCTAAGATCTAAAAAGTTTGGTCTGAAGGTTGGAAATCTAAAGTTAGATATTTTTTTGGCTGACAGCCGGTTTCAAACCATTTCGACCGGTTCTTCAGTGGATCAGAGCTATATTTCAGTAGTTATTTAAGCAAAGAACTTAAAATTAGGTATGATTGGTGGGAAATATGGTTTGGGGATGCCGGAAATATATTATTTCCGATACATCGAAATATCAGTATTTTTATCATATCGTATCATCATATCATTTTTATCATATCATATCATACAATATCGTAATAGAATATTTTTCCTAGGCGATATATCTGATATTGAATATATCTATTTTAGGGATATTTTTCGGTGATAGTTTTATTTCACCTTTTCGAAATATGCAGAATTTTAAAAGTAAGCCAAATTTTCAAGAAAATTATCCGAACTCGGCATAGTTTTAATTCAGTATGAAAAAATATATATTAGCAATAATATTAGTAAGCTTTGTTTTAGTAATTTGATATTTTTCCCAAATTTGTAAGGCATCCTATTAGAATGTGTTTGGTCTCAGCATCAAACACTAAAATATATATTTTAATCTACTGTCCGGGCCTAAAACCGTATAGGCTTGTGGATATATTGAATTTATTGAATATTTCCATGTTTTCTACTCACCGATTCAGACCTAAAACCAACACGATTACTTTAATTTTCCAAACCTTTAACCATTGAATAATTTCCTGATGTAAAGCTCCAATTGTTTGGAAAACAAGTAGTATTTACAAGTTCAGTATTTAAAACTCGGGTTGAACAAGTTTGGACGAGTTCATATGCTAATATCGATTTGCACCCAGTTGAAACTTGAATTATATATATATAATCCAAAGGCCACGGGCAACGCCGGGTATTCAGCTAGTCTTCTAAAAAACAGCTTTAGGGTTTTTTTTTTTCAATTTATTTTAAAATATTTAAAAAAATTCAAGAATTTTCATAAAATGTCAACAAAAATTCGTAAAATTTCCGGGTTTTAATATTTTATTATTAAATTTAAACCTAATGTTTTATTAGCCCAAATCAGAAGAGTATTAAATTAGTTAAACAAATTACTACTTTTCATTTGTTTTGGATTTAATATAATATTTTATTTAAAAAAACCCAAAAAATAACTCAAATTTTAATTGTATCACCAGGTTAGAATCGCCTTATTTTTTAGGCTTTTTGGCACTCCCTAGCCGTTTCTGCATTTATCACAATTTTTCATTAATTTCTCTTGCTCTCTTCCCAGGCATGTGTCTCTATCTCAGTTCGCTGCGTCAAAAGCAATCACCGAAATTGTATACCGGACCCGGTGTTGTTGGCAATGTTCTGGTAGATCCAACGGCAACAATTGGTGAAGGTTGTCGCATTGGACCCAATGTTACCATCGGCCCGGATGTTGTCATCGAAGATGGTGTCTGCATTAAACGCTCAACCATCCTAAAAGGTGCCATAGTGCGTTCGCATTCCTGGCTGGACTCCTGCATTGTTGGTTGGCGTTCGATAGTGGGACGTTGGGTGCGTATCGAGGGCATTACTGTGTTGGGTGAGGATGTCATTGTCAAGGATGAGCTGTATGTGAATGGTGGACAAGTGTTGCCGCACAAGAGCATTGCAGCCAGTGTACCCGAACCGCAGATAATCATGTGAGGGGACATCATTTTAGTGTAAATATTACTTAATCGGTATTCAAATGCAGAAATATTGCCTTGTGTTAATTTAATAAACAATTTTAATGTTTAAGCCCAAAAAGTTTGCAATGAAAATTTAAAAAAAAGAAAAACATTTCCAATATAACTAAATAAATGACTTGATAAGTTTTATACTGGTAAACACACACAAACCTTGTAAACAGCTGTTTAAATTTACAAACGTTGCCCCTGGCAACGATACGGCTCATAACAAACGACACAAAATTGGTCATCCGTACTTTCTCTGGGTCGGAAAAATGTTAAAAACTTTAAGTAAAATGGATGCACAAGAGCAGAATCTGCTGTGGGAGGATAAGGATATAAAATTTGATGTGCCACAGCTGTAAGTCTTATCCGCCATTTGATTTTAACTATTTGGCTAATTTTCCTTTAATTTACAGACACAAACGTCTACGAAAGGGAGAGAAAATATTGGACTACATCTACCACATGGAGGATAGTAAAGGAAACCCGGGAGATACTGGCAGATTGTTGGTTACCAATTTACGTATCATTTGGCATTCGCTGGTGCATAAGAAATTCAATTTATGTACGTCTTGACATGAATTAACATGAATTAGTGGGAGCATAGAACTCGCATTCGTTCAATTAGTTTGATAGGGCCTAAGGCTTAAGATTCGCAGGTTACCGCTGTTCAAATTGTTCGCATTTTTATGAATTTGTTTTTCTTAGTACAAGCTGATGTTTGAGAGTCGCGTAGTAGATACAAACTCTGAAGCGGAAAGCCAGTACCCAGTTTCATGATAAAAGAAGGGCCAAAACCGTCAAGGAAGGGAATAAGGGTTATGTCATTATTCCAGCCGTCTCTGAAGACCAGTCTTAGGTTAAAAGCAATGTTTCTTAAGAGAAGAAATCCATGTAAGCTTTGGACGAGCAAAGAATCGGGGTAAGCTGAAAGGCATCAAACTAAAAATACGCCAAAAAGATGAAGGAAACGGTGCAGTTTCCTACTCCAGTTTGAAACAGCAGCAGAGAGTTGATAAAAAAAACGCCAAGCAGATATTTATCAAGTGCAGACACTTTTCTCCTTGATGCTGAAAGCCCTTGATTCTGCCATGCCTAGTTTTTATAGAGCTGGGATGAAAATCACTTAGACCTAAATGAGTCTGCTAAGCTGAAAGTTGTGTTAGTCCTGGCGCTGATGCTGCTACAGCGACAGCTGTCTGCAAGGTTCTGCAGGCTGCCAACTTTCTTCTAGAAGATGGCTATTAAACAAGGTTTCATCTGACTATTTAGATGTTCTCTGGGAATTCAATTTTTATTTTGTCCAAAAGTCACAGATTCTGAGTAGCTTTTGGTAAGGCTTATCAAACAAAAACATGAGGTTAAATATCTCAAGAGGACCGCAGCCATTAGTTCAAAAATAAAGCCTCGGTATGCGTTCGGCTTGTGCCACTGTGAATAGCGAAGTTTGATCAGCTCATAATTGGCTTAACGATTAAGACTCAGCCTTATCTTTAACGGGTAGTATAAAAGCATTCCGCGCAGTTTTAAAGGGCAAGTCTTTAAAACTTAATCCTTAAGACTCTTTTCGACGAATCTCAAACTCAACAAAATTTAGTACGATCCTTGAACAGAAATGCGATCTTTTCAACTTTTTGGACTGCCTTAACTTCGAAAGTCTTGAAAAACTAGCTTTCCGACCAGATCTTCCCAAAATGTGAGACATTATTAAAAAGTTGACTGCGGCTCGGCCGAAGTTTGTATACCCTTGCAGCACGTTTTCTAACTAATTTGAATGTCATATCCACTAAAAACAATCAAGTTTTTCCCAATAAGACTACTTTTCTGAATCTACTTTTGTAGGACAGCTATACTAGATAGATGTCCGATTTCGACCAAATTTTGCAGAATTATGGAGAAGCATTCAAACGTAGTAAATACGTAGTTTGGTAGTAGTTTTTTTTCTCACTAGAACTAGTTTTTCGACCGATCGTTGCTATGGCAGCTATATGTTACAGTCATCCGATCCGGCCGGTTCCGACAAATGTGCAGCGTATTTGGACCAGAAGACTTCGTGCAATGTTTGGTGGCGATAGCTTTAAAACTGACGGAGGAGATAGCATAGAAACAGACGGACATGGCTATATCGACTCAGCTCGTCATGCTGATCAAGAATATATACACTTTATGTGGTCGGAAATGCTTCCTTCTATGCGTTACAAACATCTGGACAATTTCAATATACCCTCTGCAAGGGTATTAAAATATTAAATTTAATAAAATGGAATGCTTTTACGGGGAGTTTAAACTACGACCTCGACGTTCTAGAGTATTAAGAGAGTACCACTCAGCTATAGGCCTTCTGCCTCTACTGCACCTGCACCTCCATCGCCTCCTCTTGAAATTTTTTTAAGTTTTTCTAAATGAACTCGAAAGGATCAGTTTTAGTCTGGCAACGCCAATACCAGGATAAATGAATTGGTTCTGGATCAAGAATGTTTGATGTCAGTAGTTCGATAAGAATGCAAATTTTTGATCCAGGTACGAAATTCTTGATCCAAGTATGCATTTATGATTCCTTTTTTGTTGATTCAAGAGCTTCAATACTTGAACCAGGTACAAAACATTTTCAAATTAAGTAGAAAAATGTTTGAATCAAGTGCTAAAAATATTGCTTATTCTTGAATAAAGAACATAGTTTTAGCATTTGTTTTAGCATTAAAAACAGAGAATGTTCCCTCTTGTATCAAGAGCCTATCAGGTTGAAGAGTAAGATCAATTACTCCTGAATCAAGAGCTTCACAGATCAAATGTATATGCACCCTAATTGCAATCATAAAACAATTTCAAATCACTTGATTTTTCTAATTTGTTTAAACTTTTATAATTAAATCATATCAGGGTTACCCTGGCAACTGTCCAACTGTCGTCACTCCTTTTCAGCAAATGATATAATTGCTTGGGAATTCCAAACCAACATGAGTGCAAAAAACGATGGTGCTCTCCGTTTGGTTGTTTCCCCACACACCCCTCTCTCGCAATTATCTCTAATGCAGCGATGTTCAAGAAGAGAGGCTCTCGGTAGCTCTGTGTCTCTCTCTCTGACACGCACTGAAGCATTACTTTGGCAAGCATTCGCCATGAATTGCCTAAAGTGTTCGGCCCCTGGGGGCTATGGGTGAACATCGCTGCTCTAATGTGCTTGCTCTCCTCGCTCAGTATCTTTATCTCACTGCATTCGTCTAAAAATACTAAACTGAGAATTTATTTGCTCGATTTCTAGATCGACATTGTTGAAAATCGAAGAACGAATCAAATTTTTCAAAAGTTCTATTTGTTTGCTGGGTGTACATCTTTCAGGAAGATCTACTTCAAAGATAACAGGGGAGATCGTACTTAAATTTGATTAAATCTCATACTTACCTTAAGAATTTCAAGGGTTTGCAGCATCACTTACTAAAATAGAAACAGCGTTTTCATCTTCATCCATAGCTATTGGTTATGCTCGCATAGCCAACACCAACACCCGTCTTGTCCACATGCACTCAAAAGGACGTCAACCCAGTCAGGCTCTCTACATCCTAGCCATCAGCAATGAGACACGCTTCGAGTTCCTCTTTACGGATGTATCCGGTGAGACGGCACGTCGCGATCAGCCCATTTTTGCCAGCGTCTTTGATGTTTATCAGTAAGTGTTTACTTTAGGAAACAAAATACCATCTGAAAAATGTCTTTACTTTCAGATTATATCAACGCAGTTATTTGTATCGCGACTTGAAGCTACGCGGAGCAATTGTCCAGTCGGGTCAGTTGATTATACTGCCCGATGAGCAGGTGTATAGCCAGGTGCAAGGTGTTTGGAATCTTTCCAGTGATCAGGGCAATTTGGGTAGCTTTGTGGTGTCCAATATACGTTTGGTGTGGTATGCCGATGCAAATGAGACGTTCAACATAAGTTTGCCCTATCTGCAGATTGAGAGTGTGAGTACAAATGCGGCTATGGACAATGAACCAATCACTATTTTCAATTCCCATTCAGCTACGCATACGCGAGTCCAAGTATGGTCCAGCTTTGGTTATACAAACTGCCGAAACAGGTGGCGGATATGTACTCGGTTTTCGTATTGATCCTGTCGAGCGTTTAAATGAGCTATACAAAGAGCTTGGCTCCCTACACACCATCTATGCGGAGCAACCAAATTTTGGTGTACACTACGATGCGCAGGATGCACGCCAGCGTTTAGCTGCAGCGACTGAGGAAGCTGCTCAGGTGACACAATTCAAAGTTGAAGATTTCCAGGAATTGGATGAGCGTCAAGAACGTGAAATAAATACCAAATTGAATAGCTATCTGGCCGAGGGTTGTCTGGGTATGGCCAGCAGCAGCAGCAGCAACAGCAGCGAGCAGACAGCTCGAGAGCCTGTCTACTGCAAGGAACTGGGCTTTGCCATGGAACGTATAAGGGAGGGATATAAATTACAGGATCTGTGGAATGTAATGCCCACAAAAATGGAAACTTTCGAGGAGTGATGGAATGATCTGTTATGTTAAAAATGTATAAGCAATAAAACAATAAGAAAGTCAATCAAGCTTGATTCTACAATTCTCTGTATCTATCTAAGTTTATATTAAACGTATAGCTTCTCAAAGTGGCGGCACACGAACCCTGTAAAGCACAATATTCCAGTTGAATCCATGTATGACAAGCTCAAACTCGAAGCCTGCTTGTAATTGAGAAAAGGGTTTGCTCCGAGAGTTACTTTATGGCAACTGGCCCACTGGCGACAACAGTTGCATTAAATATAACCTGTCTTCTTGGCGCCACCGCGCACAAGAAGACAGAACTCCAATTTTGCATGCGAATGAATGATTGCAGCGGCCGAGACCGTTAAGCAGTGATATTTCTACCAGTTTCGATAGTCTTGCAGCAATTTCAGTAGATGCAACGGCATGTTTAATTAAACTACATTTAAGCAAGTGGTGCAGTAGGCGGTCATCCCGTTTAACAGCTCAGCATATTATTCACTTACTTCAACACTGTCATAACTCAAAATAATCCATTATGTGTAGATTGCGCTAAAAGTTTATAATGGATTTTACCTAGCAAATCAGATTTTTTAAGCTTCCAAAATGTGGAAGAAAAAAGAACACTGCATTGGATAACTGGCGAAGTTTCAGTTGCAGAGAATCCGAACCGAATTGGTCTGTATCTCTGAAACTATTAGTTTTTCTTGTTTCCGGTATAATTATTATATAATAATAATGAAAACTATAAGAACTTCCAGGTTCTTCGACTTCTTATGGGCGCCACCTGTCAATTGAGCATTAATCGTGGTAGCCTTTAGATCAAGTGGTTGTTATTACAGCTGCTGTAGCGTAGGATAATGTCAGAAAATTCGATTCGATTCGACAATAGTCGTTGCGTCATTCCGTCGCATCGCTCTGCAGTGTGGTTTTAGAATCATTTGTAAAGCTTGGATCTCAGTCTAGTAGCCGAACTCCATGTTCGTCTATCGAACTCAGCTCTTGGTAGACGCAATATTGCAGTTTAATTTCTGGTGATTTTTAGCACTCCATGGAATAGCACGATTCATTGTTCCAAATACAGAGATTGGCGGAGCTCCTCCGATGATGTTATACACAGGGAAGCAACCCGGTTCTGAGCTGAACCGGTTTTGAACCGAACCGAACCGCTTATTCCCGCTGGTGAACCGAACCGCAAACCGAACCGGCTTCCTTTCAGAATTTTCTGAACCGAACCGAAAACCACAAATAAAAACGGTTCGGTTCGGTTCAGTTCTCTGACGAGTTTTAACGGGAATTACTTTCCTCTAGCCAATGATTTTGGAATCGTTTCCCGAAGATAATTTTCAACCATTTCGTTCGACCCTCTACATATTTAGCGTTGTCGGATCGATATAACTTTTAAGGATGACCTGAAGAGAATTTTACAAGTCTTCTGCAATTTCCCGCCGTTCTCTTAATTTACCTTTCATCAATCTAAATTTTTGTTTTCCTTAGACAATATTTTAAATTTTCTGTGGTACTTCTTAACCTTAATTCAATCTTAATCTGCCAATAAATAAGGTCATTCCTCCAGGAACTGATGGACGAGTTCTAGGAATCCGACATAATAATCTATGCAGATTGCTCTAAGGATTTTAAAGATATTCGAATGGATTATAGGAATCAAATTTCAAAAATGGTCGAATTGCCACTTCACCGAAATCATATTTTATAATGTGCCTTTCTGAACCACTGAACCGAACCGAAACCGCGGTTCATTTAACTCCAAAAACCATGTTTTGAACCGAACCGGCGGTTTGGAAACTGTGCGAACCACTGAACCGAACCAGTACTTATTTTCAAGTGGTTTGCATCCCTGGTTATACATTTGGTGTCCTTATTTAGTTTTAAACATCAAACCACTCTACCATGCATCTCTGCGCTGAGGATATGGCTAAAGTTTCGCCTAATACTTCAGCAAACGTGTTTTCTTCACCTTCGTCATGGAAATAAAAGAAATTATATAATATATAATTAATTATATTTTGATGGATTTATTGACGCATACAACTCGCTGGTGTGTTTAAGTAATTTTGCATTATGTGTGTTTCGTATTGTTACCAAACATTTCCGGAATCTTTTCGTTTTAAAATGTTAAAGGTAAATGATTTATAAGCTTATGGATAAATACATAAATTTTTGATGGATATCAATTTTCAAATTTTGATGTTGCAACTACTTTTACTGGGCGAGAAATGCCCGTACATATGTAATAATATGGTACTTGCATTTCTTTTATGTTTAAGCAATTGATTTTTGTGTTTGTTTGTTGTCTTTTGCTCGGATTCGTTTTTGTTTTTATAAATTAATTCATATCACAACACACAGTTGATTTGACCGGTATGCATTACATATATATATATATATATATATATATATTTGTATATATATCTTCGCTGACTCTTAAAGTTAATGAATGAAATTGTTTACTTTTGTCTAGGCTATAAATTCTAACAAACTTAATTCATAAAATAGGAAATTAATGTTAGTTGTGGCGTTTTCTTGCATTTTTTTTGTTGTTGTTTTGTTTTGTTTTTTTTATTTTTTTTTTGCCTCAAAGGCAGTCCATACATACAAAGTACATAAAATGGTAAAAGGGAATAAACTAAAGCAGAAAAAAAAAACAATTTAAAATGAAATTTCAATATCAGGAATGGCTTATTCTTTAAAAATTTGTATGTGTGTGTGTGTGTGGATTTCTTTTTACATTGATTGATTTTTTCTAATACTTTTATTTATATTTAAGTTTTTGTGTTTCTTTTTGTTTTTGTTTTTTTTTTTGGTTGAACTTAACATAAATTCTTGAAATTTATCAGTTTGCTTGTTATAAGTTCTTTTTTTTGTTTGTTTATAATATTCGTAAAGATTTTTTTGTCAGTCTTGAAGACCAGTTTAAATTATGGTTTGCTACTTAATTACTGCTTTCAACCCAGCAAAGTAAGTGTAGGAGATCCTTTGAGATCTGAGGAGACATTTGTTTAACATTGAAAGTGTGAAAATCTACACAAAAGTTCTAAATTTGATATAAATAAATTCATCTTAAAATAGTTTTGGCTTAACAATCGAGTTTGAATAAGAATAAATAGGATATTGACAATTAATTTATCGAAAATATAGTCTTTTTTTCAGATTTGTGACAAGATGAAAGATTTTCCACTTTTTCTCTGTTTCTGTTTGTTGTTCTGTATCAAATTTTGTTCAGTTGTTCACTTTTTCTTTAATATTGCACATACACGTTTCAATGCTTTCAAAAATTCTTTACAAAATGATATCTTTTAATGGTTTCGGGTTTTTTTTATATGGTTAATGAGATTATTAGAATGCAAAATATACACAAGAAAAACTGAACAGGTTCATCAAAGAGAGTTAAATTCAGCAACTTAACAACTGAATAAAAAAGAACCCGTAGAACTACTAAGGGCCGATTTAAAATCTTCTACAAAGCACTATCTGTCACATAAACTAACACATAACAGAGTAAAATCTTAGCTTATCTGACACATATCAGCAATACAGAAGATGAGAAATCGGCCCTTTGTTACAAATAGAATAGCTCACTTAAAAGCGAGTTACTTATTTGAAAGTAGTTTTAGTTGAACCTGAAGTGTACCTAAGGTTCTCAGAGGTTTAACATTTACACGCATTTGACAAAAATATGAGCTTAAAAACGGCGATTAACACTATATTAGAGCCAAAAAATGTGTGAAATTTGGTTTTTCTAATAGATTTGATTACTTCCAAATCGAAAATACATTTTTCCCAGTTAAAGGAATTCAAAATTTTGTCTAGGAATTTTGCTAAGAAATATATTTACTTGACTAAATGGCCACTGAATAGGAAAAGCCTTAGAAATTTTCTAGAAATAAAAAATATAGCTAAAGTTCGGTAATAAATGTGTATCACACAGGAAATACTAGGGATTTTTTTTAAGTTTTTATTTTTTTTTCACCACAGAGCTGGTTTTTTGTGCTGTCTGCTCACCTAAATGACAGATACCAACTACACTGATTTGCTTACTCTCTAAAGAGAACACTTGTTTTTGCTTTCCTCATGTTTTCTGTTTCTTGGTTCTCTTGATGAGAGAAACATTATACATAAAGCTGTATTACGATAACAGCTTCAAGTAGGTAATTGTCGTTCGGCTCTCAGCAACTGAGCAAATCGAGACAAGTGTCAGCTCAAAGTTAGTTTTATGTGCTGCGTTAGAAGGCCGATTACCACGCATACACACTTGCAGTTTACATACAAGCGCAAAATACACTTAAGGTATATTTTGCTCAGCAAAGTGTCTTATGGAAACAACATGAACAAAATGAACGGAAACAATTCTTCTTGGTTAAGCAAAGAGTATGTTGATTGATACCTAGTGTCTTAGGGTAACTATTGATTCCTTTCAGTCTGTAAAAAAAAGACGACTTTTTAAGAGCTCTGACTTTACATAAATAATTTACAACTTTACAGCCCCAAAAGGCCAAGCCGAGCTTCTCTCAGTATCTTCTAGTAGAGATAGTTACCTACAGTTTAAAGAGGAACCCGAACGGCAAAGTATGAGAAGCTTTTTAAAAGCCCTGGAAAATTAAAAAAAAAATAGTTAACAGAACGTTTTATCTTGACATTATTTTACAAAGGCTTTCATTAGCTGTCGTTAAAAACTTAGAGCCGAATTCACATCTTCTAAATAGCTGTTAAGCTTCAGATAAACTCCTTTACATTTCCTTCATTGCACTATCTGTCTGTTGTAAATTTTAAGTTTGTCTGACACAAAGCAGCTATCTAGTGTATCGAACATGGTGATTTTACTTACAAGGTGACGTACTCCGTAGTTGGGAGGGGCCTTCCATTTTTTTATCCGAATCAGATGACGGCCTCTCTGAGAGTCAAACCACTATATCCAGCGGCGGAAATGCCCATTACAAGATCAACGTTTTTTTTTAACACTTTCAAGGCTGGCAGTCTACAAGTATCGATTGCAATCCTGCATACTATTAGATCTCCACACACAACTATGTTTTCTAATGGGTACGTTTTTGCTGGCAAATCAAAACTAAGGCCCCTCGTCACCTTGTAAGTGTAAATTCACCTTTATCTAAAAGACTTGTAGCTGACAGATAGCTCTATGTAGAAGATTAGAAATTAACCCAAATGCTGCTTCATTTGAAAAATACCTTAAAAACTCATTAGACAACTCAGATAGCCTACTTCTCGCTAAACCGTCTCATGACTATTTCACTTGTCTGATTTCTCATTTGAGAAACTTTTATGTCAAGTGAAAATACAGCTTTAGAAAATTAAAATCTGTGAATAAACCGATCAAGTTATATACGTTTGATCAAAGATTTATAGATATTATAAATGTCGCATGTGGAAGAAACACGATTTATTCTGATAGCTGACATTGGCTACTAATTTTTGATTTGTTCCACGTGCGTCATCTATAATATCTATAAGTCTTTGGTTTCTAACTGCCCTTGCCTTTGTAGAACTTCTCGGAGGCCGTAAGCAAAATTGCCGCACGGTTTGCACAGAAGCTTAACAGAGAACTGTGATATAAAGAAAAGGAATCTTCGTCCAGGCTAGCTTTAAAGTTTATAACTTGTCTATTTTAACATAGATTTGAAGGGACAATGACTTAAGGGACGGCTTATTAATGTTTTTCTAATGTTACCTAATTTTAAAGTCTAATATGATCTTTAAATAGACCGTAGCTTGCCAGTTCAATTACATATAGTCAAACAAATTTAGTTCCAAATGCAACCGCTTATATGGAAGTCTCTAGAAATATTCAGAACACACCTAAATACTTTGGAAAACTTATTTTTTTTTTAATTCCCATACCAAATTTCTAATTTGGACATAAATAATATCTGTCATTGCTAATTGAGTAAGCACAAATTCTAGCTACATTTTATATCTTTAAGTTTTGTAAAGCTATTTAAATTGTGTGGTTTTTCACTTAGTTTTCCAACTTTCCGCTAGTGGAACTAAAAAGGGAAAAGAGTTGGTAAATTAAAAACCGAATTTGCAAAATTTTTGATTTTTCTTTAACTGGAACTCCAAATCGTTTAGAAAATCCTCATTTCAAACGGGTCCAAGCTCTAAAACATACTAGTCAAAATGAGCTTGAAATAAAAATTTATTGAAGAAAATGAAGCCCCAAAATGGTGAATGATCTGATAAGATCTCCATCCTCTAAAGTTAATCTGTTTTAGTTTCGAGAAACACTCTGAAACAAGGGTTTAACAAATTTTCCCTACGTTTTCGAAACTCTTTAAAAAGGAGAACTTTTTAAATGGTATCGCTTGCAAGAGTCTCTCCAAAACCTAAAACGAATCTTTAAAAATTCTTATTGATTTTTTTTTTTAGCTCGTTTGCAGTTGCTTGTCAAATGCCAACGTTTTGTTTTCCCTCCTGAGGACTTAAGTCGCTGTCAGATTAAATTCAACTCTAAACAAATGTCTCTCAAGATCCAAAAGACACACAACTACAGTAAATTGCACAATAATGATATTCACTTCCTATACAATCTATGTGTCTCCACTTACTTCGTTAGAACGCGCCTAGACAGTAAACAGTAACTAGAACCAAAGACTTAAGACTTAGAAAGAGTTTTTGTTTTGTTTTGTTTGTTTGCCTGTTGCATCGAATGACATTCCAATGAGTTGAGACGCTTGTGGGTTTTAGTTGCTGTTGGCGGAGATCTGTTGACGTGCACGTTGACGCGTCATGGGCGGTGAGGGTCTTGCGGGCGATATGGAAGATTCACCAGCATTACCTTCGGCAAGCCGACGTTTACGTTTCGCTCCAGCCGATGCTGTAGAGCAGGTGGAGGCCTTGCGTTTAGCGGCTGTTGGTGGTGCTGGTGGTGGTGGTGTAACAGAAGCAATCTCAGCTTCTACTGCTGTTACCTGACGACGTCTTTTGGCTGTGAGCAATGGTGCACGACGACGTCGTCGGGGCTTGACTATTTTGCCAGAGCCTGAGGTGTGTGTGTTGTGGCAACTGTGAGTGCTGCTCTTGGTGGTAATTTCTATATAGGGCATCGGTACAAAGGCCGATTCTGCATGTGGTGGCAATGTCAGGGTGCTAAATTTGAAAGGGTGAAACATTGACATTAACAACTTGTTGAATATTTCTTAAAATGCAATTTACCTGTGCATTGGTTTATGTACAGGCTGCTGCTGGGGCTCTATATCCTCTTCATCCTCACTGTACAGAGTCACTACGGGCACGTATTTGGGTTTCTTCAGTTCAAAACCGCGGGCTTTGTTGCTAAAATTGTTGAAGAATTGTACATCAAATTTAGTTTAATTGGTATTCAAAGTAAAACTTCATATTACGGAGAGGTTTTGTTGCTAATCACAAAACTTTTAAGGAAGTTTGTTTTAAAACAAATCTGATACGTTGTTCTTTTCCTCATTCGTAAAGAATGCAACTTTAAAATTCATAAACTGTAACTTTTTTAAAATAATGGTATTAACCATGGAAAGAAACTCAAGTAGATGAATTGAAAAACGAAGAGTTGTTGCTTGGAACAAGGACACGCGTCTTAAAATGATGGACGACCATTAAGAGAAGTACTAAGAGTCAGCTTAGATAAAAAACAATTTCCAAAACTGGAAATGAGCAGAATTGAGCAATCAGTTCTTCAGTCTTTTAATTAAATTAAGGGAAACCTTAACCTACAATCTGGCGTCTAAGCTCGAGATACCGACTTTTATCCAAGCTAAGACTCAATGGCAATTGCATTTGCAAATCAAAAGAGCGTTCATTACTGCATAAGCAGTAATTAATAAAAAATTATTTCATTTTAATTGCAACTTCATCTACCTGAGCAGATGGGGTGTAGTTTTTTGAGTCGCAATGACCAGCTACGACCCCGCTTACAGCTTAAGTGATGTGAAGGAAGTTCTAAAAAGTAAAATGCATCGGAAATGTTACCTCTGAGAAAAGAAAAGATATTATTGTAATCTCCTAGAATGCGAAGCTGACAATTAGAAAAAGCCTCGAGGGTATATATTTTCGAGTTTGTCTTTATGGGACATTAAAGATAACGCACTCAATAAGGTACTATACGAGAATATTACCATTTCTGAGCTTATGGAGAAACATTAAACCCAATGTCAGTAAGTCTAAAATTTATGTGTGGATATATAAAAGGGGCTCAACACAGGTTGCGAAGAGCAAACAAAACAGCGTCTGGATAGATTCAAAACGTTTTCAGAAGATTACAGACGAAATTTACTGAAGGTTGCAACTACTCGAATCAACCTAAAAAAATGGGTCACCTAGAGACGGAAACCAGAGCTTAGGGATCATTCAAATCTTTAGTCCATCTTTTAATAAGTTCTACTACTCCCACGGCTTCATTTTTCAGAATTTATGATCCAGATCATGGAAAGACTCAACCTGTTCAAGCTTATAAGAATTCAATTAATATTTATTTGAAAGAGGGTTTCTTCAATCAAACGAAAGTTTTTTCAAAAACTTCACCGTATAAATCACGTCTTACATTTAGCCTGGGCTTATTAAAAAGCACCACATTAATATAGAATTTAAATAAGCCTCAAGCAAAGCAGGAATATCTCTAAATTATCTCGGGATTACGTTAAACAGATCTTTTTTGTATAGCCTCGTTGCAAACCAGAGGTCACAAATACCGGATACGAAATTAAGCTATTTAATTCCACTTTCGGAGTTCTAGACAGAGGATTAGATGAGATTCAAATTATAGGCCAAAAGGTACAATTGGAAATGCCTTATATAGCACCGAGAAGCGCTGTGAGATTCCGGGAACTGAAACTTCTTAAAGCATCTACTTCAAGCCACAGCAGTATCCTACAGGAAGTAGTTATAAATACCACTTCAGAAATGGTACGACAACTTTGGAACACGGTTCCCGGAGAGAGAGGACTGGAAGCAAGACACTGGCATCAGGGAGAACGAGCTTTCCATCTATACAGACGGTTCGAAAACGGACGAAGGAGCAGGCATCTTCTACGAAGAACTTGCGACTCAGCTACCGAACTACTGTAGAGTTTTCCAAGCATATATACCTGATATACACCTTGGATGAAACTCCAAGGAACATTTTAATCTTGGCCCAGGCTGCCATTCAGGCTCTGTTTTTAAACGCCACAAAGAGCTACCTAGTCCGCAGCACGGCGAAATCCAACGGCACTCCATCACCCTCGTCTAGGTACCTGGTGACGTAGGCATACCGGGAAACGAGGGAGCAGACCTGCCTTGACACAAGCGGTAACGGACATTCAAAGAGTGGAAGGCCAGAACTAGGCAGAATTGGGACCTCGCACCCGGTTGTCACATCTTCCCATCACTCTGGCCAAGATACTCAACCAAAAGAACTTTCCAACTCCTACACTTTAGCAAGAACAGGATAAGAACTATGATAGGAGTCAAAACGGGGCACAGCACCATCAGTCAAATGGCCAACAGGATGGGCGTGCCCCAACAAGACTTCTGTTTTAATTTCGGAAATGAGGAGGGTATAGAAAGCAGCCAATATCTTCAATGAGACTGCTCTGCAGTGCTTAGGAAACGCACCCAGCATCTGGTTAAACTATTCTTTGAAGACCTGGGCAGTCTGGCAAATGTGCCCCTAGAAGACCTGGCTCTTCTTGTGGATTCCTCAAAAAAGTTTAATCAGAGAGACTGCGCAGAACCTGCCCGTCAATTCCCACGACTTATATTAAGTGGAAGATTCCGAATACGGGGAACAGCTCAAGAAAAAAGTAGAGTCTCCGATGCACTCAGAAAAATACACAAATTCAAAGCCGTCAGCAGCATGAAAATCAAGAATAGTTGCTTTAAGATGCAGAAGTCCCTGGTCACAAGCTCTGACCAAAGAAGGCGTCGGCGACGAAGACACTAAAGGGAAACCGGAAAACAATAGGATAAAATTCAAAGACTTACTCCGCAGGAGCTGCAGATTATTAGTGTTCCGACAACAACGCAGAAAATATAAGAAACCAGGAATGATTGTATCCGTGGAACACCTCATAAGCAACTGCTCGACTCTTTCAGTCACGAAGCTGAGTAATACGTGGGCGCTGAGGGCTTAAAAACTTCCAAAAGCTACTGGCATTTGCCAACTAAGGGCAAATAATGTTTAAATTATCCTCTCCTGACCAACTTTATAACTGGAGCAATACATCAAGTCTATTAGCAGAACTCCTCATAAGACAAAATCGTTTTGGGATCAAATAAATACGGAAGTCTGAGACAAGTTAGGAATAGGATGGGAAATGTGTAAGTCTTAGATGGAATACATTTCCTCTATCATAGGAACCATCCGACGAATGGTTCACCAGGTTGTGAGCTAAACCAATGAACCTGTACCTGCAATAAGGCCCGAAGTGCATTTGGGTAAACTTAATTTGATAAGACAAAATGTTGCTTCAACTACTTTCACTTACATTTTTATTGGCGTTATGGGCATGGGTCTAATGGGCTTGAACAGGCACAAATCCATTAGCAGACTATCGGTGCTGGGATTCCGTTTGCGGGCCGTTGCCGAGCGATGCAGGGCGGTGGGCGCCACCGTGAAAGCCTTGAGGAATGCGGTCGAGGGTAGAAAGCAAGTGGGTTGCTGCTGCGAATTGCTGAGGATGTAGTGACTGCGTCCAGTGCCCGAGCTGCCGGGATTGGCTGTTACACTGCTGACACCACCGGTGCAGCCCATAAGACCGCCAGCTCCGCTCAATTTTCGTTTCAGACTTTGACTGTCCAATTGCAGATGCTTGACGGGTGGAGGAGGTGCGGGAGCCACGGGTGTGGGGGCGGACATGACCAAGGCCTTTTGTACAGTGTCCTTGATGAATTCAGTGCCACGATGTAGACGCACCGAGAGGGTTTTCATCAGAGCACTCGCCGCACTAGGACGTGAGGCATTGGAGGTAGCCGTTGGTGTGACACGTCCTCCAGCTCCATTGTAGGCCGGGAGCCCGGCTGCAGCCAGCAACATATTATTTGGATTACAGGCAGCTGCCGCCGCTAAGCCCGCTTCCTGCTCCTAATGCTGCCAGTGGCTTTTTCTTCGTCTTCGTCGTCGTCAGCTGCTGCTGCTCGATCAGCAGCTTTAACATGCCCGGCTTTTGTTTGTCGTCTGAATTGCAATTGAGTTACTTTCTAGTTCAGCATTTCTGTTGCTCTTTGTTTATTTAATACGCTTGCTTTTCCAATTAAAATTTGTTGCTTTTTCCTCTTTTTCTTTGCAGTCTCTGTCCTTTTTTCTTCAGTTTGCAGCCTTACACGTTATTTCGTACAACTACAACACACTACCACAGATACACATACACACGCACGCACTCTACGCTACTCCCACTCCAACTACACTTCCACTTCCATTGTGTGCCGGGTCGTCTTGCGTATTTGTTGTCGTTGGCTGGCAATTGTGCTGAATATTTTCTTGGCCACTCCCGTTCCAAGTGTACGCTCACATTAAATATTTTTGGCAAATAGTAGTAACTTGTGTGGCGTATAATAAAAAAAAGAATAATAACAAAAGCAAATTTTTTGCTGCTTGCTATGTCTTACGCTTTTACTACTCCTTCTCTTCTCTGCTCTACACGCTCATTCATAAAGCAGCTGTGGTATATCGATAGCATTTCACACAGTGACCAAATCACGCGTGAGTGGAATTGCAAGGGAACAGTGTGACCAAATTCGTAAATTTTTTATAAATTTTTTAATAAAACTCTGGCATGTTGAAATTTGTACATATAAATTAATAAACAATTTTCAAATATTGGCTTTTCCTTCAAAAAGTTATCAGCAGTTCAGTGGCGCTCAATTTGAAATAAGTAATGTTCCGATTAATGCCGCTAGATGGCTGCAAATAACAGAGGCGTGAAAAAGGAACATCGATAACAAGTAATGCTATCGATACTAAATGAAAGCGGCGCCAAATCAAAAGCGAGTAGATTTCACTTGTCAGTTGGGGTGCTAAATAGCTACACATGATCATCTTTCATTTTGAGTGTTATGTAGGAGCAGACCACAATGCTTAGGTAAATCTGTAGGGCTGAAAGTGGAAAATATTTATGGAGTAATCGGTATAAAATAAATTCACTTACCCAATGGCAATACACAAACATCACCCGGAAATGTCCCAATGAAACCACCAATTACACCCATTTGCAGCATTAAGCGATTGTTCTGTAATACAATTTAAATAAAAATTTAGAAGATCTTAGTCGTGCATATGTCTCTCTACATACCACAATGAACCCACCCAATAAAAGTAAGCTACTTAGATAACAAAAAGCTGATGTCAACACTAAAATAACTAAGATTCCAATGCTTGGCTCACTTCCCAATTTCTTTTCAATGAATTCTAAATGGGCGACAGCTGAAATTATGTTTGATGGAATAAAAAATGACAAAAAAGGTTTAAGGGAATGCTTACCATATGCCTCAAAACTTCCAAACATAATTAGCTTTCCCACAAGACCAAAGACGCCCAGCTTAAGCGGAAGACAACAACAACAATTGAATACTATGCAGCACATACTACGAGTGTAAAATTTAGAAAAATCTATATAAAAATGAATTTAGTGCACGGAATTTGCCTAGTATACTATGTTGGTTTGTAGGTATTTTAGAAGTTGTTTTCTAACAGTTGTGTACTCTTTACTATAACTGGGCGTGTGACATGGTCACGAACGATTCACGAAAGGAAAATCTCCGTACGCAGGATTCACGGATGTAATTTTTTAGAACAGACGGACAGGGATATATCGACTCGGCTGTTCAAGCTGATCGAGAATATATATACTTTATGGGATCGGATATGTTTCCTTCTCGCTGTTACGTACATTCGCACAACTTTATGTTCCCTCTTTTCCCATTTTTACTGGGATCAGGGTATAATAAATTGAATCAAATTTATTGAATTCTGCATTTTCGATGCACGAATCACGGTTGTTCACTCACGAAACTCTATGTCTGCTCACGTTCACGTCGTGACATATCGTGACCATCTATATTTAAAACTTTGTCTTTTTCAAATTGCGGGGACAGGAGTGGGCGTGGCGCAAATTGAAAATAAACTTGATTTGCCTGCAGTTGTGAGAAGTTTTTGTCCCATACAAGTCCTACCATCTGTGAGATCTGTCTGTCCGTCTGTTTCTATGCAGTTTCCTCCGTCAGTTTGAAAGCTATCGCTACCAAACCTTGCACAAAGTCTTGCAGTACAAATACGCTGCACAAGAATCAAAACCAGCCAAATCGGATGACTATGGCATATAGCTGTCATACGAATGATCGGTCGAAAAACTAGTTTTTTGGTATTTCTTAATTTGCTATGCTTTTCCATGATTCCACCAATATTGGTCGATATCGGATATATATGTAGTATAGCTGTCATATAAAAGTAGTGTCAGAAAAGTAGTCTAGTGAAAAAAAACTTGTTTGTTTTCAGTGGAAATGTCCATCATTCCATTATGTCCATTAGAAAAACGTTCTGTACGGGTATACAAACTTCAGCAAAGCCGAAGTTAGCATTCGTCTATTTTTCAACATCGTAAGTCCCAAGAGTTAAGGAAGGAAAAGTCTAAATGGTGAATAAATCATTGGCCTTGGTAGCAACAAGTAAGAAAGTCGTACAAGCCTGCCAAAGTTTGTATTAAGGTGAGAGAAGTGCTGCCCATTGCCGATGCCTCCGGTGCTGCCTTTCATAAGAGTTAGTTTTCCCTTTAACTCGACTATCATTCATCCAAATAAACATAAACCAAAACCAAGCAACAATCAAATTAGTTCACTGACCCAAAAATTCTTATCAGAGCTTATCTGGTCCGCTTGCTCTAAGCCAGCGGTGGGCACACACACTGGCCCAAAAACTGCCGGAAAAGCAACACAAAAGAGTAAAAAACAAGCAACTGAAATGGAATTGAACTATTTGAAAGCATCTGGCGGCTACCGTTTAGCTCATCCAAACTCATAGATAGATTATCAACTTCATCAACATCCTCATCCTCATCATCGAGTATCGGGCAGGCGGCATCGGGCAACGACTATGCTAAAAATAATTGCCAAAACGCATGCGGTGCTGGTGCTCAATTTACGTTGGCGGCGCTTGCGCCGTTTGTGGCCTTCAAAGAGAGGCAAAGGAAGGCACGCTTTTGCGGCCCAAGTTCTGTGCCCACCCCCTAGGGATCGGCTGCTGTGACAGAAGTGTTTTTTGGCATGTCAAATGGCCGTTGGTTGCCTCAGCCCTCCTCGTTGTCGTCCTCCTTTTAATAACATTATGAAAACGCGTGTTTTACAGCTCATCATGAGTCGCAATGGAGTCCATTGCAGTGCTTGCATTTTTCGTGCACTCCTTACTTTTTTTAAAAAATATTTTTTTTTTGTTTTTTTTTTTTTTTTGCCTGCCAGTTACAAGTCAAGTCCTCGCCACAGCCGGCGCCGCTTGGGGTCGGTCGGCGGTTTGGCCCTCCCATTGCGCCCTCACCATGCGGGCCTTCTGCGCAACCGCAGAAGCCAAAGTCAGGCGTTGACTCTGAAGCGCGCGCACTCGTAGAGCTATAATTTTCCAATATGCAAATGTGTTTTTGGGTCTCTGCGGTGGCTCATTAGAGAGATGTGGATGTGGTGGACTCGGCCGAGCGTTTGACAATTATACAATTTTGCAGCACGACTAAGCAAATTATTTTCACTAAATTAAATTTCAACTCGTGCTGGGCGCACTTCTTCCAAAAGCAGGCCCATATCCACCTCCTCGAAAAAAAAAACCACACAAATTGTGGTCTCCAAGTGAGTTTTTGAGGGCCTGTGGATTGACATGTGGCATGGTGATGAAAAGTTGTGATTGGGATTTCTTGGGAGAGCAGCAGCTGTGTGTGTGCGTGTGTGTGCGTGTGTGAACGTGTGTGATTGGGCACAAAAGGTTGAGGAACAAAAGACATTGTTAAGGTTAAGACTAAAGAACAGTTTGTTTTAGAAATTGGGAATCAAAAGCACTGTATATTGAAGAAGGACCCCCCCCCCCCCCCAAAAAAAAAAATCTGGAGTTCCTTTATCTAACATCTACAAATCCAATAGAACCGACTTTGGCCGACTTTAAAAAACTATATTTTTTGGTTAATTATACAGTTCAACAAAAACTAATTAATTTCATCGCTGATCGCTCATCCAAAAGTGCCCATAACGTCGAAATATTAAGAAAAATTTACTCATAATCTTAAGAAACCCTGTTTTCTTCCTTTTTGAATCACATGTAGTTGCTAGAATTCTCTTATCAGCCTTAAAAAAAACTTGAACTGTCAACCACATCAATAAAACCACAAAAAAAACCTTAAATTAATCCAAAAATTTAATGTTAAACAACTCTAAATTGAAAGAATCATTTAAAGGTAAGAAATATAGAAATTTACCTTCAATGCGTAAAAAAAGTTTAGAACCAAAATTAGAGGAAAATTAACTTCGGCTCGGACGAAGTTTGTATACCCTTTTAGCAGGTTTTCTAACGAATTTGCAGGACATGTCCACTGAAAACATGTTTTTCTCAATAAGGCTACTTTTTTGACTCTACTTTTGTGACAGCTGTACTATATAGATGTCCGATTTCGACCAAACTTAGTGGAATCATGGAAAAGAATAGAAAACTGAGAAATACAATGTTTGGAGGCGTTTTCTTTGAAAACAAACAAGTTTCGCCCCCTTAAAATTAGTTTCTTGACCGATCATTCCTACACTCAGAGAAAAAATAGAGAATTTCATACTTGGATCAAGAATTTTCGAGATCAATAGTTCGATAAGAGTGAATATTATCGATCCAAGAGCGAAGTTCTTGATCCAAGGATGAATTTTTGATCCCGGTTTTCTTGATCCAAGAGCTTCTATACTTGATCCAAGTACGATTCAGTCTCAAATCAAGCACAAGAGTTCTTGGATTAAGTGCTAAACATACTCGTTTTCAAGATTGCTCAATTTTGAATCAAGGGCAAACAGCATTGTCAAAATCCGAGAATGTTCTTCCTATTATCAAGAGCTCATCACATTCAAGAGTAAGATCGTTTACTCTTAAATCAAGAGCTGTACAGATTTCAACCAAACAACAATTTAATATCAGTAGATTTTTCCATTTTGTTTAAATTTATTTCATGGAAAACTAATTGTTGAGCCATGTTGCAACTTTTAGCCGGCTTGAGGAATACACTCCTCAAAGCAGCATCAGTCCTTAGTCTTTCCATGCCAGCGGTGGCATAATCGTTTGGGAATTTCAAATCAGAATGAGCGCAAAAACATCAGCGTAGAAATAGACAGTCGCCTTTGTGTGAGTGCGTCCGCATGGCCTTGCCGTTTTAGTGTGAGAGATACTCTGTTGCTAATAACGGTGACCAAAAAGTTTGTTTGCATAAATGCATTCAAACGGGGTTTTTTTTAGTTTGGATAAATAAAGCCATTTATTGTTTTGGTTCATACAACAACAACAATATGACCTCGAGCCGGCTAAAAACTGCATGTTTACTAAGCATTCAGGTCGCAAAAACCAGTCACAGTATTCACCTAAATTAAAGGCTCTTTCGATGTTTACCACTAAACTTCCAATCAAAAACTGTTCAATTTACATTCGGAATGGACACCCAGAAGAAAAAGATCGCTATATTTAGTATCAATCGAGTATTTCCATAGGTACATAGAGTATTATAAGTTTGTGCAAAAGTATGTAACATCCAGAAGGAAGCATCTCCGACCCCATAAAGTATATATATTCTTGATCAGCATCAACAGCCGAGTCGATATAGCCATGTCCGTCTGTCTGTCTGTCCGTCTGTCTGTCCGTATGAACGCACAGATCTCAGAGATGGTAAGAGATAGAGGTTTGACATGTATGGGACAAATGCTTCTAATGTTTGCAGGCAGATCAAGTTTATTTTCAATTTTGGCCACGCCCCCTCCCGCCCCCGCAATTTAGAAAAAACGTCATATCTCCCACAGTTGAATATAGATGGCTTGTTCCTTCTAGACATATTTAGTTATTAGGATAACTTACTGATCCGCCAAAGGAATGAAGAAGATCGGATGAACGGTTTTCGAGTTATGATCAAAAGAAAAATTTTCTTGGTACAGAGTATGTTATAGTCGGGCTTGACCGACTTTCTTTCTTGTTTTAGTATAGAATCGGCCTTTATCTGAAAAATAACCAAATTCTATGTTCAAATATATCACTCCAACATTTCGAACATATCAAAGTGAAATGTTAATTTTTATTGTATCACTGCAGTATTTTCACAATTCCTGTACGAAATGGTTGAAATATTTAATATATAAATTTTTAAAATATCAAAGTGGTATTAATGTATTACCAATGTTTTTATAATATCAAAGCTATATTTTAATAGTACCCATAGGACATTTGATTAATAAATAGTGACTTTAGTTGGCTCGTGGTCCCGAAAAATTGCTCACAACTGTAAACAACTTATGCATTTATATACACCAAAAAGAGCTGGCCTATACAGTACTGTTTCATGAATCTCCCGACGCAACCTTCAGCAGGCTTTTCGTTAATGACTGTCGCTGTTTGAATGCCTCTCCATGCGCTCACCGCTTTAAGCAGTTGGGAACTGCAATCAGCAATGAGAGCAAAAACAGACAAATCGAAAGAGTATTCGCTGTCTCGCTTGCTGCGACAGAGACATGAACATTGTTTTTGCCTTTTTCGGGTTGCACTATAGCTGTCTCGCTTTGATTTCAGAAACTGTGCTTGTCTCTTTCTGCTCTCACATTTTCGATGTCTACTTTGATCTGAAATCAAGTCACAAGGGCATTTTTCAGATTACTTTGATGATTTCACATATAAATATAACATTTTTAGTATCAATGAAATACCATAGCATCATATTGATATTAAATAATATATCTTTAAAATGTAAATTTGGATATTTTAAAAATTATATTAAAAGATGAAGTCGATATATGAGCTTATTTTTTTCTGTGCTATGTCAAATTGTAGCTTGAAATATTATTTTGAAAATGTAACAGATTTATTTTTTTTTAAACAAAAATTTGAATAAATATTCTCCACAGTTGGGTGGTTCATTAAAAAAAAATAGAAAACAAAACACAGCTTACAGCAAATCAATTTTGATTTACTTTAAGCACCAGCAATATATCAATACCCATATGGTTCCCCCCCCCCCCCCCCCCCCCCCTTCTGCCTCCCCAAATGGCGCATGTTTCTTTCTTGAATCTGCCAGACTTGACCAACGAATCGTTCCATCATTTCAAAAGTGTTGATGATGGAAAATGTCCCACTGTGAGCGGGCATAACAACAAAATAGAGAAGAAACACAATAGAATGAAAGAAAGAACCCACAACAACAATAAACGCTAATAATGCTTAATCAATGTTACACTTTTACAATACAAAAAAATTTCAAGTGTCTATGCAGGCCGGTCCTCCAAAAAATATCGAAAAGTTCAACTTCATTTGTGCCATGATTTATGGTTTTTTCATTACTCTTCACACCTGTGAAAAAAAAAAAACAAGAGTTGAGGCCAAATGAAAAGTAATTGAAATCCATTTTCGAATCGCCTGGAATATGTTGTAAGGCATCAAAATCGATTTCGATTTAGAAAATTGAACAAATCGTTAAAAAGATAGAGAGAGAGAGAGAAACCATTGGAAGACAATGCTCGGAATTTGTTGCGTACAAATTTGTTTTCATTTACGTTGCGCATTTCAATAATCATTTATCTTATGGGATTTCTTTTTTTGATTATAAACATTTGTGGAAGTTCATAAATTTTTTTGAATTGGGATGGCCCGAGACAGGCCAGAGCAAATTGAGATGATATTATCAAGTTAATAATAGAAGGTATCCTGGTGTTTCATACATTTCGAAGACCCACAGGTTGTAGGCAAACCTTAAGAATATAGAAATACAACAAATCCGTTTACTTTCCTAGACTTCAATTGGAAAGTTCACTTTTGTGACTAACCACAAAGCTAATTAAGCTCGGCCAATGCAAATGGCCAACGGACCCACAGCGGAAATGAGTTTTTGTGTGTAACCACATAAAAACCCGATGCAGATGCCGATTCAGAATGCTGATTATGAACACAATTAATAATGCTAATGAAACGCACCAAAATGCACTGACAGAGACGCCATTGCAGAAAAATGCAAGCAGCCAACAGCAAACAAAAAAAAGAAGAAAAATATACACAAAACACGAAAAAAGGCGAAATTTCAACGGCTCCTGCCACATAAAAGCCAATTAATTATTTTTATGGCTACTCAACGAACCGAAGTTGGTTTTGCCCAACCAATATCCCAACAGAAGCCGGGGTCTTGGGCTGAACTTGAAGCTGAAGCTGGATAATAAAAAATTATGGCCACGATTTGGCGCACTGACCGGGCGAAACCAAGCTCATGCAAGGGCCCAAAAGATGGCGCCTTGCTGTGTACAAAATTGATCAGTGGATTCCCTGCCGTTTGAACTATGACGCGATATGTCATCATATTTCCTCGTTGCAGTTTTGTGGCTTGTGGAATGCCCCATGGAGGGGGAGGGGAGTGTATGGTTTTTGCCATGCATATTTCTCACTTTTGTCAAACCAAACTGCGCAGGACCGCATCCGAGTCATGTTCCACTTGTATTTAGTATTTTTTGGGGCAGCTCCACCACCAACAACAACAACAACAACATTTATTGCCTGGGCTACCGCAAAATCAATTTTCCACATAACTTTTATTAGTCTTTTGTGCTGTTGTTGCCCTGGCGCTGGCCTCTCTGGACCAGCGCCCATTGCGCTGACTGTGTTTATGACCATTTCTCCAATATTTTTATTGGCCATCGTCAGTCGAGAATTTATTTTTTTGAGTAATGGCCGCGGTTTTATTTTTGCCTGCCCTCTCTTTTTTTTTTGGTTTTTGCTAGTTAGTTTTTATTAATTTACAATTTGGCAAAGTATACTGCCTGATCTGGCATTTGTATGTTCCAACATGAAATGGAAACCATTATTTTTAACATTTTTTTTTTAATGCTCACTTGTTACTAGTTTTACGATTAAGGCTGTGTTCACACACACACACACCCACGCAGCTTGAAATTTGGTGTGTAGGCGGGGAATATGCAGTTTGATATTTTCCCCAAAAACAGTTAAGAAAACGGGTATTAAAAAATGTACATTGGATGATGATTTCGGCAACCGTTTGGATTATTAAAATTTTAGGATGTTAAAATAATTATTTAATGTTAATGGTAACCTAAATTTTCATGCAACGGAACTGAGAATCATCCAAAGGATATGAAAAAGGGTTGTTTTAAATGTAAAAAAAATGGATATTAACAAGAAAGAAAGTCGGTCAAGCCCGACTATAGCATTCTCTGTATTAACGAAATTATACGCTCAGCATAAATTTTGATGCTGCAGTAGTAGCTGAAAGCAGCGCTGCTTCTGCGCTGCTGCAGCGAACAGTCTCTTGATCATAACACGAAAACCGTTCATCCAATCTTCACTATTCCTGATTGATAAGTTATCCTTATTACTAAATATATCTAGAAGGAACAACCCACCTATCTTTAAAACTGGAGGAGATATGACGCTTTTTCTAAATTGCAGGGGCAGCAGGGGGCGTGGCCAAAATTGAAAATAAACTTGATCTGTCTGAAGACATAAGAAGCATATGTCCCATACTTGTCAAACCTCTATCTCTTACCATCTCTGAGATCTGTGCGTTCATACGGACAGACAGACGGACGGACGGACAGACGGACATGGCTATATCGACTCGGCTGTTGATGCTGATCAAGAATATATATACTTTATGGGGTCGGAGATGCTTTCTTCTGGATGTTACATACTTTTGCACATACTTATTATACTCTATGTACCTTTTGGTACAGAGTATAAAAACTATCCCATTGGATATTTTTGGACTAATCCGAACCAGACTGAGTCAGTTCAGAAATAGAAATAATTGAAATTTGAAATCGGGGATGCAAACCAGTCAAAAATAAGTACCGTTAACACAGTTGCTGAACCGTAGCCGGTTCGGTTATTTACATGGTTTTTGGAGCTAACTTAACCGCAGTTTAGGTTTGGTTCAGTGGTTCATAAAGGCACACAGAAAAATAGATACTACAAGATCCATTTGGATATGTCTAAAATATTAATTTAATCATTTAGCGGAGCTTCGAAATCATCCAAATGATCATCATTTTTCATAACCTTTGTATGATTTTTAGCTCCGTTGGATGATTGAAAGGATATTTAAGAAATATCCTTCCCAAATGGATACCGAAAATCATCCAATGGATATTTTTCAATATCATTTTTATACCCTGTTCCCATTGAAAATGGGAAAAGGGGGATCATGAAGTTGTGCGAATGTATGTAACAGGGAGAAGGAAAATTTTCCGACCCCATAAAGTATATATATTCTTGATCAGCATGAACAGCCGAGTCGATATAGGCATGTCCGTCTGTCCGTCCGTCCTTCTGTCCGTCTGTCTGTCTGTATGAACGCGTCGATCTCAGAGACTATAAGAGATAGAGCCACAAATTTTTGCACGAAGGTAGATTTATGCTGTACGTAGATCAAGTTTGTTTCAGATTTGAAAAATTCCACACCGTCCCGCTTTTATCCCCCAAAAACCTAGACCTCCTCTAGAAATCCTAGACCTAAATAGCCGTCAGATCCACAATTTTCAAGTTAGAGCCTCGTGGTTTAGTATACATCAAGCTAGGCCCAATATCTACCTATTCTGAAAAGTACAATCACACCGGAGTTATAAGCGAAACAGTTGCGCTGATAAAAGCACCCCCCACCCCCAGTTGTCAGGACTAGAAAAAAGTGTTGCCTACATTTGGGATAATTTCGTTACATTCATCGTCCAAAATTCAAAAACAAATAAATGAAAACAAATGAACAGGGTATTTAGTGGTCGGGAAACTCGACTGCAGCGCCCTGACTTGTTTCTCTCTGTGTAATGTGACTTTTAGCCAACTTTGGAAATTGGATTACCATAAACCCACTTGAATATCTTTAAAATCTTTAGAAGAATGAACAAAATTTTTAATGTAGGACTTGCATGATTCATCTAAAAGTTCGTAGAGGAATGTCCTTGGAAATCAAAGAATGTCGGCTAGAAAAGAACACGTACCATGAATCTTAGGGAAAAAACTATCCTGGCATTAAACTTTCAAGATTGGTGACAGGTATATCCAGTCATGGAAACGAATCAAATTCTCAAATTAATAAGTATCGCTAAGAAAATCGGTACACGTCTTTAAACTCGTTAGAGAACTGAACTGAACCGAACCGTTTATTTTGATGATATGATTTGGGGCTCGGTTCACCAGCTGAATTAACCGGTTCGGCTCAAAACCTGCATCCCTGCTTAAAATAGTTGGAATCCCTAACTACTTACTTATTATCTGAAATGAATAATGGAGCTAAGTTAATTTAATGCAGCGATGCCCAAGCTTTATAAGCTTCATGCGCCAACGTTGTTGTAATTCGCGAACGCCTCAGCCACGCGCATAGGCAAAGGCTGGCTGCTGTTGCGGAATAAAAGGCAACAACAATACGTGCGCTGTCTGCATGTATGTTCGGAGTTAAAGGGAACCACAATAAGGGCAGACAGCGCTGTAGCCACAAGCGTTTTGTTTGTGTGAGTAAAAGCGCAATCATAAGAATCTGTTGGGCACCTCTGCTTTAATGCTTTAAGCCCGGCTCCGACCCAGGTTGATCTGGCTCAATTTGGTGTTTAAAGCAACATGTAAGAAATTATTATACTCGGCTCTTTGACAAGTGACATTTATGCTGTATAGTTGCATCAAAAGTTTTTGGCTTCGTAATTGTAAAAAAAGATGCCGTTACGAAAAAGGTGAAATCTTTCGAATGTTGCGCACACCGGAAGTCCCACGAAACTTTGTGTATTGTACAGTGCTTTTTTTTGGGGATACTGATGGAATAAAATACCGCACGAAGTCCGCCGTGCACATTAAGAACGCCACAAGTCATCAAAGACGTGAAAGATCGAATTCGTCGCAATCCACTGCGCAAGCAGAAAATCATGTCTCGGGAGATGAATAATTAAGAGCAAGAACAGCATGTTCAGCGCATCATAAATCGTTACTTGGGACTCAGTGCATACAAGGGTCACAACAGCATTAAAACAAAATCGAAAGCATTGCACTGCCAGTGCGCAGACGAATTTTTGTTTACTGTCGAGAAACAGTACGATAAAACGACGATATTCTGTGCCATGAAAACAAGCATCCGAACTTATTCCGAGTGTGATCCGGCTTATGTGATGGTTTGTGAGGTCATCAAGCTAAATTTTTGTGAACAAGTAGTCGAAAATGCACCTAATGCGTATCAAAAGATTTCGAAGCCTTACAGCAGGACTTTATTTGCAAACAAGCAGTGGACCTTTCAACAAGACTCCGCTCCAGCTTACCAGAAAAAACTGGCTGAACAAGCCTAAAAATCCATGTACTGAACTTCATTTCTTTGGATGATTGGCCTGCTAGTAGCCCAGACCTGAATCCATTGGTCCACAAACTGTTGTGCGTTCTCGAGGATATAGTTTGCTCTACTCGACACCCAAATATTGAGTCTTTGAAGCGCCCTTGTCTGAGAAGTAGACCATTTCGCAATGCTTTAAAAATCAATATTATATATCTACCCGCCAAACGAATGGTAAAGAATGGGATAAGCGATAGACGAGTTGTACAAAAAAAAAATTAATTTTGATGGGGTGCACCTGTTCGAACGATGATGGGCAGCACTTAAAAGACTTTTCTTAGCTATTCTTCTAGTTTTTATGACAATAATTATCTATACCCTGCAGTTTCATGATAAGATTAATTCTGGAATAAGTTTTTCGACAGCGTGAACATTTATTGAACCCTAGAGCTGAAATGCACACAAAAAACAGGGTCACAAAGTCGTATTTTACATATATGACAGCTTTCGAAAGAAGTTAGTTCCCACACCAGGAATTCAAAAGGGACCATAACAGTGGATTATCAGGATTTGCTGAATTGATGAGTGAATCCAGTATTGTTTTTAGTAAAAGGAAGAAAACTGGCCCATGTCATGGGATGATTTATCTTTAATTCAGTACTGAGTACTGAGGTGTAACCAGACCTAATCTGTTTGTGTAAACTGTTAAAGCACACATTTCACGTTTCATATGATTTTCGAAATCGATATCTATATGGTATTAAAATTCCATTTGCTCATCATGAATCCATTAAAAAAAGACACATTTTCGGAACGATCAACTCTTTGGCAGTTAAAGCTGGATTTTTTGCAGCAATACTTTTGTATCCAATCAAGTTTTCTAAATTTTATTTGTGGTAAAATTATTTGTAACCTTTTTCTCAAATTAGTTTCCAGTTGAGAACTAAAATCACTGTACCATAACCATATATTTAGAATCATCATTTCTCATTTTCTTCATCAGTTTTCACACATTTTTCATGCCTCTTGTTTAAGGCTATTTAATCATATTTTATTTTTCCACAACACAGCGGCAAACCCTTTCTCTTAATAATTGTTGTTTCTTTACCTACGACTACGTACATATTTTTCATTAATTTATGCGCAGAAAACTGCAGCTAGCACAGTGTGAAACATAATTTTCCATATTTTTTCGTTGCTGTGCTAGAAAAACTCGAGGCATAAACTGTGTAGAAAATTATGGCACGAAACTGACATGTTGTTGAAATAACGAAACAGAGGAGAGAAAAGATGAACGGACAAAATTAATAGCAGATAATAAGTGGAAACATTTTTTTTTATAATTATTGAAGCAACAATAAATAATGAAATAATTGCAAAAGCGTAATTTACGTTGAAATGTGTACAAAGTGAAAGTATTATTAACTAAAATAAAATCTGAAAACTTAAAGGAAAGATTGGGAAAGTAAAGGAATAGGAAGAAAAGTTCAGTCCGTCAGTTCTTTCGTGTTGGTACAGTGTGGCCAGATTTGGGAATCCTGCTAGAATTATGGTCGCACTGCCAAGGGTTTTGTTATACTCTGTACCGTAGATACATAGAGATTGTGCAAATGTAACAGCCAGAAGGAAGCATCTCTGACCCTGTAAAGTATGTATATTCTTGATCAGCATCAATAGTCGAGTCGAGTCGATCAAATGTCCGTCTGTCTGTATGAACACCTAGATCTCAGAGACTAGAAGAGCTAGTATTGTCTAGACTCAGATCAAGTTTATTTCAAGTTTGGGCCAAAACAGCCCCCACAATAACAAAAGTTGAATATCTCCTACATTTTTAAAGATATTGAGCTCTGATTTTGCAGTGTAGTGTATGTAGCCAATATCTACAATCTCAGATTGGATAATAAATGTAAATCTTAAAAAAATGTTGCATACTTATCTGAGCCGCAAGAGGTTATTAAACACCAATTGCCCTGAGTAACAGATACTTTGAAGTCGGGCAAGGCTCTCGATTCTCTGAGTATAGTTATGTTTCAGATAAACTAAAAAGTTACTAAGTTTCTAAGCTACTAGTAACTAAGAAGTTGCTCTGATATTTGTTAGTTTATGTGACAGTTAGGGTTTGGTATAACATGTGAAGTCGGTCGTGCAATTTCATCAAACTAAAGCCAAGTACTCTAAGAACACATTCCTGTTCTTCCCTGCCAACATGTTATTATGGAGAACAGCTGATAAATGATGAAAATTGTTTAATAGTTTTTGAATGTACCTATAAGAATAGGCCACACAATCAAATAAACGGAAGCTCACTCTGAAAAAGGAGTCTGGTCAGATTACATTCTCAAATTCCTCTCTGAAGACTATGATGTAGCATTTACACTACACTGAGTTTGCTATCGAAATCGTTATCGACACAATAACGCAGAATAAGTGTTTACATTAGCACACGGTTGCGTTATGCGTTAAGAGTTAAGAAAACCGCTGAGTTTTGTTTTTGGCAGCAGCAAGGAACTTGTTAAAGTTTAACAGAAATTGAATACAAGCGTATTATTCGTAATTATTATATCGATGGATCAAAATTACATGATGATGCAATGTATGAATTGCGTCGGCTTTGGCACCAGTCAATTAGAAAATCCAATCTCTTGTTAACTCATGCAATCGGTTTCAAATTAGTCTTATACCTATATTTATGCACATACCAACCCATGTCTCACCTTTATTTTGACTCATAATCATGTTTTTATACTCTGTACCAAAGGTACAAAGAGTATAATAAGTTTGTGCAAAAGTATGTAACATCCAGAAGAAAGCATCTCCGACCCCATAAAGTATATATATTCTTGATCAGCATCAACAGCCGAGTGGATATAACCATGTCCGTCCGTTCGTCTGTCTGTCTGTCTGTCCGTATGAACGCACAGATCTCAGAGATGGTAAGAGATAGAGGTTTGACATGTATGGGACATATGCTTCTTATATCTGCAGGCAAATCAAGTTTATTTCAATTTTGGCCACGCCCCCTGCCGCCCCTGGATGAACGGTTTTTGAGTTATGATCAAAAGACTGTTCGCTGCTGCAGCGCAGTAGCAGCGCTGCTTTCAGCTGCATCAAAATTTATGCTGAGCGCATAATTTCGTTGGTACAGAGTATGCTATAGTCGGGCTTGACCGACTTTCTTTCTTGTTTTGTCCGATGAATTTGACAAACATTTTATTTTAAAATTTGCGGCACAGGCTTACAGCTGTTTTTTGTTGTGCTAGTGACGATATTTGCACGATAGCCAAAAATGAGCAACACTTATCGAGTGTAACGAATAAACGCACATGCATCCAAATGAAACTCAACTTGTTGTCACCACTAGCGCCCTATTTATACTTTTTGCCGCTTAACGCAAAACGCATAACGCAGTCCTAGCGTAAATAGCCTATTAGATGATACTCGCTTTGAGAAAAATCTCTGCGTATGAATACTGGGCTTTAAGAAAGGCATAATTCAGGTCTCAAACTTGTTCGGTTCTTAATCAGAAAGCAGCTCTGGCTCGCTTATTTTATCTATCGAAAAATTTCAACTTGCAGTGTGACCAGTTTCTACATCCATTTTTTAGTAGAAACCCTAATTTCTAAAAAATATATCTTTGCCACACAAAAACAATTAAACTTTCAAACAAAGCATCCACAAAAATTATGAAAGAAAACTGAAACTCATGCCTTTTCCCATCACCCCCATCTGCATTCACAAGGGTAAGAGGCACGTGTGTTGCAATCACTTTTCAACTGCCATAAATAACCCAAAAATGGACTTACCACTAATGAGTTTTTTTTCTTCGTTAAGAAGCGGGCCAAAGGTAAAAGTTTGTTACATAAACAATTTGTATTAAACCAACTCAACAGCGGCATCGATTGTGTAAACTGCGCAATTTGCAGCAGGCCTACAAATAACGCCCCTTTTCCAAAACTTTTTGCGCGCCAAAAAAGAAAAAGCCAACGCAGCCGACGCAAATTTTAATCGAGCTGGCCATATAGTTGGAGTAGTTAATGAACCGGAAATGCATATTAAACGAAAAAAAAAAAACATAATATAATAAATCCGAAATATCCACAGGCAGTGAGTTGGGCCAGGCCAATTGTTCACTTACCCGGCCTCCGATAATGACGACAAAAACGTCAACGTCGTACAATAGTTGATGGGTAGTGGGACCATTGTTCCAAACGCCTGACGACATTTGGTTGAACAACAAATGCTTAGACGCCGTCAGAGGTCCGAGTGAAGGAGAGCGGGCTTGCTGCGCTTTTGTTTGTTTTGCATGATTCGGGAATGCGGCGCGAAAAAAAAACACACACACACAAAACCCAATGTCAAGAAACAAAAACGATGAAAAACAAATACAGAAATTTGCGTTGTTTGGCATTAGTTGCAGTTCATTGCGTTTGATAGTGATCGATTTGTTGCTCAAAAAGAGGTAATCTAAGCTAGGGTATCAAATTCGAGCACGATCCGTATGCGTAAGGGGTCGGTATCACAACTGGGTTTTTACGGCTTAGTAGTTCCATATATCTCTGTGGGATCTTATTAGTTATACTAACCAACTCTAAACAAAACTCAATCGATTACTTATGAAAATGCGAAACCTTGCCGGAAACTGCAAAATATAGCAATTTGGTTCGGTTCATTGCATCGAAGTTAAGAACATTCAGTTTCTGATAAGATGCTCCCATAACATCTGGTACCACACATAATCTCTAATTATATAATATTATGTCCTGACTTTCAAGTGTATTTCTTTCCTTAAAACATCTGATTGAATTTGTCACCTCCTTTATGTTTTGCAGTTGGTCGTTTTACTTCACCTATATTCATTCTAATGTACTACAAGTACACTCAGTGAAAAAATAGAGAATTTCATACTTGGATCAAGAATTTCAAGATCAATAGTTCGATAAGAGTGATCCAAGAGCGAAATTCTTGATCCAAGTATGAATTTTAGAAATTCTGAAATTCTGAAACCAAGCAGAATAGTTCTTGAATCAAGTGCAAAACATGCTCAAATTCAAGATTGCTCGTTCTTGAATCAAGGGCATACAGCATTGTTAAAAACCTAGAATGTTCTTCCTATTATCAAGAGCTCATCAGATTCAAGAGTAAGATCGTTTACTCTTAAATCAAGAGCTTCACAGATTCCAACCATACAACAATTCAAAATCAGTTGATTTTGTTTAAATTTATTTCATGGAAAATTAATAGTTAAGCCATGTTGCAAGTTTTAGCCAGCTTGAGGAATACACAACATCTCAAAACAGCATCAGCCTTTGCCTGTCAACTGGAAGTTGTACAGCCGTCGCTCCATGCCAGCAATGCCATAGCTGGTTATGAATTCCAAAGCAACATGAGTGCAAAAATCGATTTCGCTCTCCGCTCGATAGCTTCCCCACACCCGTCTCCCATGAAATACAAAACAGTAAGACCAGCTTCAACGCTATTCTCTAAAATGTGCTTGCTCTCCTTTTTCATTTTCTTTGTAAGATGTGTGGAAATTTGCAGACTTTAACTGACGTTACAGAACTAACAGAACTAAGCGAACCAAAACCACGGTTTTAAGCCATGTCATGTCAAAGGATCGTCACTCTGGACATATTAAGTAATCAGTATTGCTTATCGAAGGAATGCTGAAGATCGGGTGATACGTTGAATGTTGAAGATCGGATGAACAATAGAGTTATAGATAAACATTTCAATTATGCTGGGAATCTACAGCTGGATCAGCGATGGGCAGCACTTTACACGCCTTACACTTTGCGCGGTAAATACAAACTTTGGGAGGTACAGAGAATTATTGAATATGTATTCGAATTTACGTATAATATCAATACTTAATATGATTGATAGAATATTGAAACTAAGTCCTAAAAAAATCCTCGAAAATGCGTTAAATGCTTATTAATATAAATGTGTCAAATTCATAAAGTCCGATATTTGTCCACAGAGGACGCAACAATACGTCCCATTCTTTGCCGTTGTCAGAAAATGCCCGGTAGTTTGTTTTTATTCAGAATATTTAACGCTGTTGTATTGCTTAGTGCATACTAAGTGCATTCAGGACCCTTGGAAACCTGCCATTGTGGTTACGAAAATGTATTAAAACCCAAATAATGTGGACCTTAATATTGAGTCACAAAATCGTCATTACCTTAGAGAGAAGATAATATAATACGGAAAGTTCTTATTAACCGATGATATAAGCGTTGAACCTTGCGGCCTCTTTAGTTTTGGGAACAGAAAAAAGGAACAGGGCCCAGGTCGTTTGAATACGTTGACTGCGACATTATTAGAGTGTTAGCTTGGGCTAAAAATTTGATCACAACCCTGTATTTTGTCTGCACTACGAATTCCCTAACTCTTCGTAGTACGCACTTGCCACCTGACCAAGCACCAGCTAAGTATTTCCAAATCATACTGATCGGTACTAGGTTGCATTACCAGTAGATAGCGTGGCGATGGACGCCATACCTGTCATTGACGAAAGCACTGACGCTCAGTGATGCATTAGGTTGTTAGGCCTAGTAGGGTCTTGACACCAGTAGTACTACAGCCAGCAAAGATTTGTGGACAAGAACCTGCATGCTAACATTGCACTTCGCAAGTTTGTTGCTCAGAAGGATACCTTTACATTTACAGTAGGTTCGCCCGGTAGCTTCATGTTAGCCTGGGTCTGTAGCTCTGCCCGTATGAAACTTAAAATGAAAGCAAGTCAGTCCGGTTTTGTGGCGATTATGTAGCGAATGTAAGTAAAATGCTAAGTTGTTGGATTTTTTTAATAAAACGGAATATCGAAACAATAAAAAGCTCAATTATCACCGAACCGCTTACTTGTGTTCGCGAATCGAACAGAGTAACAAGACAGTTTCTTACGAATTTGCTTAACCGAACCTTAGCCCTGTTGAAATAATTGGTTCGGTTTGGTTCGTTTCATGGACAAGTTTGATGATGATTAAAAGGGATATTTAAGTGGGAAAGGATGGGCTAAAAAGAAAACAAAGTAAACACAAAGTGTTTGTACAGTAACGTAAAACTTCGACCTCAAGTGCAAATACCTCAATGTTTTTAGAATATCCGGCTCGAAGGACCTTTTGGAATTCTTCATCTCCCTACAAAGAAAAAAACAGGATATGAAAGAATATCCATTGGATGATTTGCGGTATACATTTTGACAGGATAAGTCCTTAATATCCTTATAATCATCCAGCGGAGCTAAAAATAATCAAAAGGAAATGAAAACTGATGATCATTTGGATGATTTTGTAGCAAACATATCCATTCCAAATGGATCTTTTTTGAATCTTTTTCTTTATAGAGAACTATCTGAATACCCGGCGTCACCCGGGTCCTAAGCATTGTTAGAAAATGAAAGTTTTAACTGTAACTTTGCCAATTTCGCGGATTTTTTGACAGTTTGGTATACACCTCCTATTAACCAGTCTACAATTGTCGTCTATGAAATCTTCAAATGAAAACAAGAAAGAAAGTCGGTCAAGCCCGACTATAGCATACTCTGTACCAACGAAATTATACGCTCAGCATAAATTTTGATGCTACAGTAGCAGCTGAAAGCAGCGCTGCTACTGCGCTGCAGCAGCGAACAGTCTTTTGATCATAACTCGAAAACCGTTCATCCAATCTTCACCATTGCTTTGGCTGATCGATAAGATATCCTTATTACTAAATATATCTAGAAGGAATAACCCATCTATCTTTAAAACTGTAGGAGATATGACGTTTTTGTAAATTGCGGGGGCGGCAGGGGGCGCGGCCAAAATTGAAAATAAACTTGATCTGCCTGCAGACATAAGAAGCATATGTCCCATACATGTCAAACCTCTATCTCTTACCATCTCTGAGATCTGTGCGTTCATACGGACAGACAGACGGACGGACGGACAGACGGACATGGCTATATCAACTCGGCTGTTGATGCTGATCAAGAATATATATACTTTATAGGGTCGGAGATGCTTTCTTCTGGATGTTACATACTTTTGCACAAACTTATTATACTCTATGTACCTTTGGTACAGAGTATAAATATCAAAATTCAGCCGTTCAATCTGCATCGTCCATTTACCCACGGCTGGATTTTAATCTAAGCTATAAGCGCTTTCATAGATATATGTACATATGATTATTTGAGAAATTTCGCGAATTTTTTGACTTTAGAAATTTTCGCTTGCAAGCGTCCAACCATTCCGTAAAATTTCATCGCAATCGGATGATCGGTTGAATTTTGCAAATTTCGCGGTTTTTGGACCATTTTCCGCCCAATTCTTAAACTTAGAGGCCTTCCCGGGCAAGCACTTAACCATTCTCCAAGTTTCTTCGCAATTTGGACAATTTCCTGATCGACATGAACATACTGTGAAAAATTTGTGAAGATCGGTTCAGCGGTTTAGACGCCAATAAGGAACAAATATACAAACATACTATCAATTTTATATATATGTATAGATATAACAAAAGCTACCCTGTAGCCTTCTTAATTGATGTGTCCGTGCTCCATACTTTCAAAGAATAGCTTACTATTACCTTTCGTTTCCACCAATTAATTGGTAATATCTAATTGATACGCACTGTTTCCATCTCGTTTTGAATGTGAGAAGCTTATTTGCAAAATATATTTTCACGTGTAAATTGTAAAAATATATGTTGCTTCATTTCATTCATATTCTGCTTAACTGATAGGATCCCCTGCTTTCATGGAACGTTTCTTTCGATCAGCTAAGAATTTGGCATTTAAAGCGCGTCTCTTACGGGCCTGGGTAAATGCGGTGAGGGTCAAATTCTTTTTGGCTGAACTCAGACCCGATTCCTTGCCAAAAACTTGTCGGCGATCCAGTGTCTTGCGGCGACGATTCAGCCACCACTCCATGTCCGGTGCAATGAAACGATGCTTTAGATTCTGTTCCGTTTCTAGTATATATCGATCGCGCAGCTGCAACCATTGATGACCATACTCCCAACCCAGCAGCAATCCCATTGAAGGTTTCTCCGATTCTGGTCTAAGGGGGGAGAAATTGATTATTATATATACTTTTAGTTTAAAAATAAATACATACCGATACTTATTGATCTTATGGGTCTTTCTATTCCCTATGGGTAGAATCGCATTTGTTGATCTTTTGCACGGCTCCGCACGACTCCATAAGGGATGCATTATGGGAGCTAATTGTGTAATATGTTATATATGTTCGTTGAGTTTAGTTGAAGTGGAGTTTGTTGTTGACATTTAAATATTGGACTACCTGAGAGGTTGTTAAAATTTCTTTTGATTTTAACCAAAACCAAAAATTAAATAATATTGTATTTAAAATTTTATAAATTAAAAAATCACCTACCTACCCCCTCGATTCATCTCCCTCAACTCCACAGCAGGCGGTCTTAAAACGGAAATGCTGAAACAGCGAAATTTCACGCCTTCTTTAACAGAATTTATTAAAAAAAAAAAAAAAGTATTACAAAGTAGTTCGAATATGGAAACATGGTAACGTAGTGAAGAGTCAAATCAAAGCCAGGGCAACCTGTGGGGGGTCAACGCGGGTTCAGTTCAGACATCTGTGATACTTTTAACGCTGACAAACCAACGGCAACCGACAACAACAACGACAACAACAACAGCAACGAGAAATGCCCTAATAATAGTTGCCAAAAGCAATTAGACAAACTAATAAAGGGAAAACCCATCACTTCATACAAAAGCCACACACAACATGGCAAAAGCAGCGTGAGTGAGAGGAGAGGGGCATCAGCATATAGGCCGAACCCCAATGGCGTTTGCTGAAAAGCATTGTGCAAGCGAGATGGATATAGTGTGGTGGTGAGCTGATGCATTTCAGTTGTTGCCGCCGTTGTTTTTGTTGCTATGCGTTTTTTCACCTGGGGCTAAACACAGAGAGTGAGAGAGCAGGAGAGAGAGAGAGAGAGAGAGAAAAGTGAGGTCCAAGCACACGCATATGCATGCATGTATTGTACTTTTCATCATCTCCGCCCCTTTGAACTGTAATTGCGTTTAAAAGTGCGTGTACTTCAACATTTTTTACTTACGCTTTTGTTGTCGACTTTCTGCCGTTACAAATATGTTTTCAAAGCAAAGTCATGCTGGATCACAATAGCCCAAGGGGAAGTACATACATAAATACATAGCATGAAGGTTGTTGCTGGCCCTGTCTAATGCTCAAAAATTAGTTTTCTGAAGTGGGATTCGTTTTTAGACTCAATGCATAGGCCAGAATTATTCATATGCCTGAGTTGGCAGCGAAGTGAGTGGAACATTTGTATGGTTTGCAAAAGAGTTTAGTTTGTGGGGGGCCCCAGACGGTAGAGGAATTAGGGAGAATGGGGTAGGGCGACATTTCTAAAGGGGATCTCATTTTAGAAAAAAACAAATTATTAAGGTATTGATATTAAAAAAAGTCGCTTTCGGATCTTCCCCTTTCCTCTAATTGACAGTAAAACTTATCAATGAGCAAAATCCGAAAAAGACAGAGCCGTAAGAACCAAGTCAGCAAATCTTTGCGATAAGTCTATTAATTTTGTTTGCCCCAATGTAAACCATTAGACCCCAGACCCTAGATCTTAAAACCAGGGCTGCAAATCGGTTCGGAGTCGACACGCTACGAATTCGAAGACTGTGGAATTTTTGGGAAGTCGGAGCTGAGCCCGAACCTGAGCAAAAAATATTTTCCTGCCGATCCCAAACCTGAACCGGAGCAAAAAAAAAAAAGGGTTCGGTTCAAAATAAATATTTCTTTCACATTCTTCCCAGCGATTTCTTCTCAATTTGTTACACTTGTGGCACACAAGTTCTTAAGTGTTCTGCATAATTCTGATATATCTTATCACTCCCAATTCAAAAATCTGATGTTTTGGTTCCAAGAAACCAAATACTTGTGACCTTAAAACCAGAACAGCAAAAATAATGTCCGAACCCCGGTTCGAACCTGGGATCAGCGACCTTCCGAACCCGCTCCGTGAACCCGTACCCAAAATTTTTCGTTAGTTCGAACTCCGGAGTGAACTCTTTCTGATTTTTTCGAGGTTTGCAGCCCTGCCTTAAGCTTAAACCACAGACTAAAGACTCTGCACCGGATTTCTCTGACCCTGACATTAGACATCAGATCATCAACCTTTGATCCTAGACCTTCAAACATTAGAATCTAGGCCCTGGACACTGTACCCTGAACTCTAGCGCAGTCCATATACTACAGATATTACAAAAACCTAGAGGTGAATCTTAAGACCCTACATAAAAGGTTATACACCTTTATAATCCGGACTCGACACAATAAAAGACCTTAAACCTCTAACCCTATATCGAACTCAGACTTTCGACCTTAGAAATCAGACCTGAAACACTGTACCCAGAACACGAGACCTGAAACCCTAGTCTGGAGAAATTAGGAAGCAGTCAACACTAGTACTCGTAAGAACTCGGACAACAGACTTTAAACACCAGATGGTAGATACTAAACCGAACAATCTAGCTGACTCAAACCACCGACTCTAGACCGGAGACAGTAGTAGATAAGATGCCAGGTCCCAAAACTTATACTCAAGACACTAGAAGAACCTAGACCAGATCAGTCCTCAGTTGATGACTTAAAATTATACATAGGCTGCTTCGCTTTTATTTTAATGATTAAAAAATAACGAAATTTCCAGAATTTTGAATTTATCATATAAGCAAGGTATCATTGAGCATCAAATGGTATCGCTCCATCTGTAAAAGGTTGCAAGGAAATGAACTTCAACTATTCTACAATTGAAATTTTGCGATTTTCTAAAATAAGCCAGAAAAATGGGGTAGAGCCCAAAAATCATGATTCAGCGAATATATGGAAAGGGCAATAGTCTTGGCAGTAATCATAACTTTCAGAATAAGCAGAAATATTCCAAATTGGCCCACATAGATTTGCTACTGGTAGCTCGAAGGCAGGAAGTTGCTGAAAGCAATCGGTAAACTTGAGGTAATTTTAAAAGAGCTGCATTCGAGTATGATCCAAGTCTTTGGTACAGCAGCCGTTAGCTCCTAAAAACAGAAAGGGACACAGGGTTGTGTTGATCTTTTGACACCGTTTGTACTTAATTCGAGTACAATTCGAGTATGCTTTAAGCCCTACAAAGTCGATATAGTTCCGCCCCAAATACTTCACTGCATTTAAAGTGTTGATTACATATAAAAGTAATTTATTTGTTTGGTTTCGCACGGAACGTCGAAGAATTTCTTTAAAAGACATTGAAAAGACTATCAAGTAGGCATTTCAGGGACTAAATCTCAGCCTCAAGCATTACCTACGAGAAAGGTGGACAAAGATACTCATGATAAAGAATGCACTTGTGTACGCAAAATACTCAAAACCAAGCGATGGGCACCCAATGACCCGCTGCGCCTTTGACGCCCAGCCCGTTATGCATCTCAAATCACAGTCAATCGTAAAAAACATCAAGAAACAAGCACAACCTCAGCAAGCACTCTAATGTCACCTATGATAGGTTCTTAAGTTAGTATAATCATTAAGCACAAACTAACTTAGGATAGTCCATGCAGATCCAGATTTAAAATTTGCCTGTTTCATCGGTTCGTAATGAAATGCGAGGCAACAATGTGACCAACAAAGAATATAATCCAAATGACATGGAAATGAATCCCTCGAAATGAGTTGAAAACAAATTACGTCGCAGAAATGAGCTCCAGCGGTGACAAATTACAAGGAAACAACGCAACGATGAGAAATGATGACAGCCAAGGCAAATGACAGAAAGAGAGAGAGAGAGATGGAGAGCGAGAGAGTGGGACAGGGCTGGGTTCACAAAAGGGCTACCCAACAAAGAGAAAAAGAAAAGCTGCAAAAATTGTTATTCGCTCATTTGGATCATGCTGCGTCCACGTGGGTTTCGTGGAAAAAACTTCGGTAAACTTTGATTGCATAATTGTGAATGAAACCCAAAAACCAGCTGACACTTCCGCCTCCTGCTTTTCGCACCTTGGCACGCGCACCTCTTACTTCCTCAGATCCCGGTTACATTTGGGCCACTTTCAAGCCCCAGGCCAACTGTTTCACTTCCGCTATCATGTGCTGCCCTAATGCATTCGTACTTGACCTATGACATCGCCCCCGCTGACTCTCGCCGACTCGAACGCATGCGGTGCTTTTCTTGCTGAGCCTTCTTCGGTTATTGGGTTTTACGCTCGGATTTACATCTGTTTGCATTTTTGTGCACAAATGGTCGATTTGTTTGCCATTTTATTTGCTTGTTATTATTGGTAGGCACATTTCTATTATCCATTGGGTTTTTTTTCACACATTTCCTTAGAGTTTTTAGGGGTGTGTTAGTAGTGTGTTAACTCTATTAGCAAATGATGATTTCTAAAATCAGATGATTGGAAATGACAAAGTCGATTTCGTTGGTCATAAACCGAGACTGACTCGTGCTTACTTAGACTTTTCACGAGTCTAGATTGTTTAGTAAATCATGAGGGTAGACTAGAAAGACACAGAATGTATCAATTAACCATGTTCAATGATTTCTATGATATATATAGTTCAGTACCATCAAAAAGGGCTAGACTTGAAATCGAATTCTGTAAAAATTCGATTTTCTCTATCATATATAGATTTAAATTTATTGTAGAAGGCATTCTAAGCGAAGCGAAATATAGTTAATATTGAAGAAAATGGACATGTTCAGCAGAACATCTTACTTTCTGATCAAATTTTCAATAATATTTTACAGCTAAGTTCGATGCTTCGATGTTAGCCAATTTTACTTATCATGATATTGGTGGTGGAACAAATAGAGCGGAAAAGGATTCCACTTTAGGTTGATACTATAAAATTATTTAGAATAAAACCTGGTTAAGCACAGAAGACCTTTTCTTACCTATAAAAAGCTGATCTGGTTAAACGCTGCCAACGACAAATCCTCTATAAGGTGCAAGGAGCATCTTGTTAGGGGCTTAGCAGGATACCTGCGATCTATTCCCCAGTCAAACCTGGAGACAATTCATTACTTGGAACCAGTAGACACTTTCTTGCAGCAGCCAAACTTATAGTAAGACTTCGGAAACTGGAAGTTAAAACATATACCTGCCAACGTACCAAGTGGTACGATATTTCATTTCTTGAGCAGTCCAACAACAGCAACAGAAGCGAGTTCATAAGGTAAATCGGCCCTGCCCGACTTCGATTGGCCAATTAGTTAGGGGAGTTAATGGACGCCTTCAGCAGAATGGTAGAGCGCTGAGCAGGTATCAAAAATATATTATATATTATATATGGAGGTATCACTTGAAAATTAACTTTTTCTTTGCTACAGGCTGCTTTACAATGATACGACAAATGGGTTATCCATGATACCGTTTAAATGGAGTTCAGCAGGCGTAGTGTTTATTTGATCAGGTAGCAAGTTCTTCTGCTAAACACGGCCATTGTTCAAAAGCCTGTCCTTATGTCAATCAACAGAGCATTGACATAAAAGTAAACAAGGCAACACTATGTTAGAAAACAGTGCTTACTGCTCCGAAAGTAGAGTTCTATAACATTTTCAATTTAGCCGTTTATTATCCGATCTATATGAAAATTTAAGGAAGAAAAGACGATGTTTCTCTGCAAAAAACGAGTGGCAGAGTTGCACATCAATCAAAGATTGAATTTATACCGTATTGTTTCTGAAGTTTTAAGTTTGCTAAGTTGTCTATTTATTCTTAAGTTACGTTCGAAATATTCTAGAATTGGAAAATGATCTCAAATATTATCAAAATGGGAAAAAGCGATCGGGAATTAATAAGCTTTTGTACTTTAAATACAAAATAGTTTGCATTTCTAAAGGCCATTCAAGCTCCATAAAGAATGCAAAGGAAAATGCGAATTTCTTAAAATCAGATCTTAAAATTCCCAACTGATTCTAGCACTATTGTTGTGCAGTGATGGTAGATTTCTAAACTAAAGTAACATTATCTTGGTCGTTGGATCTTTTCAGCCTTCTTTGATGTAAGGTCTCCGGCATATTAAAGTCATATTAAATTGGGAATAGCTTTAGTTTTTTATGGGCTTACACCTGGGTCTTTGGATCTTGATAACCTTCTTTGATTTAAGGTTTTGTTATATCAAGAACGAATTGGGAATAGCTTCACGATTTTACACAAAAATATTTCGTTCGTGTTTGATGTGTTCTTATATTTTAGAAATGTAATAACTTAATACTATTAAGGCCTACAATAGTATTTACTCTACTTTAAGAAATACAATTTTGTGCTTATTTTGAGAGTTAACCGGACTTGACTTAAGATCATACCAACCACCTAATAATATGAAGCAAAAGATCTTAAAATAATTCGAAGTTTATGTTATATAAACCGACAATGTTTAAAACGTAACCCGATAAGTGTAAAGTATTTCGAGATTGAATAAATTTTACTTTATATAAGAATTTTGAAAGTGAATTCAGAGATTTTGTACTTACAGAACTATTGACTCTGTTGGTACTTAATTCAAGTACAAAATTTGTAAAACTTTTCGGTCTGTATTGGGCTCTTCTAGAAAACTTTAACAGAAATGCAAGCTATTCCGGAACACTGATTAATTTAGCTTAGCGGTAGACAGACATTTTTAATTACCGGTGCATCGAATCGGTTCAGACCGTGGGTTTTTAACCAAAGTTTTAGTTCGATTCAGGGGTTCAAACCTTATTTATGTTCATGACGGCTCATGCTTGTATTATTCCAGCAGCTACATTTGATTTGTAGAGGGATTCTTCCCGGAAGATCCTTCGACCCTGATAGTCCCTGAGCAATATTTTGAGAATCAGATCACTCGTTAAAGAGTTTGACTCTCGAACTCATCTAACTCAAGAGCGTTAGTTTCTTAAGTCGATACAAAAACATTTTGTTTATTTTGATTTCTTTATTAAGTTTGTTATCAAGTTTTCCATTGAGTGTACGATCAGTTTTAATGGAATAAACTATCTTCCTTTCAAATAATCATTGTCATTTAGGACATGGAACCCCTTCCAATTAGTTACTTTATTCCCGACTTATGCTTCCTTGGTCCAGGGTTCGTCCACCACTATTTATGCTTAAAGTAATGTTATTTATCATTCGACGTTGTAATTTTTCATTCGTTGAAACTTTCAGTGCCCATTTGTAGCACACACGCATCAAATGAAGTGAGCAGTAAGAGCCTGTGGGGCAAATATATATTTCGCTTTGGTTTTTGACATTTATTTCTCTCCCTTACGAACATATGTGGCATAAGGACAACAGAGAGCGAAAATAAAGGGAAAACAATAAAAAAGTGTAGCACACAACCAACGTGCGATATTATTAATTTTACTTTATTTCTGGCGCATTCTTCTCCTGGCTCATATGTGGAGGAGTGGAGCAGTTTTTGGGCCACCTTTGCGTGTCCATTGGTTATAACTCAAAACGCATTGAAGAGACCCCAGCCAGGCAGGACTGCTGCACGTTGAAATAAATATAAATGTCAAAACTGAGTGGAGTTTTTTTGTTTTTTTTTGTTTTTTTCTTGTGCTGTTTCAGGGCGAGGAATTGCACTGGGACTCTGCTCGGAATATTTTCAAATGAATCATCCAGGTTGTGAAGCAGTAGAGCATGTTGGGTGGCTAAAATGGAATGGAAATTAAAGGGACATTACAAAAAAAAAAAGCTGAGTAAGCTTTCAAATACCAAGCTGCTTCTACATTATTTTCAGCTTTCCAAATGCAACTATAATCGTCTTTAGGTTACTTTCTCAGCATTAGTAAAGATCACTTAATGTTCACATTTCTGTGGATTAACTTTAACCAAAAATAACTCACAGTACAGTATCATCCCAAATGACGCTTTCTGACGCCGACAATCATAAATAACAAAAACACCCAGTCAAAGGCAAGTCGAATTTTGATTTTTATTAATGACACACAATACCACATACCGCCACAAAAAATAAAAACGATTTGAACTCAACAGGCCACTTTTTATATGGCCAAATGTTGCATTAAATGCATTAATTCATTCACAAGATGTGGAGCTGGTCGAGGGAAGCACTTGACCAGTTTTTGTATCAGCATCATTTTTTTTTTTCAAACGGCGATCTTTATCGTTGTGTCTTTAGAAAGATGTTGAAAATTTTAAGCGCCATCATTTATTATGTAGGGCTCGTTGGTATTGTTGTTGCAGTTATGCACAAATTTATGTGATTTTTATGCGTAGACATAATTATAAAAGTCGCCTGTGCCTCCAACTACTCCAACATGGCCAGATCCAGCCAGTTATCCAGTTCATTTGGACGCCACACAGCACCAAAAAAAAACTGTTGCGCCGGCGCTCCAGCTACACCTCATATTGTCATAAATTATAAAATTTTATGCTTAAATTAATGACAACGTTTTTTTTCTTGCCTTTTCGTTTTTTAAGCCCCTTTTTCATATTCGTTCGTTTGGATTGTTTGAAGAGGCCTGTCTTTGCGAGAGTGCTCTATTTGGAAAAGGGTTAGTGTGGATTTTTAAAGATGTATAGCCGCCGCATAAGCCTGTAAATTAGGTATTAAATCGATGTAAAACCGATCGAATGTAAGCAAGCAAATGTTGGACTATTTCGATTCATATTTAGACACATCGGTTAAAATCAAGGTACATTTTTAACATTGCCGATAAAGAAGATAAGAAATATGCTATGACATATTAAAGTCCCAAAGTATGTAGCCTCCAGACAAGAGCATTTCCGACCATATAAAGTATATATTATATATCGGGGATGCATACCGGTGTTGAACCGAACCGGTTGTGAGCCGAACCGAACAGAACCGAATCGCTTAATCCAGCTAGTGAACAGAACCGCAAACCGAATCGGCTTCGTTTCTGAAATGCTGATAATTAACAATTTAGGAATTTCAATCGTTTCCCTAAGATATTTCCTATATGACATTTCCTTCGACCCTTTACATCCTTATAAGGATGATATAATCTTTAAGGATGACTTTACACAAATTTTACAACATGTATTCCTGCAATCTCTTAATATACCTGTCATCAAACGGCATTCTTTTCTTAAAAGTTGATTATGGATTTGTCGTCCTCTATTTTAAATTTTCTGTGGTACTTCTATGCCTTGATTGAGTTTTTTCTCACTGAACTGAACCAGAACTTATTTTCGAGGGGTTTGCATCCCTGATATATATATACAGAGCTGCAAACCCATACATTTTTTCGGATCTCCGGATCGCTGGTTCGAACCAAAATTTTTTAATAGTTAGGGTTCAAAAAAATTTCAGGTTCGCGGATTTCGGGAAAAGGTTTCGGTTCGAACCTTGGTTCAGTCCATGCTGGACATAACATTATTATAAAACAAATCAACACATTTATATGCATAGTCAATATTACTAAAAAAGACAAGTTAATTTAATCCTATGCGTTCTAATAATCGCTTTCTACCTTAAAACTATCCATTCTATTCTATTCTATTCGGCTATTCTAGGTTTTTTTAATTCACTTTACCGCCCGCTCAAAACCAACTAGATAACAGATCGAAACGCTATACAGAATGTAAAATTTTCTGATGTCTACTATTTTTGTTGCAACGAACCGATAGTTTAAGTTCGGAACAGGTTCGGGTTCAGCTTTTAATTCTAAAGAGGTTCGGTTCGCAGTAAAATAAAGTTCGGAATTCCGAGTTCAAACCGGTTCGGTTTAAAACCGGTTTGCAGCCCTATATATATATATATATATTTTTATATATTTTATTTGTCTTAAATACTTACACTTCCGGTCACCTTCACTAGCTATTGGCGCTAGCTTTAAAGATTTCATACTTGTTGAACGATTTTTATCCTAGATTGTTAAACTTAGAATTGCATTGAGAATTGAAACTTTGGTTGGGATTATCTTGTCCCTGCGTACTTCGGTTCGTTTCGGCTCTGTTTCGAGACTGTCATTTTGATTTCAACTTTAATTTGATGGCGTTCTATATATCTAAAAAGGTAAATGTTCAGGAAAGTCTTTTATTTTTATTTATTTGTCATATATCTGGGAAATTTTTAAAATTATTATAAAAAATGTTTAGGCACATAAGTCGAAATTTATTTTAAAGAGCATTTAAAAATCGATATAAGCCAACATAAATTCTTCTCCCAGTTCTTTAATCATATTTTTTCTTGTGACCTGTGACGCCTTATCCAATTTTGTCATGTCTTTAGGTCAGCTTAAGTGTTATGGTCAACTGAATTAGTGGCTTGGGGTAACGAAGGGGCGGGGGGAGGTAACTCTTAATGATGAAAATATATTAATGAACACAAATTCTTTTGATAGATACGAACTCGTCCCCAATTGCCGGTCTAAATCAATTTCTCATTTCCATCATTTTGCATTACCAAAGGCAACCGCAAAAACCGCAAAACTGACAAAACAACCCACAATTGCAATCAACTTGAAATGAACAATTGCTTTTGATTAAACAAAAGTAGCAATGAGACAATTCAGTCTCTCTCATTCACTCACACATGCATGAACAAAATCAAATAAATTAGTTAAAATGAGGGTGGCTTGTGGCTGTTGCTGTAGGGAAAGATAATAACCGCAAAATGCGCAAAAAAGTAATTGAGATTTGTTAAAGAGACGTTGACAAGTTGAATGATATGTGAAATACGCTACTCAGTTTCTAAGTTTATTCAACTTTCAAGATTTTCAAATTTTGAAATATGTCTGCAAGTGCTTTATTAAACTACATCTCATTTACTGATTCAATTCAAATGTTGTTAAAAGACGAGAAATTAGCCAATGACACCTCAAGAATTTGTATCTTGCAAATTTGATGAACCAATCTAAATGGAAATCTTGATTCGCTACAATTTTCATGACCCCCCCACTTATTGGGTTAAGCACATCAAGTTGAGCTGAAGTGGTCTACGCGACCAATTTAAAAGCATCAACAACAACAGTAGAGAGCCTCAATTTGTCATCAGCTTTGGCCACTTAATCAACTCCAGCGCCCAAAAAGAAATGTTGTTCTTTTTTTTTTTTTTGCATGCTTAATAATTCATAAATTTGCTTTTTTTGTTTTGTGGTTTTTTTTTTTTCTTGTAGCAGTCTTCAACCATCTGCATTTACATCGAATGGAGGTCGACTAACTAAGTATTATCCCTTGACAAGAAGAAGGCACGAGGCTCTGGCTTGCATGACGTCTTGTAATACGTCAATAGCGACGGGTTGTCTAATAGATTGTTTATTTCTTATACCAATTTTATTGTGCCCTCATATGTGTACGGTCGAGGGGAGTTTTCTTTACACTTAGAAAAAAAATGTAAGTGTTTTATATTGACTTTCAAAAAAGGGCGGGTCCAGCAGAGAATCACGTTTAAATGATCAAATTTGAGATTCAAAATTATAGAACTTTGGCAGAAGACTCGCTTAAAAGATTGTATTTAACACACAAATGAAACAGTGTGTACAGTGCTGCCCATCGCTGTTCCAGCAGGTGCTGCCCAGCAAAAGTTTTTGTTTTCTCTAAGTCTCGACAATCGTCTGATTTGATCTTTACCAACGATGAATAATACTGATTTCTTAATAAGTCTAGAATGTACGAACCTCATATCTATAAAACTGTGTACCCTTGGTAATTTTTTGGGGCAAGAAATGTTCCCTGATTGTTTAAGTTAGATCAAATTTATGAATGATTCATTCCCAAGAAGTACTAGAGCAATCGGGATAGAATTTATATGCTGGCTTCACACAGACAAAAAAAACATTGAGATAAAATCAAGCTCAAAAAATGTATTTAATCTGGACCTACGGATTGAAATTTCAAGATTTGGAACGAGTAAGTCCGGGCTTGAACGACTTCTGACCAAGTTTGGAATTGATATAATTCCTGTGTTCTTAATATGTACACGATGCTTTGTTTTAGATTGCACCCAATTTAAGTTAGAAACATTACAAAACCAAAAGACTTCTGGTAATATTATTTCAAACCAAAAATACGTTCTTCAATCTAAAACTTTCCACAAAATCAAGAATATTCAAGAATATAAGAATATTGAGTAGAGGATCTGGGAGGGGCTGAAGTTCTTCCCAGTGTATAACTCTATATATCTGAATTTCAAATCAAATCTTTCAATAAAATTCCTCGATGCTTGTTCAACCATGCTTACTGAGTGATGGTGGAGTCAGCCTACGGCAATAGTTGTTTGTTAATTCAAGGCCTTTGGCTCTTTCCAGCATTATATGATTCAATGTACACAACTCGTATTAAGAAACCTACCCCACTTGTTTCATGGGCTTACAACAAGAACATTCTTGTCTCTTCTTCAGAATATAATGGGGTTAACATTATAATTTTGTAGAGTTAATCGAGCTTGACTTAAACCTCTTTGCAACCTACAAGCATGATCAAAGATTTTCAAATAGTTCGAAATATCCTTAAATGTTTTATAAATCTCATTCAGTGTTAAATTAATCATTTCGTGTTTAAAAATAAGAATTTGTCACTTTAAAGTATTTCCGTACTTACATTTTGTACTTCATTCAAACACCAATTTCTTCACGTTTTTCGGAGTACAAAATAGCACAGCTCTGACTAACCCATTTCTCTGAGTGTAGTTTTTCTCTCCACTTCTTGATGAATTGAAGCAATTTGCCATATTGTAAGTAACTACACAAAACGGAGCCCTATAAATTTTCACACGAAGGTGTCACATTACAAACCGGAACCTCCGACCACCCCGTTTTTTTTTCTGTTGGTGTCCCAGGTAATTTGTTGCCTTATCGTTTCAATGTCTTGGTCATGGACATTCAATTTGTGTGGGTAGCAATTAGGCATTAACAGACATGTAATTGATAAGGGGAATTCCCATTCGGTCTCTAATAAAGCTACCAAACACTAAACAAACTGTCCGCCCCCATTTAACGCTTTCAACTCAACTTCAACTCGTCCACATCAATCAAGCACGAGCACGCGGAGGCAGGGGCGTGGCAGTTAACTTTAGGCTGGCCGCGCTTGATTAATTAAGTTTAAAATATGGCCTGCCATTTAACAAAACGTAGCTTCCATCTAGGGATCCTCGATGGTTCCTCACTTCTTGCGCGTTTCTTTTGGTCTTGTATGTTTTTTTTTTTTTTTTTTTGCCCGAAATTAATTAACAGTCTTCCAAGGAGGACCAGAAGGTCATCAAGCGTATCTCTTTGGTTTGAAAAATGCTTGTGTTTTGTTCACAGTGTGTTTGTGTGTGTGTGTGTACCTTTGCCCAAATACATTTATCAGGAATTGTGTGAATTGAAAAACACCTGTTTGGTTGTGAGCGTGTGTTTTCCTTCCCCGGACGATGGGCGTTGTAATTGTTTGGGAATCAATTTATGGTTAAGCATACTTCAAAATTTTGTAATAGGAAAAATATGCCAGGATCTGAGGGAAAAGAAATACTTGTAATGATGGATTACTGGCAATTTATTATGTTTTATTTATTGTTGGCAGAAGCAGTCTTCTTGTTTTTACACAGTTTCTCTATGACGCCAAGTCGCAGCAGTGAATTAAGTGCTGAGGGGGAAGTGCTGAGGCTATTTGATGGCAGGTTGGTTTAAGCAGGTACAGAAACTCGAAAACTATTTGTTAAAAATAAGAGCTTTCTTTACGGGCAATTTTTAGCAGGATAAATCCGCCACATCAAACTCTAGTCAATTGTTTTAATATTATGAATTAGTTCCTGTTATTGAATTGCTTTATGATCAAAGCTGCAAGCCGCTCCGGAATCGAACGCCGCATCTCCGGTTCGGTTCGGTTCGGTTTTATTCGTTGGTTCATCGAACCGGATAATTTACAGGACCTGCTAAGTCTACTAACTTCCGAAACACAGATCAAATTGGGCCTTCTCTGCATTACTGCAATTTCGCTCTGAAAATTACAAATTCTCATATGAAACCCGTCGTAAGACGATTCACCTTAAAATTAAGAAAAATATTTTCTCATGTATGGCATATTTTTATACTATAATTATACCCGTTACTCGTAGAGTAAAAAGGGTATACTAAAGTCGTGCAAATATATGTAACAGGCAGAAGGAAGCATCTCCGATATCATAAAGTATATATATTCTTCATCAGCATCAACAGCCGAGTCGATATAGCCATGTCCGTCTGTCCGTCCGTCCGTCCGTCCGTCTGTATGAACACCTAGATCTCAGAGACTAGAAGAGCTAGAGCAACCAAATTTTATATGTAAGCTAGTATTGTCTGTAGGCAGATCAAGTTTGTTTCAAATTTTGGCCACGCCCCCTCCCGCCCCCGCAATACAAAATGTTGAATATCTCCTACAATTTGTAAGCTATCGAGCTCAGATTTTGCAGTATGGTGCATGTGGCCAATATGTACAATCTCACAAATTTTCATAAAGATCGGATAATAAATGGCAGAGGTAAAAAAAAACGTTGCATACTTATCTGAGCCGCAGGAGATTATTAAACACTAATTGCCTTGAGTAACGGGTATTTCGAAGTCGGGCAGGGCCGACTTTAACTTACGCTCTCGTTTCATATCATAATTTTGCTGAGAAGTTTGCAACGCATAGAAATACTCATTTCCGACCCCATAAACCATATATATTCTTGATCAGGGTGACGAGCTGAGTCGATTGAGCTTTGTCCGTCCGTCTGTCTGTCTTTCTGTCTGTTTCTGAGCGAACTAGTCTCTCAGTGTTAAAGCTATCGAGCTTAAATTTTGCACAGAGTCTTCTTTTTGCTGTACACTACTAATATGTCGGAACAGACCGGACTATATCTCATAGCTCCCATAGGAACAATCGGTCGGAAAACTAGTTTAAGTGAGAAAGACCTTTTTTTCTTTTCAATGGAAACGTCTCCAAACTTTGTAATCATAAGTTTACTATGTTTTTTTATAATTCTACCAAGTTTTCTTAAAATCGGACAACTATATGATATAGCTGCCCTACAAAAGATAGGTCTGAAAAACAGTCTTAGTTAGAAAAACTTTTTTGTTTTTTATGGTAGCATCCTGCAATTTTGTATTTGTTTGTTTCACGTGCTTTCACATAATTTTACAAATTTTTTGGCCAAATCGGATGACTATACCATATAGCTCCCATACGAACGATCGGATGTTAATCTTAGAACTAAGTGTGTTAGCAAACACTTTTGCATGTACAGATTATGGTACAGTTGTTGACTTTGTTACTGATTTTTAAGAGTTTCTTCTTAATTTTTTAGCCGTGGAAAATTCGTTGTCTAGCTTTAGTTAGGTGGTGCCTTACCTACTTGGGGTCATTTGTTATAATCATAACCAAACTATGAATATTTCGACTCTGAGAAGGGAAACAAAGCCAAACTGAAGTTTTTACATGGTATTACAAACTTCTTATATCTATGTACAAGTACTGAGTGCAAGGACCAGAGAGTTCTGTAATTGTACAGATGATTGATAGCAATAATGACAGATCTTCGTTCCACTTCAATAATTAAAAACCTCGTCTTTTTCAAAACGACGGCTGCCCATGATTTGCTGCAATTCATACAAATTGAATCAAAAATGCTCAGGTTTTCCTAAAACGGAGCCCAAAAGAAGTACACCTCTTAAATGAGCGGCTCAATGTAGCATTTGTACTAGTTTCCACTGACGTGGACAGTCAAAAGAAAAAGGAACATGCAAAACAACTTGGAATGTGTGAGCAAAAAAAAAAAATTTGAAGAGAGCACCGGGAGGTCCCTGAAACAGAACTACATAGCAACAATGCTACCTTCAATGAATACAACTTATTTCTCTCACTGAAAATTAAGTTTGGCGATAGTTTTAGGGTGATTGATAGACAGATAGTTGATAGTTTGTTGACTTACCTAAACAATAATCTTACAAGCAATAAGTTTTTGATATCCAATCTCATAAATCGCTCGAATGCGGATCTTTGGTATTAATAGCTGTCGCTTTTTAGTCATCCAAACTTTGAAATGTCGATATATCACTTAAAAATCACTAAGCTGACCCGAATTTCTGTTTAAAAGGTTCCCGAGTCAAATTTCAGAGATAGTTTATAAAGGGACTAGCCGAATAAGCATACTTCAGAAAAACCAGTCCAATAGCGACTATCAGACTAAAAATTAAGGAGAGTGTGAGTCTAATTGATGGTTATTACATAGTTCAATTTGGTGGTGATAAAAGCGGGGGCAGTTTTTGTATGCTTTGTATAATTCGTTGATTGTCAGAACTTTCTTTTAACATTGGAAAGAAAATTTCCCGGAAGAATCCCTTTTTTTCCCTTAGCCTGCACCTTAACCTATCCCTCAAAATAAATATTTTGATTATCCCCAGAAAGAATCGATTCATCCTATCTTCCAGAAGTAACGCTGTGGCTTAAACATACACTGAACATATTTGTATTTGAACTAGACAAAAACAAACGAAACTTAACAAATTTTTCTTAAGCCCCCTTTGAAAAATCCTGCCTAAGCCATTGGCTGGACGAATTGCTTTCGTGTCTTCTGTGTCGCCTTATTATCAGGCACTAATTTTTGGTTTGACTTTTCTTGACAATCCCTTTAGTAGACTCACTTCAAGATTGCAGTCGAAAACCGACCGTATCCGAACCGTATCCCAGTTTGGGCCAAGACTTTTCGAGCTTTGGCCTGAAAATCGAACTAACTTTCTGTGCATTGAACACGATTGGAATGGCGCGTTTTTCTGTGGAGTGTTCAAGAGGATGAATTCCCCCCAAAATCCAAAAAACACATTGGACCGGTTTCAGACTTGGTTTTTGAGGTGAAAGACGTAAGGGTGCAACAAAATAGAACAGATACTTTTAAATCTAATAGAGATTTTGAGCAATACTGCGATACTGAATCAGTTCTTAAGCGCCACAACAACAATGAAATTTCGTGGCTTAAAGGGATGACTGGCTTAGATAATTCCAGACTCTCTTTCAAATCTCCTCCTTTGCCCCTTTTCATTTCCCCATCAATTCTACTTAATTTCCAATAATTAAAACAACATTACAACTAATTGAGTTCCAGCTGCAATTCCACAGCAAAACAGATAATTCCCATGATAATCCCCTGCCCACTGCCTTCCCAATGCTCTGCAGGATATCCGTGTCATTTAATTGTGTGACACTTTATTGGATTTAAAAAAAAAAGGGCTTTGTCGTCACGCCAACCAAGCAGGCACATCCATTCCGGGGGTAATTAAATTTCCCGTAGAGCAAAATTGTAGCAAGAGAGATGACGCACTGGCTCCGGGTCCAACAACATGGATTTGATTGAATTAAACTCTCTGGCTAGAATGTTGAGCTTAAATGCCGCCAATGATGATGCTGACGCCTAGACACCAAGCGGGGAGTCCTTTCAGCATGGCAAAGGACCAATTGCAGGCATCGCCTTTGCTCGGCACCCACCCACACGACACGACGACGTCGTATGCTCCCCCGTTGATTCTCTCAATGCGGCGTTCAAATTTGGGGGGTGTATCAATTTCAATTCATTGCCATTTCCCATTTTGAGGGTGGATTTCCATATATAAATTGTTGCTGTTGTTGCTGTTGTTTACCCAGCGTTGTTTGTTGTTCGCACTTAAGTGGGTGGCCTTTTCTGTCCATTAAATGCCAAAGGGCATTTTGGGGTTTGAGCGGCTAAACATACGCTTCTAATGCGTAGCAACAATAAAACTCATTCAAGTGCCCATATGCTTTTGGCTTAATAGCATTTACTTGCCCTGCCCCCTTGTGGCCGGCCTAGAACGTTCGGTGGTTGGGGCAATTAAATTGTATTAGACGCTTAATAATTACACACTCACTCACATCTGACACAATATGATTGTAAGCGATTTTATGATTAATTTAGGAACAATTTTTGGGAAACGGTGTCGTATTGATATTATTAATTATTGGTTGATGATGTCAAACTTTGAGAAGATGAAGGGGGTTAGTCAAAAAATACAACACAAATTCAAGATTAAATAGTCCCCAAACAAACATGAAATGGGAGAGTTTTTCTTAGTTTTGGAAATGTCAAACTGTGTGGGATTTGGAAATCGTTTTAACTTCATTTTCCTGGCTTTGTTGTTCTCTTTACTAGATGGCATTATGGACCCATTAATGGTGTCTTAAACATTCGGCAAACATAAGAAAAGAACATATTAGCTTTGAGCACCGAACATCTTATCCTTGATATACCGGCCACGATACCTTGAATTGTTGTCTTGTCTTGTCCCTTATTCCTTTCAAAACTCAATTAAGTGCAAGGAACAACAAATAACACTGCATCGCGACTCTGCGACGTATAAGATGGTGAGTTGAAAAAGTAATAGAAAGCTTGATTGTTGTTGTAGCGCCTGTTCGTTAGACTTTGTAGCCCATCTATAAATAAGATATAATTTCAGCTCCTCACTTCCAACAAGACAGAAAGTCGATCAAGCCCGACTAATACATACTCTGACTAACGAAATTATATGCTGAGCAAACATTTTGATGCTGCAAAAGCAGGTGAAAACAGCGCGGGGGCGTGGTTAAAATTGAAAATAAACTTGATCTGCCTGCAAAGATACAAAAATTTTGTCCCTTACACGTCAAACCTCTATCTCTTACCATCTCTGAGATCTGAGCATTCATACGGACAGTCCATCAGTCTGGACAAAGCTATATCGACTCGGCTGTTGCTGCTAATCAAGAATATATATACTTTATGGGTTCGGAGATGCTTTGTTCTGGCAGTTACATTCCTTAGCCCAAACTTAAAATACTCTGTGTACCTTTGGGACAGAGTTTAAAAAGATCTCAGGATAAACGACTATGTTATAGCAACTTTTATTGGATTTTTATTTTCTGTACCAGACTTTTTAGATATAGAATTTCAAAATCTACCGAAACCAAGACCATTCGTTCACAAAAGTAGAGTAGTCCCGTTTATGTCGAAAATTGTGAACAGTGGTTCTCATATTATGAACATTTTTTCGAACGGCATGGCCAGGTTATGGGACCATTTTTCCGACTCTCAACCGATTCCACCGTCGATCTCAGCCATAGGGCTTGTCTGGTGAACGAAAATTCGCGAACAAAATGGTTCAAAAAGGAGTCCGCTTGGGCTGGGATTTGGACCGTCGTTTCTTTCTCAGTGTACCTTCTAAACAAATTAAGTAATCAAATATATTTATTGATCTATCCAAAGATTGATAAAGATCGTATCAACGTTGGACGAGCATACACTTTCGTTGTTACAGAGTATAATATAGTCGGGCTTGAATTTAATTTTTTGTTTGTTTTATATAGCACTTTGCACAGATTTGTAAGAAGCAATCTTGATAATCTTGATTTTCAGCCGAAAGCCGCAGTAGCAATGGCTGTCTCCCCACTGTAGCTTTAGTTTGTAACTATAAGCATACAGCATATAAATTAAATAAAATAAATATTGATTTTAGATTGCTATTTTTCTTAGTATGTCCCAAATCCGAATCTGATTTGACTATTTTTGAATTATACATTTTTCCACCTTTAAGAATGATTCCCATTTCTACATAATTTATTTATGATTTGAACATTTTAAGAATGTATTATCAGGTTTTTAGATCACCTACAGTTTCCAAAATATGGAAAGCAATATAATGTTTTATACAATGCTGTCATATTCAATATATTTTTGTATTTTGTAATGGTTTTGTTAGAAGATTTCTCAATTTACAATATTTAATAAAATATTGAACTTCTTTATAAGCCAGAACATGCTAAGAAAATCACCTAATTTAACTTTCAGCTGTGTTCTGCATAGCAGCATAATTTTAAAAGCACTAAGGCTGGTAGACAATTTCCAGGTAGTTGTTTGGTTGACCCTTTGTTAAGGTTACGATATTCGATCCCAAAATTGTTAGCATTTTACTGAGACTTTAGTGGATTCCGAATCCTTCATTTAATATATGATCCAGCCATGATCATTTGAAGGGACGATTTCTAATCTTCTACATAGAGCTATCTGACTTATAAAGATTATCTGACACATAGCAGCTATGTGGAAAATGTGATGTCGGCCGTAAGTGGGTATTTATTCGGATTTATGAAAGGATTCTCTAAGAAAATATAATATTTGTGATTTTTTGTGACTAGCATTTATATAGGAATTACTGAAAAGCATTGTTTTAATGCAGGCTGCTCAAGAAAATCCCGAGTTTCAGAGATATTGTTGTTAAGCCGATGTAGATTAAATCAGGGTTCGAAATGACTGAACTATTGACTAAGTCAAAATTATTTGTTGTCTACATAATAAAAACTGAAAAGAACTAGCTTTCATAAAACATGATTTGATCAAATAGGCTTAGAGGTATGAACAAAAACTAAACAAAACGATAGTCATTGGTCGTTTTGTTACATTTGACTATTGACTATTTAGTTGTTTAGGTTGATCAAATCATATAATATTATATGAAAACTAGTTCATTTTTTGTTTTTATGATTTGTGTTTAAAGTCAAGTTTATGGTTTTGTTCGATTTACAAATATTAACCAAATGAAAGTTCAGTTTTAAGTCAAAACCGGTTCAAACCCGGAATTCCGACTTTTATTTTACTATGAACCGAACCTTGAGCCGAACCTCTTTAGAAATTAAAGCTGAACCCGAACCTGTTCCGAACCCAAAATTTCGGTTTGTTTCAACAAAACTGACACAAAAATTTGACCTTCTATCTACCGACTTCATCTGTTATTTGGTGCGACTGACTCCTAGGGCAGGAGAGTGGAAAGACTCTACAGCTTATTGAATAATTCTCAAAAGCAAGAGTCTAACCATATTTTTGTAATATTTTTCTATATAAACCACGAAATGGAATTTCACTAAACTGTAAAATAACATTGAATATTCCCATGTTTTCTACTAACCAATTCCGACCCAAAACCCACTCGGTTCCCATGCAATTTGGGGAGTTTTTAGGTCGAATGCTGTTTTTAAAAATAGAAGTCAAAAATTAGTAGTGTTGTATAAAGCATGGACTGAACTAAGGTTCGACCTTCTCCCAAAAACCTCGAATCTTAAATTTCCGAACCTTAACCATTCGTTTTATTGGATTCGAACCAGTCTACCGGAGATCCGAATATTTTTTTTGGTTTGCAGCTCTGTTGCTAATATCTAAGTCAGATACGTCATTTCTGTGGTAGTCCGATTTGATCGATTCTAAATTTTTACTCTATTTATAATGATAAATGATAAATGCCCCTAAAAGTAGGCAAGCTTAAGATTCCTTTAAATGTGTGTACTCTTTGAATGAGTAAAAGTATATAATTAGCCATGTTAAAGAGAAAATGTATAATCATTTATGTCAGCAAAGTACACAATCAACAAGGTACATCCACTTAGATTGTGGGAGCAGTAAGAGGTGCTCGAAATAGATTAGTGTTAAGCCAAATCCTTTGCATACTTTGAAGAGGCGATGCTTATAAGGAATATTTAAAATTTATTGATGTTTCTGACTTTGGTCAGCACAACCCCTTCCCCAATCCCCCCATTACTTTGTCCCCACCTTAAACTGAAATCCCATAGCGACTCTGCAGCTGGGTTAATCAAATTGTTAGAAAGATGAAACCATTTAGATATTGATACTTCTTGCCCCTCCATAGACATAATTTGTAATCAATAAAATGCGTCGGGTGAGATGAACTCTTTAAGATAGCGGCAGGCAGACAACCAACTTGAACCGCAAACCGGCGGCAAGTGTAAACACGTGGAATTGTTGACGTTGACAAGCATCAACCAACAACAAACAACACAACAACCGGATTGGTATGGGAAAGGTCTCTCGGGGCGTTTATCCTGTGGCACACTCAGTAGGAGGTTCTTGCTGACCTGGCTGGCTGGCTGGCTGGTCGACTGTCTGTCCTCGAGAATCCAACTAATTAAGTTTTAACGGCACTTGCTAAATATGCGACCTTTACAAAATCCTTCAGGCATGTGTGTGTGCGTGTGTTGGTGTGTTTCCAGGGGCGTGTGCAAAAACAGTTGTCTGTTTGATTTTAAAATAGGATTAAATTGATTTCTCGCTACTCGAACAACAGTTGGCAAGGAGTTTGTTACCTGGTTCTGCACCAAGTTTGTACGTACTTGTAGGTGTGATGAGCTCAGCAGTTTCTTAGGGGAATGAATAATGATTGGTTGGGGGGATCAATGTCTGTCTAATTGTTGTGTATATTGATTGAAATATTCCATGAAATTGAAAAAAAAAAACAGTCTGATGTGGTTTCAGGTAAAAGGTTGTAAAAAGCTTGAGCCGCCAGAAACGGAGTGTTGAGCTAATCAGCCATAAAATGCCTCACTCTCCTGTTCCCCGTCCCCGCAAGTAAATCCTTTAAAATTGTAACTCATTTTGTGCTTTGTACCTTTGCCAGCACTTGAACACACGGAAAGTGTTAAACGCCACTTGAGCTTTTGAGGAACTTTTATAGAAAAGCCTAACGACTTCCACTTGAACACTTTTCAATGAAAATCCACCACGAATTCGGGCAAAAAGAAATGTGCAACGAATTGCGCATTTGCAACTGAAAAGCTGCCAGGAAGTCTCGATCCAATGTTCAGGACCCTATAATTAGGGACTAAAATGATCCTAAAGGGCATCAACTGGAGCGTGAGAAAGTTTCTGGCGCGCTTTTTGTACCTTGACTCTGAAGTCAATAATAATTGCACACCTTCCGGGTAGAAGTAGGAGGAGTTGCTTTTGGCATTGCTTTGGGCTGCTTCCAAGATCGGGGTTCCGCTTGCAGCCAATTGTCCAACTTCCGGTCATATCCGATTTCCATTTCGCGCATAAAAGTCAAGTAAATGTCAGCATCTTTGTACCTTTTGACTTGCCACCCTCCCTACCTTCCTCCCGCCCTGCTTGTTCCATACTTACTTCAAACATAATTGTGCACTCAGTTGACACGCCTCTGTACCGAAAAAAGGGGGCTCTTTTGTTGAAAGCCTTCTTCAAGCGAACTTCAACGTTTCTACTCCTTGTTCTTTGCCCAGTTTGTGCCCTAATGAGGGTCCTTCCACTCTCCTGCCATTGACACATTTCGTTTTGGATTTTTCTTTTGTATTCTATCAAATATTTGCCCAGAACATCAAGCATAAGAAAACGAAAGAGGAGGAAAACAAAAAGTTGAGCATTTTTAAAAGCGCATAAATATTTATGCAATGAAGTAAAAATTTACTTCCTTACGTGGAAGGCCATGAACTTGAGCATAAATATATAAATCAAGGAGGGTTGATATTTACAACGATTATTTAGGTGGAAGTACAAGCAAAAGGGTGATCAGTTGAAAAAGTATTTCATTTTAAGTAGGCCTAAAGATGTACTAGAAAAAAGTTTAAAACAAGAAAGCTTTGCTAACTTGGTCTCTGCCGATGTATCAATACAATTGCAACAGATCTCTCCTACTGCAGTTTCAAGAAGTAACCATCTGATCTATGCTAAATTTCAACTGGATATCTTCAAAACTGAGGGACTATTCTTGATATGCTGATCAAGAATAAATAAATACTTTATAGAATCGATTCAGCTCGATATGCTGATCAAGAATATATGTACTTTATGTCAGTGTTCCCCAAGTAGGGAACTGTCTCTCTCTGACACTCATCATCATTACTTCGGCAAGCATTCGGCGTTCTTTGCCGAAAGTGTTCGGGCCCCAGCGGCACGGCTGGGGAACACTGGCTTATGTGGTCTGAGCAGATTCCTTCTATGCGTTCTAATCTTCTGGGAAAAGTTATAATACACTTCCCAAGAGTCTAAAAACAAAAATTACTCCTGGTTGGTACTATGGGGCCATACGAACTGAGTGAAGAACTACCCTACGCCGATGAGTAGCCAAATAAACTGAGTAATACTCTACCTTTCGGCGTTGTGGTGCCATACAAGCTGAGTCAAGAACTACCCATCGCCGCTGAGGCTCCATTCGAACTAAGCGCAACACTACCCAGCACCATCACTGCGAATTAAGGATTGAGTGATGAGCTATCGAGGCTATGTCTTCAAACAAACCATGTGAAGAACTACCCAGCACCGAGATGGAGCCGTATAAATTGATTAAAGTGCTGCCCATCGCCACTGTGGTGCCATACGAACTATGGAAAGTAACACCCATTACAGTTGGACACTGTCAGCAACAACGGAGCGAAATCTATGCTGTAGACCCTTGAAGTGTGCTTAGTAAAGTTTCGTAAGCCATCGATAGAGAACTTAGTGAAATCATGAGAAAGCATGGAAAACTGAGAAAGATAAAGTTTGGAGGCGTTTTCTTTGAAAACAATAAGTTTTTCTCACTAAAACTAGTTTTGCGACCAATCATTCCTAAATGCGATAAATGTGCAACGTATTTGTACTACAAAACTTCAAGCTAAGTTTCTTAATGATTGCTTTCAAACTGACGGAGGAAATCGCATAGAAACAGACTGACGGACAGACGAACACGGCTATATCGACTCAGCATATATCGTCTCGTCAAGCTGATCAAGAATATATATACTTTATGTGGTTGGAGATGCTCACTTCTTCAAACATCCACTTCTTCAACACCGTGTTGGGTATAAAAAGTGTGCATACTCAGATAACCCGCATAGACTTCGGCAGACGCCTCTATTGGCCTGTGAATTTTAAGAAAAGGACTCCATAAATCATCCAAAGATAACCCAAACGGAGTGTTTCGGGATTGGTTTCTGGCTCCAACAATGGTCCGAAGAGAAGTTCCTACAGATCCTGCCCTACAAAATGCCTGAAAATCGTCTGTTCCTTTCGACGAGTACTCACAATCTTCTGCGCTTGAGCTAAATAAATGCTTTACTGCTGTACGCCATGCAATCTTTGTCTAAGACACATATATTATATAATATTTTTATTCCCTGTTTCCATTGAAAATGGCAAAAGGGGTATCATGAAGTTGTGCGAATGTATGTAACAGGGAGAAGGAAACATTTCCGACCCCATAAAGTATATTTATTCTCGATAAGCATAAACAGCCGAGTTGATAGAGCCTTGACCGTCTGTCCGTCTGTCTGTCTGTGTGAACGCTTCGATCTCAGAGACTATAGGAGATAGAGCCACAAATTTTTGCGTGAAGGTAGACTTGTGCTGTACGCCGATCAAGTTTGTTTCAGATTTGGAAAATTCCACCCCGTTCTCCTTTTATCCCCAAAAAACCAAGACCTCCTCTAGCCATCCTAGACCTAAAAAACCGTCAGATCCACAATTTTCAAGTTAGAGCCTCGTGGTTTAGTATACATCAAGCTAGGCCCAATATCTATCTATAAGCGAAACAGTTGAGCTGATAAGAGTACCCCCCCAGTTGTTGGTCAGGACTAGAAAAAAGTGTTGCCTACATTTGGGATGCTAATTTTGTTACATTCATCTTAAAAAATTCAAAAACAAATAAATGAAAACAAATGAACAGGGTATTTTGTGGTCGGGAAACTCGACTGCAGTGTCCTTGCTTGTTTTCATTGCGTTGGCGCAACTTTAAAAATTGACTCCGGGTAGACCTTTTTCGGAAATGCAAGATATAATATTTTACCAGTGCAAAATTTTCATATCACATCATCATTAAATTCCATGCATTCCTCTTAAATGTACTCACTGTGCTCAGACTTTAACTTGATATGAACAGCAAATGGAACAGAATAAGTTACGCGTGACGAGTGACGCTCTCCCCGAGATTTAAAATTTATAAGCGAAATAACGGAACTTTTCGGGAACTCGAGCCAGCTTAACTCACTCGTTTTTATTGAAAATATTTCATGTTTAGAATTTGTGCCGCAAATGAAGCGCATTTAGTTTTTAATTATGGCTAAAATGTTAATTTATGTGCAAGGTCGAAATTGCAGGAAAACTTTTCTTCCCGTTTTTCTTTTTTTTTTTTGTTTGTTTGTTGTATTGCAGGCTGGCGGCACTTTTAATTAATCGTTAATTATGGGTCCCCGGAACAAGCTCTCCCGCCACGCCCCCAACCCCACAAACACACCGCCATCCCCACCACCACCACCACCACCACCCACTCCCGCTGTGTGTAGTTACATGTACACAGAAGCGTTAATTAAATTTTTGTATGCCTTTTGGCTTTCCTCTTCTTTCGCTTTTTTTCCTCTCTTTTTTTCGAAAACTGCAACGAAACGGCGTAGTAGTAAATAAATACTCATTTAATTTATGGTTTTAATTTTTATGGCTACAACTTCGAGGCAGACAATTTAGTAGTTGGCCGAAGCGTGGATGGGAAATTTAATAACTTTGTTTATGCGCACACTAAATCATAACTAATGAGCGCGACTTTCGACTGGCAGCAGCCTCAAGTTGATTCTTGATGCTGGGAATGCAGCTGCTAACCTCAATGACAACCAAAAACTGTTTGATTTACGCCCAAAAAGAACAAAGGTACAAGCCACTAATTTGGGATGAACACCTACAAGGACATGGAACAGAGAGACAGAGGGAGGGAGAGAGAAAGATAGCCAGCAAATAAAGTTGAAAACTCTGGGTCAAGGGAAAAACGGACCACCAACTGATTTGCCAAAGGCAAATTGCATTTGCACCGCGGGTGTACAGGACCTTTTGACACGGGCTCTAAAGAACCAAAATCAAAACAAATGAAATGCCTCGTATTGATTTGGTTACATCATTTTCAGAATATTTCATCTTTCATTTCCGCTGCCGAAACTTTTCTTTAAAGTTATCTCCAATTACCTGTATCTTTTCAAAAATCTAACTTTTCTGTCGGCTAAAACAAAGTTATCTCCTTGAAGGCATCTCAAAAAAACACAAGAAAAAAAAGAATGTTTTTTGGGGCCGAACAAAATGTCAAAGAACAATACAAATTTACATATTTCACAAAAAGGTCAAACAAAAAAAGGTTATGATAAATGTTATGATCAATTAATAATTGTTAACTAAGCCAAACAATAAAAAAGAAATGAGAAAGAGAAAAATGTTTTAGTTGACACAGGTGAAGACTAAATACCCTTAAGTAGGATATGCAGGGCTGTACCAAATTTCGTAAACTTTCAAAAAATTCGGAAGTATTTCACCAAATCATGATTTAAAATGGTTTAAGATTACTACCAACTGCATCAAAGCAAGTGGCAACATAGGGAAGTAAGAAAGTCGGTCAAGCCCGACTTAAACATACTCTGTACCTCGCAAAGTTTGTACAAAGACAAAATATAATTAACTACACGCCGCGTGTAGAAACAGCACGAGAAACGTAGAAAACAGAATGTTAAACGTGGCATGTAGAAATACTACACGCTACATGTAGAAATAAAAAAGTTGTCGAGGCGTGTAGAAAACTTAAATACAGCGTGGATAAAGGCAAAAGATACACGATATGAGAAAATTAGCACATTTTCAAATAATTTTTACATTTTACATGCAGATGTACAACACGAAAACTGGGGTTTTCTACATTAAGGTCTAACTGTACCTCTACTTGTTTGATATGTCATAAATGTTACCCAAATGAGAAAGCAGACAAGGGTAATAGTCAATCTTAGAAGCACCAAAACATGTAAGAGATCTAATTAAAAAAGACTGTGGTTTAAGAGGCTGAAATGCTACATATAGAAAATATAAACGAAGCGTGTTGTTGTTGAAATCACATGTCGCTTCCCTTTATTACTATGATTTACGGCACTGCCTCGCGAAGTCTTGATAGTCGTATGGGCTGAGATGCCGGCAGTTTTGTTTACACAGCAGAGACAAGGAAAATTCGTTATATGATCGAACATCCAAGCAAGGTAAGTCTTAGCAGTCTTTTCCAAAGAAATACGTCCACCTCCCATGCCCTGACCACTCCATCTCCACCCAACACTAATCAGTGTAAATAGTGTTGTGCGAATAGTTGTATTTTTAAAAAAAAAGTAGAGAAATGATACATGACGCATGCAGAAATGAGAAAAGTACATAAAGGTAATGGGTGACGCAATGTATGATATGTGGAGACCAGAAGTCATGGGCAACGTCTTGGTTGTGGCGATGGATTAATTTGAGCCGGTTTTCACTGTGTATTAAATTTCATTTAAATTTGAATACGAACTTTAAGCCCATAGGCTTAATGCCTGCACACAAGGTACAGAAAAGTTCTCAAATATTTTTCAAAGTAATGATTATATCTTTCAAATGAGCCTTATGTCCGTGGGCGTTTTGTCTAGTTACCATTGATAGTATCCATTCCAAATAGATCTGTTTTTCTTCTGCGGGATTATTTTTATGTTTAATTAATTATTTGGAGGTTTTTTTTTAACACCGAGAACCTTTGTCTACATGTCCGGAGTTTATATTTTCAAAGAAATACCGGAAAAGCTAAGCTTACTTCATCTATGCCGAAGTTTTTATACCATTGCAAATATTTTCAAAAATAGTCCTTTTCCCACAACGTCCCATTTTCCGACCGATCGTTTGTGTGGGAGCCATACGACGTAGTCATCCGATTTAGAAAAAACTTTTAGAAATAGGTGAAAGCTTGAAAGAAAAACAAATAATATATTTCAGGATGCTACCACTACCACTTCAGCAGATCGATGTCCGATTTTCATCTTGGCAAAACATTATAAAGCGAGAAAGCTAAGCTAACTTCGTCTGTGCCGAAGTTTTTATACTCTTAAAAGTGCTTGCTTAAATATTTTCAAAAAATACTCTTTTTCCGATTTTCCGACCGATCGTTCGTATGGGATATATATGATATAGTCATCCGAGTATGCCAAAAACTTGTAAAATTATGTGAAAGCATGCAATTGCAGGATGCTACCATTAAAAACAAAAAAGTTTTTCTAACTAAGTTTTTCAGACCTATCTTTTGTATGGCAGCTATACCATATAGCTGTCCGATTTTAATAAAACTTGGTAGAATTATAAAAAAAACATAGTAAACCCACGATTACAAAGATTGGAGACGTTTCCGTTGAAAAGAAAAAGTTTTTCTCACCAAAACTAGTTTTCCGACTGATTATTCCTAGGAGCTATGGGTTATAGTCATCCGATCCGGTCGGCTCCGACATATTAGTAGTGTGCAGCAAAAAGAAGACTCTGTGCTAAATTTCAGCTCGAAAGCTTCAAAACTGAGAGCCTAGTTCGCGTAGAAACAGACTGACAGACGGACGGACAAAGCTCAATCGACTCAGCTCGTCACCCTGATCAAGAATATATAATATATGGTTTATGGGGTCGGAAATTAATATTTCTATGCGTTGCAAACTTCTGGGCAAAATTATAAAACCCTTTGCAAGGGTATAAAAAGCATGGAAAACATTTGAACAAAAAGTTTGGAGACGTTTTGCATTGAAAAGAAAAAAGTTTTCTAACTAAAACTAGTTTTCCGACCAATTATTCTTATGGGAGCTATGAGATATAGTCATCCGATCCGGTCGGTTTCGACATATTATTAGCGTGCAGCAAAAAGAAGACTCTCCGCAAAATTTCAGCTCGAAAGCTTTAAAACTGAGAGACTTGTTCGCGTAGAAACAGACAGACGGACAGACAAACGGATTGACATAGCTTAATCGACTCAGCTCGTCATCCTGATCAACAATATATACAGTTTATGGGGTCGGAAACAGAATACGAAAATGAATTGCCGACTTCTGTAGCCTCACGCAGATACAGAAATCTTATTTTCAGAGCACGATTTTTTCCTCTGTGTAAGAAAAACTATTATGAACTGAATCCTGCATTTTAATGATTCGTCAGACGCAATGAAGAGATCTAAAGCTTTAACCATTATTTCCAGTAAACGCGAAAGGGCATTTCGAATACCATTGTGACTCTGATCCTGATACAGCTGCTTTACATTGCAGCACGCGCCAACTAAGTGATCAGGTAAGAAAAAAAGAAAATGAATTTCCAGGTTTATGCCCAGCTCCTTTGATGATAGGGGCATGTCATGATGTTTATGTGTATTGTGGTATAATCCAAGGCATAAACTTACAGTTAATTGCACTTACATAGTTTGTCATGATTTCACATGCAATCTTCATTAGCTCTTTGCTCCCACGCAATGGTTTTACATGGCAAACATCAATGAAATCTATGGACACTTTTGAGGAAAGAACGATTAAAACGGAGTTTGCATTCAAAAATCTCAATATGGCTTATGAATAAATGAAAGATGAGCTTACAATAGTTCAATTTAATTGTTTCGCCTTGAAAGTTTGATAAATCATCTTAAATACATTTAATTTTTTGTCGTAGGTGAACCTTTCTACGTATTTAATATATGCCCAAATATACTTAACCTTCCAAAATCGTATTTTAAAAGGTCACAGAAAGTAAGTAAAACTGATAGAAAGGGTCGCATTCCAAGGTCACATATTGGCAAACAATTTTTTTGTTCCCATTTTTTTCCACAAAATTTTCGGACAATCTATGTGTTTTTCCTCTTTTGTAAAAAGTCAGAGCAAAGACCCTAATGAAAAACTAAACTATTTAACCAGAAATGGTCAACATAATTGAGCTGAAAAGAGTTAAAGGCCAATTTTCGACCAGCAACGACAACGCCCCCTACCTGAGGGTTCGAGCCCAAGTCCAGTTGAGTCCAATCCCAGGTAAGCCAGAAGAACGCCCACAAAAACAACTTGACTCGAGTGCGAACGTCACCTAAGGGGCATCTGCATAATTTACAAGAGAAATAAAATGCCACAGTCGCAGTCACATTTCAAATGAAAATCTTGGGCTAACAGCTCATAAATCACCTCGCCCTCACCCAAATGCCTGCCCAAAGTTGACTGACTGGCCAAAGGCTTGACTCCGAATCGAAGATTTACCTGCCCATTCCTAACGTTGTCATAAAACTTTCAAGGTCCTGGACATGGCAGCGAGCGATATTCAATGGAAACGGCCAGGCGGAAAAAGGATGTTAGTTGTCGTATCCTCACCTTGGTTTTTATGGCATGTAAATATTTATGGTTGACACGACCTTGTCAGGACCACTCTCTCTCTCTCGCTCCCTCCCTGTTCCGCACACTTTTTATTTATGATTCGTTTGAAAAAGAACAAAAAAAAAAAAAATTGCCAGGAAAACCTCTCTGCAAACTCAGTTTATGATGCATGTAATTTCCCTTAAATTCCTGCCTTGGGCCTGGCCCTGACGCTGTGGGTTCGCTGGTTCTGGTTCCGGTTGCCAATGATGGTCATAAAAAAATTGACTTTATAAGCTGCGTTTTGCAATCCACATCCTTGTGCCAAACATTTGTATGGCCTGTTGCGTATTATCACGCCCAGGATTAGGAGTTGTTTCAATATTCTTTATTTCGTTTGCGGGTTTCGCAATTATTGGCAAATTTTGGCCAATTTTCGTTACCTGTCTCAGTGGTTATGCAATGTAAAATGGGCGGTGGTGGGGTGCTTTAGAGGGAAATAAAATATCAGTCAACAGTGGACCAGGTTGCATATGATTTGATTTAGTTTAGCTATTGCATCATTAAGAAGATTTTACTCAGAATCTTCTACGCAAAGATAGCTTTCTTTTAAGAATTTGTATTTAATTTTCGCAGGTTGGATATTTGATGTCCTCTCGCTTAAGTACAGAAATCTTGCAAGAGCAAGCGATTGTTGTGAAACCTTTCGTATAAAGGGCATATCATAAAGTCTTCTTAAAAAGATTGGATTTTACTTTGTTTACCCGTTGCTCGTAGAGTAAAAAGGGTTTACTAAAGTCGTGCAAATGTATTATATATAACAGGCAGAAGGAAGCATCTCCGACCCTATAAACTATATATATTCTTGATCAATATGTAGTGTGTGTGGCCAATATCTACAAATTCACAAATTTTGATAAAGATCGAATAATAAATGGCTGCTTTATACAGGTTATTAAAAACGTTGCATACTTAGTTGAGCCGAATGCGCTGTTTGCTTACATAGTGTTGAAACATATGGAAGGTTATAAAAAGCCCTTCTCCTAAGTAACGGGTATATCGAAGACGGGCAGGGCCGACTTAACTTAACTTAAGCTCTCGTTTCAATTGCATTTAAGCGATCAATATCTAAACAAACCCGTTGGCAGTGTGACCATACTTTATAAAGGTTTCTCAAATCAGGCCACACTGGGCCAAAACCAAAACGTTGGCTATTTTTAGCATTTTGATTTTGGATATTTCTTTGTTGAAGTGTTCACTAAGCTTTAGGAAAGTCAAATTTTCAAAAACGGCGATGCCAATTCCATTGATGAGCTTCAGACCTGGATCATTTAATTTTCAGCATATTCACGTTTGAGAGACAGCAGCATATTCACTTATTCCATGAGAGACTGCAGTTGAGTCGGCATTTGATAGTTACAGACTGATGCTGCTTTGTGGTGTTGGGTGTTCCTCGAGTCGACTAAAACTTTCCACATAGCATGACAATTAAATTTCTATGATATAAATCTAACCATAAAGCAAAATAATAACTGATTTTAAATTGTTGTTTGATTGGAATATGGGCTAACTTAATTTTGAATCAGTGGAGCTTTTGTTTTAAGATTGACAGATCTTTCTCTTGAGCTTAATGATGGGCTTCTGACACAAGAGCGAACATTCTTGCTTTTTGACAATGCACTGTGCTTTTGACATTTTTATTACATATGGATGCACAACATAGATTTAGAAGCGATAATATGGCTAATATAATAAGCGATCTATATAACAAATGGACTACAATCTGGGTATAAACAATTATTTCGGCGATAATTTTGAGACCAAGACACTAGCATTAGCACTATTTTCAAGGCCCGATGCGAGATGCTGCAGCTGGGTTACAAACCCCACATAAGAGATGATCACTGCACCCTCTGCCACCTAAACAAGAGAGAAGACGTACTGCATTTTATTGCTATATGTCGGATTTTGTAGGAGATAAGGTCTCACTACTTTGGAACCAATACTTTGGCAGCAGAATCGGCCGTCGATCTACTTAATGGTCGTTGCTTGGACTATTCTCAAGCGAGATTATTACCTACAGGCATGATATAACAGCAGGAGATTTATAAATTAAACTTTTATAACCAAATTATAAATTAAATAATTAATTTTTATACTGTAAATCATATTTAAGAAAGGCTTACGGCATTGTCAAGCAAAACAATTATTAAAACAAACCCTACTACTACACTCAGAAAAAAACCCAAGAACTTTGTACTTGAATTAGGTACAAACGGTGTCAATAGTACGGTAAGTACGAAAATTCTTGATTTAAGTACAAAATTCTTATATCAAGTACGATTTTTTCAATCCCGAAATACTTGATTTTAAACTGTTCTGGGTTATATTAAGTATGTTTTGAATTATTGAAATATTTTAAATCATACATTAAGCTTATAATGGTCTTAAGTCAAGCCCGATTATATTTCAAAATAAGTACAAAACATTTGTTCATAAAGTGTGTAATTTCTATTGCCATCCCAAAAACATTCTAAGAAGAATATAAGAGTATTTCAAACAAGTAAAAAATGCTCATACAGAAATTATATTCCCACTTTAGTCTTGAACGACAAATGAAGTATTCAAGACCCATAACCAAAGAGCAAGTACGAGCTACTGTAGCTCAGAAATTTACCATCACTTCATTACAAAAGTGCTGAAGCCTATTGGGAATTTTAAGAACAGACTCGCTTAAAAACAATTTATATTTTCTGTTGCGCACTTTGTGGAGTTAGGATAATAAGTCTATTTTGTACTCAATCGAACATATTATGTACTTAAACTAAGAACTTGCTTTTCTAGAATCTTTCATCTTACGGAGAGTACAAAATGTTCTTGAGTCAATAAGGTTTGTTCTCATTTCAATAATATTACCAGTCATATTTCAAGTTTATAATGTTTCGTACTTAATTGAAGTACATCCAAGAACGAATCATGCTTGAAATTTCAAGTACAAAACGGCTTAAATTCTATTCCGTTTGGTCTAGAACGCCGGTAGCCTTTTTTCCTGAGTGTACTAATACTACACTGTGTTCTTGATTTCAGCAAGAAATCTCTTGGATTTGCGTACGTTTAGCACTTGAGTTACTTGGCTTAAATATTAAAAAACTGGATCAAAATTTCATAACTTGAAATTTGCATTCTTATCGAACTTCTGACATTAAATATTATTGATCCAGGTATGAAATTCTCTATAATTTTTCTGAGTGTAGTCAGCTTAGTCAACAACGTTATTTTGTTCACTCATTCATGACAAAGTTCTTTGGATGATGAACACACTCGGAAAAACGAGTGCCTCAGCAAGCAGATCGAGGTTGATCTGTTATCAAGAAAACCTTTAAAATAAACTGTGAGAATTATATATGAGGGAAAATTAATTAAGTCTTTAAGCAACCCTGCTGATTTGGGCTGTGCTGATTTAGACCTGAGCAGTAGGAATAATTTCATAATTTCATGACTGAATTCAGGCATGTTTCAGTACTTCCCTTGAAGCTCACCCATGAGTTCAGCCCTGAAATCATGCCTAAAATCAGCAGAGGTCCATGTCCTAGTAGGACATGCATGTGTTAAATTCATGGCTGAAACTCATATAAAGGATGCCATGTATTCGGTACCAGCGCTTCCATTTCAGGGCTGATTCAGCTTCGATTCAGGTCTGAGTGGAACTGAAGGGAATTTTGTATCTCCGTTGCACTACACTCAGAAAACATTTGCACCGAAAACTAGAAATTCTTCTAGGAAATCCGTCCTAAGGCGATTCACCCTAAAATTAAAGAAAAATACTCCATAAATGAGAAAAAGTTTTCTTAATTTTAGGGTGTATCGCCGGACGGATTAGGACGGATTTTATAGGAGAATTTTTTAATTTCCAAGTCGAATTTTTTTATGAGTGTAACACTGTTTCGGTACTTTTTTAGACAATCCATGGGAATCCTAAAAATTCTTGATTAAATCTAATAAAACTCACTTTTCTATTCATTTGAGCATGCCCAAAGCAACACTTGGGCGAGCCCCAGAGCACAGTGCACCGCTGTGCCACACGGCATGTGCCAAAAGGCTCCTTTGAGCTGGTTAGAGTTCGATTTTGATTCGCGTCCTTTGGCCAATATCTACGCCCACTGTGGCCCAAAAAAAGCCTTATCGTTGCACCTTTCCATTATGTGCAATTGGCTTGTGGGTGCATCTGTTTTGGCTTTACCGAAACATCATGCTGTGCCATCTTTTTTTCCCTTTGTTTATACATTTCTAATTTGTTGCTGCTGCTGCTGCCTGTCTGTTCTCTCTACACTTTGTTGTTTTTCTTGCAGTTTTCGATTCAATTTTCAAGTGCCCCTCGAATGCATTATTTATGCGCCTCGTTCGGCAATGTGCTAGAAATCCACTTGGCGTCCCCATCAGCTTTTATCATCATGTGGCGAAAGCTGCCGCTGGCTAACTCCCCTCTTGGCTATGTGGAGCAATGGCTTCATTTCCAATGACATTTGTTGTTGATGCTCTGCGGGATGGGCAAACTTTTTTTTTTATGGCCTTTTGGCCATACCCAAAATGGCAAGAGAACGAGCGAGCGAGCCTGGCATACAGAGTTGCTGTTGTTTTGACATTTTAATTGGCCGACAACTGTTTGATGGCCATTGGCCAATGACACTTTAATGTCACAATTTACGTAAGTTTTAATTGCCATCGGAAATGGGTTGGTTTTTTTTTTGGAATTATGACAGCAAAGATATTAAGCGGGTAGTTTGTTAGGCTAGATCCCATAAACTAGATTGATAACTAAGAAAAGACCTTTCTTTGCCAGGATTTCCAACCCAAACGCCATATTTGCTGAACCCAATTTTTCCGTTTGGTTAAACAAATACTTTAGACATTCTAAGATCTGACATACATCCTTAAGATTTTGTAAAATCTGTTAGACAGTTTGTTACAGAGTCTTAGAATCTGCGAAGAGAAGCATACGAGCCGATTTTGTCAAGAAGAACGAAGCCAAAAAGTGTGAAAATAAAGCGATGCAAATTAGCTCTGACCTGTCCACATCAGCTGCTGTCCTGCTTCTGAAAGCAATCAGGGCGCTAGTTGCTCTCTTGGCCCAAGCCACGGCAAGCGCTCGGCTTATACCGCTGTGAGTAGCGAAATGTTTTAGACACCTGCGGGCCAGGCGTGGCTATGACTGCTCTAAACTCTTTAATGGCATTGAAGAGGATTCTAATATTATATTTTAGACATCTTATCAATGTAAACAAGCTAAAGCTACACCCTTTCTGTCTGATCCAAGAAGAGCACAAAAAAAGATAGATCAAATCAGCCTTCTTCTTGGGCCTGACACTTTAGTAAATTCCTTTTCTATTATACCTAAGAATAACATGGGATAAATCAATACCTTGGCCAAAAACCTTGAACTTTTAACTTTTATACTAATGATCAATTTTGGCTCGAACCTAAAAACCTGACCCTGTTAAAAATCACCCAATAACTGAAGGCCCTAAGCAGCCTTTAAGTTATAAAAGGCTGTCTTTCTTTAAGGGCCAAATTGTCATGCATGCAAAATAAATGTAGTTAAAAGTTTCCTTCTAATACTAATAAATGACTTGCACCAATCGGAAAACACTTTTTGTCCCATTTAAACTAGCTCATACACATGGTTTTGTCATTTTAAAATTTTGGCAACGATACCAAGATCATCGGAGTACGTTGAATGAAATAAAGAAGTTCTAACCAGGGATCGCAGGATGAATGGAAAAAAACCAATCCGAAAATAGGAACCTATTTTATACAGAGCAGAGTCAAACATAATATTTTAAAATTTTTGCAATTCGCATAAAAGAACTTTATTTTATATTACATTTTTGATTTGAAAATAGAAATTGTGATATAACCATTATAATTTGATGTTAAACTGCAAGATTTAAGCTGAATCCGCCCTTATGAGCTCATTGCAAAATTAACACTTGGACTGGAATGAACACATAGCTCTGGACTTGTCCAATTCATAAACTCACGTAATTAACTTGTCTGCTCTGCCACGCATTAAGTTTCAAAAAGCCTCGCTAGCCTCAAAAACCTCCAAGTTAAGCATTGCCCCTGCAGAGGATGACTTATCCTTCATTTTAATACCCATGCAAAGTGTATTATAATTTTGCCCAGATGTTTGCAAAGCATAGAAATATTCATTTCCAAACCCATAAACTGTATATATTCTTGATCAGGGTGGCAACTGAGCCATGTCCGTCCGTCTGTCCGTCTGTATGTCTGTCTGTTTCTACGCGAACTAGTCTTTCGGTTTTAGATGACTCAGATGACTATATCTCATAGCTCCCATAGGAACAATCGGTTGGAAAACTGGTTTTAGTACACTCAGAAAACATTCGCCCCGAAAACTAGAAATTCTCCCATGAAATCCGTCCTAAGGCGATTCACCCTAAAATTAAGAAAAATATTTTCTCATTAATGAAAAATTTTCTAAGTTTCAGAAATTTTTTTCCATAAATGAGAAAAATTTTTCTTGATTTTAGGGTGAATCGCCTTAGGACGGATTTAATACGAGAATTTCTAATTTCCAGGTTTAGTAAATTCCTTTGAAAAACTTTTTTCATTTCAATAGAAACGTTTCCAAATTTCGTAGGTTTTTTATGTTTTTGTCAAATTTTACCAAGTTTTATTAGAATCGGACAATTATATGGTATAGCTGCCATACAAAAGATAGGTCTGAAAAACAGTCTTAGTTAGAATGGTAGCATTCTGCAATTTTGAATTTGTTTGTTTCACATGCTTTCACATAATTTCACAAATTTTTGGCCAAATCGGATGACTATATCATATAGCTCCCATACGAACGATCGGTCGAAAAATGGGAAAACGAGTATTTTTGAAAATATTTAAGCTAGCACTTGCAAGGGTATTAAAACTTCGGCACAGACGAAGTTAGCTTAGCTGTGTCGTCTATATATAAAATTATTTTAGCCTTCCCACAGTGGGACTTGAACTTCGTATTCTGTCTGTGACCCAATCCAACTCAAAAACATGTAAGAAAGTCGTTCAAGCCCGACTATAACATACTCTGTGCCTCACAAAGTTTGTAAGTGCTGTTTCGGCTGCCCAGCATAAATGTTTGTTTGACAATTGTACATACGATCTCAACCATTCGTTCGGAGGATCAATAAATAATACTGAAAGCTAAATATGTGCAGAAGGTAAAAACCTTTCCTTAAAATTGCGACCGACATGATCTGCCTGAAATTATAAGAAGTTTTTGTCCCCATACAAGGCGAATCTCTACCATCTCTGAGATCTGTGCGTTCATAATGAAATAGAGACGGACATGGCTATATCGACTCGGCTGTTGATGCTGACCAAGAATATATATACTTTTTGTGGTCGGAGATGTTTTCTACTGGCTGCTGCATACTTTTGCACAAACTTTATATACCCTAGTACAGAGTATAATTACAGCTTCAGGGGCTTAAAAGGTAAAAAAAATAATCAGTATTATGGCAAAAAACATATGGGAAACCTTGTTCGATCTTTACTATAAGTCTTTTAAGGACAAGTAATGAACCTAATTCAGGGAATCATATATCACACTTTTACTAAAATTTTAGTCCTACGATTTTTTAGTATAAATATAAATCAGGAAATAAATTTTATATATTATATTATTTTTACTAAAAAAATATAACATGAAAATTGTTTTAAGTAAAACTTGAAAAATAATGTTTATTTCCCATTATTTATTTTAAATTAAGATTTAAGACTTATTTCTGATTTTGATGGAAAAATGTAGTAAATAGTCCTAAAGCAGTAATTATGTTTTGAAAAAATTTAGTCGGTATTATCACTGGTTCTAACTATAACTTTAGGTTTGCTCTCCCAACAGCACATAGGCAGTTGACAAAGAGAGTAAAGATATACTCTGTTCAGCCTCTCACTTTCGTTCAAATTTGTCGAATTCGTGTTAGGTTCAGTGCGTAGGGAAAAAAAAGGATATTACAAAATATTTTTTGGTTAATTTCCCGCATTGATTTGAACTGGATATGTCTAAATTATCCTTTTAAGCATCCAACGGAGCTAAAAATCATAAAAAAAAAAAAAATGATAAATTATTCTCCTTTAGATGATTTTCAGCACAGTTGGATGATTAAAAGAATATTACAAACAAATCCTATTCAAGTGGATCTTTTTTTGGATCTTTTTTTTTTGTGTTGTTATTGTTTGAAATCGATGGAATAAATCGGCCTTTCAATTCTAGTCTGTTGTCGATAACCTTGTATTTGTATCAAATTCGAGTTTATTAAAGTGTAAACGGAAACAAGACAGATATATTTGTTAGTGTTAGTAACAATTGAGTAAATTAGAGCAAAATTCAACAGTTTTGAAATCAAATATTTCACACCTTCGATAGGAAATCTAAAGATATTTAAATGTATACAGTTTGCAAACGAATGTGTTTCAAAATGTCTTAATATCAAATCACATAGCCAATCATCACAAAAACATCTAATTGGTTCGGTCCAAGGAATCCAATCAATTTGTTTCGCTTATTTAAAATTCCATAAATTAAGTAAAACTAACCACAGGGTTAATGAAAATTTATGTCTTCATCGACGGCAGCAAAAAAGCAGCAGCAGCATCAGCAGCAGAGACATGCGTTTTTCATATCTAATTAAATAAACAAAGCCACTGCCAAATCGTTGGTTAATATCATTAAAATCAATAAAATAAACAACTAATTTGATAAACCGACAGCTGACTGTGAAAATAAACAGCAACCGAAATGAATGAGAAATTGCATTTCAGCCAAAACCAATTGCAATTGGCCAACACGTTCAGCTTGCGGGATCCAATGAGCTTTTTGTGCAGGCACAGGCGCAGGGTTGACGCCCCCCCAACACCCACCACCGCAAAACCAGTTTGGTTCAAAAGCCATCCAATTGGATTGCCCAGCCGAAGGCTGGTTGTACCATTCGCTCTTACACTAGAGCAGCCATTTTCTATAGGCCATCTCTGTTGCACCATCCAGTCCCAATCGCATGCTAAGCAAATACACCACAGCGTGGTGAGTTTTCGCGGCTGGAGTGTATGGCCGACTCTTTCACTCCAGCAGACGTTTCATATTCCATTTTGTCTCGCACACACACGCGCACACGATCGCCGCACGAACTCGAATGTCGTGCGGCGACAAGTTAGAATTTCAGGAGCCTGCCGCTGAGCACATTTCAGTCCTGCTGCGCATCTTGCAACGTCAAGTCTAGCGGTGTGTTGTTTGTAGCATATCGTTTCGTGCGGGAGTCGTTCAATTAGCAAAAGGCGCGCGAGTGTTTCACAAAAAATATTTTACCAAATTTAAAAAGAAGAAATAGAAATTGCATTTATACAGAAAGCTAGCAACAAAAAGCTTAGTGACGTGTCCAGAGTGTGTCTAGTGATGGGCTTTGGCCTAGAAGAGTTTTGAAACTTCTCTGAAAGAAACAAACAAACTAAAATCAAACTTAAAACAAACAAAACTTGTAGCAAAAATGATGATGAATGCGTTTATAGAGCCGGCCCAGCATCATTTGGCCAGTTATGGGCTACGCATGTCACCCAATCATCCCCAGCAACAGCCACTGGAAATGAATGGCAATGACCAGCAGCAACAGCAACAGCAGCAGCAACAGCAGCAACAACAGCAGCAACAGCAACAGCAGCAGCAGCAACAGCAACAACAGCAGCAACAGCAACTGGAGGGCAGCACGGACTCGGCCGCTTCCAGCTCGGTTGCCTATCAAAATTCCACCTACGGCCACTTCAATTCCTATGCCTCACGTGACTTCCTCCTGGGACGCCGTGATACCGACTATGTGGCCGCCGCTGCCGCCGCCAGCAACACCAGCCAATCCTCGGCAGCTGTGGCTGCCGCCGATTCCATGCTCTTCTCTAGCTTTCCCGCCCAGGCAGCCGCCGAGCTGAGCTCCACCTTTGGCCAGCATCCGTTTCATAGTCATCATCATCATCATGCTGCCGCCGCTCATCACCAGCATCAAATGCGCATGGGCATGGCCGATTATGCCACCCATCCGTATCAGCATCATGGCCAATTTCCGTCGGTACATGCGGCCGCTGCCCATCATCATGCCGCCGCCGCTGCCGCCCATCATCCGCATCATGCCATGTCGGCAATGCATCCGGCCGGAGCTGGTGCCTTTTTGCGGTATATGCGCCATCAGCCCGCCTCCGCCACGTCCAGCATTAAGCAGGAGATGCAATGCCTGTGGATAGATCCCGATCAGCCGGGCATGATACAATCCGCTGGCGGACGCAAGACCTGCAACAAAATCTTTCACTCCATGCACGAGATTGTCACCCATTTGACGGTGGAGCATGTGGGAGGACCGGAGTGTACGACACATGCCTGCTTTTGGATTGGTTGCTCGCGCAATGGTCGTCCCTTCAAGGCCAAATACAAATTGGTCAATCACATACGCGTCCATACGGGCGAAAAACCCTTTGCCTGTCCACATCCTGGATGTGGCAAGGTGTTTGCTCGCAGCGAGAATCTCAAAATACACAAGAGAACGCACACGGGTAAGTTCATGGGAACGACATGTGGATGGAGTGAGGTTTTAGTGGGTTTAACCCTTCTTCTATTTATTTTCTTGGGTAAATCCGTTTTTGGTTAAGGGGCGTGCGTGGCGAAAAGTCGGTGCAACGCCCACACTACCTGGCTTAAGCCCAAGGCGTTTAATGACACCTGTATGGTGTGTGTATGTACAATGTACATCCAGCATGCAAATCCTTTTGCTCAAGTTGTTTGTCCCACAGCATCTTAACCGGCTTGACTTTGACTTGACTTGACTCTATGTATGCTGTGTGAAGACTGTATTCTTTTATGAGAAGAATACGCTTAGTATTGATATAGATTTGGGTTAGTTCTTTGAACTTCTGTCTATCTTTTGATATTACACAAAGATGAGCCAATCAACGTTAGAGTGTTGCCTAACCCTAAAACGTCCTTCTTCTTCGAACATCAAAATAGGCAAGTCCTTTCAGTTTAAATTTTACTTTCGCTGTTTTAAAACAGACTAAAAAGCTGTTACGCAGCCTTCATCTTCGTAGTACAGCAAATATCCATGATAAAGCTTGAATTTCGATACTTTTACAGATTTTGTGGATTAGGAATTGTTAAAACACTTTGCTGTTGAGTCTCATTTCCAGAAAGAAAATCTTATTCAATTATTTTAACCATTTGAAAAGAATAAACAGACTTGATTTGTTATTTTGTACCCAAATGACAGAAGTTCTAGATAAATGATAATGATTTCTTCATTGAATTTGGACTTTACAAGCTTATTTGAAATCACATTGTTCATTTAGTTGTTACAAAGTAAGTTCCAAAATATGTTACTGAAAAAATTCGAGCTATAAACTCGATCTTTAAAAACTTTAACTGATTACGAACTTTGGTTTGTAGTTCCCAGTAGAACTTGTGCTTGTTTCTTCCTAAAGCAAATGCTTTAAAACAATTTTAAAATTCTTTCTTGAATTCGTAAAAATTTATTTTAAGTTCGGATCAGTACTTGAAACTTTTAAAATATCAAATTTTAGGTTATATGAAATAAACCAATGTAATTCATAACTAAATGTATTCCGGTTCGCTTGTGGTGTAGCGTGTAGTGTGTGTGTGTTCGTGGCTTTGAGTTCGCCTAGGGCTGGAAATATTGTTTGTTTTAAAAGTAACACAACCGGTCGCCTTCACTAGCTGTTGGCGCCAGCTTGAAAAAACTTCTCAAGCTTTGCAGTTCTGACTCGGCGTTAAACTGTAAGAATATTAAAGTCTTACTTGAAAAAATATTAAAACATACCCATTCCAAATGGATACCGCTATCATCAAATGGTATTTTTTAATATCCTTGTCTATTCTCTGTCTATTACCACCAAAAATTTTGATGGTTCATTTAATCTTGTGCGTTTGACACAAAATATTGGGGTCTATTGTTTTCAATAACGGATTGACCAACCTCTTCAGTTTATTTGAGACATAATTAAGTCCGTTTATCTGGATTTAAATCGAATGTCTATATTTTGGTTAAGTCTATATTATGGGAAACACACAGAAGTTTCTATACAGTCAAAGAAAGTTTTCGGAAAATAAGATCCAAATCGATCTCAGATTCAGTTAACCAGTTAAAAATAATGTTATTCTGAATATTTTATTGGTGTTGAAACATTTTAGTATGTCAAAATTCATTAATTTTTTTGGTTTTTTTTATTGTAAATCATTTGGTGCTTGACTTAGATACTTTAACTTTTAGTCACAATTTTTGTTGGCGAGTCAGAGTATCTTTGAATTCGCAGCTCAATGAATTTGATTTGGATGAAATAGCTCAAATTTAAATTAATGAATAATTTGTGAAAATTTTTGAATGTATCTTAACGACACTCCCGCTTGCTGTATACAAACAATTCTGCAAGTTGTTACCATTGCCATTTAAGAACGATATATATTTAGGAATTTTGCTCTCAAAATTGGAGTCATTCTGGGTCTTGTTGGGCAAGGGAGTGAGTAAGAATTGGTGTGCGATGAGAGCAAGCAAAGTACTTTATGGATCTAGAAGTTCAGTATCAAACATTATCATTCTTACCGTACTTCTGACATCAAATATTTTATATATAAATATAATGGGGGGGTTCCAAAAATCTGCAGTGATTTTCATATAAAAAGTTCCATTTCGAAATATAACTGCTTGCCTTTCTTTGTGAAATATCAACCGTATCTAATGAAAAGCTTAAACCGATTGCTTAAGGCCAAGTAATATACCAGCTATAATTATTTTGTCCCTTTACTTACAACGTACTCCAGTTTATTTCTAGACCTAATCGTTTATGCGATTATTTCTAAAGATTTCTGGGACACATCCGTATTATAATGTATTTTTCTTTGCAATTGTGATAAGAAATTAAGCATACTACCCATGTTCCGATATATGATATACATTTCTCATTTTCTTTTGTTTCAAAATATTACAAACAAATGTTATTTCAATTCTTATTCGATGAAACATGGCACTGAGTGCACCAGATTGATACAGTGTCTGCGCCTTATGCCAAATTTTTGGGTCTTGAAACATCAAATTTAGCTGCTGTTTCGTTTTTACTTCCTCTGTGCGATTTGCTGCCCATTTTTGGCTGTGGCATGAATTGTAGAATTCTGATTCTCTATTCGTATTGCTGACAACTGCTGAGTTTTGAAGTCTCGGCGTTGGCTTCCCACAGTTAGGTCCTCAAAATTCTTCCAAGTTATTCTTAGCTTTTGCCCAGGAATAACCGAAAATTGACGTCAAGAATACCAAAGCCAACCATGCAGATAGATAAAGATTTTGATAAAGGCTTTAACATAATAGTATACTAAATCCAAATCCAGTTGATATTAGCCTTCACCATTCATAATCTAGGCGAATTTCTGAAATATATATCACATTTTGTAATGGTATCTCCATATGCAAGATCTTATAAGTAGTATTCGAAAGAGAGGCTAAGACTATAGTTAAAGAGGAGCGCTACATTAATGGGACCGCTGTACACAGAGAAAAAAAATTATACAAAAATATTTATGAAATGATTGTGTTAACCATTTGGAATGGATGTGTTTTAATAATCATTTTTGGTTTTTAAAATATCCTTTTACAATTAAATTGACCTTAGACAGTCATGCTAAGGAGCTTGAAATCATCCAAAGAATTTGAAAAATGTTTATTTTAATATAAAAAGGGGACATTTAAAAATCTTCATTTCAAATAAATCTTCTTGGACCTTCTTTAAATGTATAAGGGAAATTTTAAAACCCAAATGCTTTCTTATAAATGAACTCCCTAGCCGAATAGAGAGTATTAGTAAAGGCAAATGGATCCTTAAAAAATTTGTAAATACTATGTATATCTCAATTTATGAACTTTTAAATGAGCCTAATGTTTCTTTTGCTTCTGTGAAGCTTTAAAAAGCTTACAAAAAATATCACGAGTTGAGTATATAACTCTGCTCTGTAATCCCGTCGGCGAATATTTCGCAAATCTTTGGTCAATGCTCGTGATTCGTTTGAATTGTTGATTTCGAATATTTAGCGAATGTTTTGCTAAAGCTTGTGCTTTTTGTTTGGTTGCAAACACTCGTTTGTAGTCCCGCCGGCGAATACTTAGCTAACCTTTTGTTAAAACTTGCTGTTCTTTTCAAAAACGTACCTTATACCCAATACTTTTCGAACATTTAGTGAACGTTCTTCAAATGCTCGTCTTTTGCTTAACGGAAGTAGACTTAAGTTAAGCATAACATTTTTTTGGTTTATAAGAAGAAAGAAGTGCAACTGACGTCGTATTACAAACATATTAGTTTATGATTGTAACATTCAATGATAAAGAAAACAAAGAAACACTTATGAGGTTGAGGTATCAGATAATAAGTGGAAAGTTAATTGCTATCCAGCATTGGTTGGAGTTACGAAGTGTTTTGATATACCACTAAAAAAACTCATCAAAATCTCAATTTTACTCAATCCCCGCTTGAACTTTTAACGTGGTTCGTCTTATTGGAGTTTTTTTAATGCCGGGGGATAAACACACATCTCTTCATAGTCATCTTCATTTTGTAACAATTGTTTATATACGCTATAAAAACCTCACTTATCATCATCACCTCATCTCCACTCCTCCCTTCCACCCACCAAATTCCCCACCATTCAAACAGCCAACACCAAAAACCAGCTCATAAATAACCCAATGCAAAGATTTTTGCATAAACTAAATCAAAAGTTTAATGTAGCATGGCAAAGACCTCCCCCATAAATTGAAACCCGCCCAAAAAATGACAAAGACCCCGATAAACACAACTCGCTGAAATGTGAATTTTCTGCTGATTTTACCCCAGTTTCGATTTTATGTGTATGGAATTTCGAGTGCGGGGCACGAAGTGGCTAGAAGTATTTCCGTGCGATTACAAACGGAAGTTTTGACACGTGTCAACACACACACACACACACACACACACACACACCCAATGCGAGTGTGTTTGAGTTTTGTGTCAATGTAATAAAAACAAAACACCAAACGAAATGATGCTGATTGAATTTTGATTTATACAAGTGGTGGTGCAAGTCAAGTGGCTTAGTGGAAAGGTTAAAGGCCCTGTAAACTCTAATGAAGTTGTGCGTCGGTCAGTTCAAAACAGAAAATGAGAACAACAAATCACAAAAAGAAACCTCATCTATAACTCTGGTAATTTGTAGCCTAACCAATCAAACAATTTCTGCCCAATCATCGCATTGAACCAAAATGAAATTAGTCAAAAATAAAATGCACAAGATGATTGTTTGTCTGTACAATATGGCGGCTTTTTTTTTTTTTTAAGAAAAAACCCATACATTTTAATTACCTTTCAATGAGTTTGCAGAAGAAAACAACAAAAAATTTATTTTTATAATAGAAATTTCAAGCTCATTAAATTTGGGTAGCGGGGGAGGGTAGAGATTTGTAGAAGAGAGAAATTATAAGCAAGCCATATGAGTTTCAGAAAACGTTTTTCTGTTCCAGATTGGAGAAGCTTTAGTGGTAGGGTTTTGGGTTCAAGAGTAATTGATTAAACCAAATCCGTTCTTAGCTACGTTCGTGCATCAGTTTCGTGCATCACTTTCGTGCATCAAAATTAAAACTACTCCGGTTCAATTTCAGTTAAATCTCTGCAGCCCTATTTGAAATATATTTAGGTTGAATTTATATAAATACCAGTATTTATGGTCATAACACAAATCCCCCCAACTACAAAATGAAAAACTTGTTAAAGCCCACGCTTATAAACAGAAAAAAATGTATATATATATAAATATATATATGTATACACATTTATATAATGGAAAGCTAAAATTAAAGCAAACAAAATGCGTAAAATATGCCAAGCAATATAAAACGCCATTTTGTGGATTGGCTCTGGTTTGGTGGTGTACGTGAGCAGGATTGTTGCTGTTGGTGTTGCTGTTGTTGTCTAGCGGCGGCTCCTGCCTGCTGTCTCTGGTTTTAATAAACGAAGGCTGCTGCGCCTGCCAAACAAGGATAATACTTTACACGCCCCATCTAGACCAGACCAAAAACCTCATATTGTTGTTGTTGCTACTTTTTTTTTTATTTTGGATTTTCGTTTTTGTTGTTGTTTCCTTTTGGCATTTTCATTATGCTTTCATTTTGTGTGGGGCTTTATTAAAACGAGTGGCGCAATTTTAGAGCAATTATTTATTCTTTGTGCGCTGCGCTCTGTCTCCCTCACTCGCATTGTATTTGATGTGCTTGTTTAATTGATTTTAATGTTGATACAAGCTTGGGCTATTAAGCCACAAAAAGCTGGGTCTTAGAAACTGCAGTTGGAAGTGAAGGCAAGAAGCAATTGCGTGTTTGGTTACACACACATTAAAAGGCAATTGACTTTGTTTGAGCTGATAGAGCTGCTTTAATTTTACGCAAATGCTGTTTTATGATTGATGCTTTTTCATATTACTCTTGTGCGGAGTTACAAAACATACGCACACACACACACACTATCATCTACTTTCAAAATACAAAAACCATTTTCTAATTTCTTGAAATTCACCTTTAATTAATTTAAAGAAAATTTCGTGTTTTTTTAGACGGTGTTTACTTCAATTTAAAAGCGCGAACGAAACGCGAAAATTTTGATTTTTTTTAAGAAAGTTATTTCACAAATTTCGAAATTCGGCTTAATTTTTCGATATGTTCCAAAATGTTTCCCCTAAAGCCTTCTTCAGTTAAGGGTGATTTTGCGCAGGAATCAAGAAAAAAAATAGAGAAAAGTTAACTACGGCTCGGCCGAAGTTTGTATACTTTTGCAGCACGTTTTCTAACTAATTTGAAGGACATATCCACTGAAAACAAACAAGTTTTTTTTCCAATCAGACTACTTTTCTGACTCTACTTTTGTATGACAGCTATACTATATAGATGTCCGATTTCGTCAAAATTTTGGCAGATTTATGGAGAAGCATTCAAAAATGGTAAAGTATGTAAAAAAGAAAAAGTTTTCTTAATTTTAGGGTGAATCGCCATAGGACGGATTTTATAGGAGAATTTCTAATTTCCAGGGCATATTTTTTTATGAGTGTAGTTTTAGAGATAGCATAGAAACAGACGGACGACTATTACGACTCAGCTCGTCATGCTGATCAAGAATATATATACTTTATGTGGTCGAAAATGCTTCCTTCTATGCGCTACAAACATCTGGACAATTTCAATATACCCTCTGCAAGGGTATAAAAAGATTATCTTGGATTCCTAAAATGGGGTCACAATCTTTAATGTGAGTAAGGCGCCCTAGTTTTAGAAAAGAACATTTCTGAAATTTAGAAAAACTCTTTAGAAATTCGACCTTAAATATAAAAAAACATATTTAGAAACTTGCCTTACAATTTAGGAAAATATATAAAAACAAATCTAGCAATTCTCAAGATCGAATTCCCTGCTTTCGGAATATAAAACGGACTGCTGATTGCTTCGAAATTCCTGCTTAGGCATATAAAGAAGGCATTAAGCATTTGACTGCATTCTTTACTGTGACTTACGCGAGTGAGTCGAATACATGATACAAAAATAAAGGTAAGGCGACGTCAGTGTGAGTTCTCTGCAAAGTATCTTCACGTTCAATGCGGCGCGTACTCTTGGAGCGTAAGCTTTTGGCAAAAGTACTCATCACACTGACGCCGCCTACCCTTTATTGTTGTATCATGGTCGAATACGTGTTAAAGTTTCTTAAATGTCCCGAGTTCAAGTCACAGAGAAGGTAGAGTTTAGAAAATAAAATAAAATAAAATCAGAAAGAAGACTTTAGTAAACCATCTGAAAGAAACTATCCTATCAAAATAATATATAAATGGTTGTACGCGGCTTAGAGTCGTGTTCTTCTTCTGCCTCTGCTCACCCTCACTCCCTTCCCTATTTAATAGTTAGAAAATATTTTTTTTCTAAAATTTAGAAATAGTTTTCTAACTTCTAATGAATATTCTTACTAATAGCTAGAAAATATTTTCTTAAATTTAGAGTCTCAGAAAAAAAAATATCAATATCATCTATTTCGTTCATTTGCTTTCAATAAGTTAGAAAATTTGATTGTGCACCGCCTGGCATTGCATTTAAATAAAAAAACGAACCGCCTATTTGGTAATGCACTGGGCGCTAACATCAAGATGACAAAGTTTGTTTTCAAATGTCTTCATTTGATATAATTCTTCATGAAAGAAGTTTCAATCCCATAGTCAAGGTAATGATGGTGAATATCAGCGATGAATGCTAATTCACCAAGACCACACAAAAAACACATTACTTCACGAAATAACTCAAACAAGCAACCAACCAATGAACAAATTACAGATTCGTACGCAAAATTTTCAACTTGCGGCATTCAGATCAAGAACACAAATATATCCAATTTAACTCTTTTGGAGATTCACCTGACTTAGGAGATGTGCTATATTGTTGTATAGTACAACGAAAATAGAAATAGTCCAACAATTGCAGCAAATTTTAAACGAACACAATGAGCTCATTAAACTGTTAACAGCTTCGTTGAAACAGATGACATCCAATGATCACAGCATTGACATAGGAGTGAACAAAAGACCAGCAGGAACTCATAAACAAATATGTGAAATCGCTTAAAGGAAATTTGCAAAATTGTCATCTAAGTTAGACTATTATGAAAACGGGTAAATATGAGGTGAAAATAGATCGGTCCATACAATCCATCCATAGATTTATAATTGACAAAATGTTAAAATGGAAAGGATTATCATGAAGATTAAATAAATTTCCATTTAAGACGGGCCAACGATCGCACTGCTTAGTCAGCTGTTTTAGCTCACATCTTAATTAAGTTATTAAATTATAAATAATAAATAAGGAATATTAGCTAGAAAGTTGATGTCATGGGTAATGCTAAGTCTTAGAACTGGGTTCAGGTATCATTAGTTGATTTGTTTTTTTTTCGCACTTACCCAACCAATTTAAATCAGATGCTTCTTTCTCACAAGCTGGCAGCGCTAAGATTAGTATATCTGAGAAAAGACCTAGCGAAAAGACTAGTCTGAATTTGCAGGATGCATTTCGACACACTGTTGTTTTGTATGGAGTTGATACCCAACGGCAAGGACTAATGGGTAGTTTTAACTTAATTCATTTTCCTGAAGCACAAATCTTTTCGTTCCATGCGAAAACAGTGGTATTCGAACACATACACAGTGGGAAGATCAATTACACTGTCTGTTCTGTTTGTGCCCATTTTTTGGGATAATTCCTGTGCTTGAAGTGGGCTGAATAAATGTTGGAGGTTTGGTTGTAAAGTTTTTGCCTTTAACAAAGCAAAGAAGACACTTTAAGTGATTCCCATATTTTTTCCCTCTCAAAAGTTCATACACATTTCAAATTGTGTGTACAACTCTCCTACATATCCCTCAATTTCCAACCATTTTGGATTGTGTTAACTTTTGCACTTGTCAACCTAAAATGTCTGCAATGGTCAACGTCCAGCCTCCATGTACACAAAATACAATCAACGTTTGTCTGTTTTATGGTTTATTTTTTTTTTTGTTGTTGTTGTATTTTTTGTTGTGTTGGTTTTGCTGTTGGAGTTCCCAGTTGACACCTTGCTTGGAGCAGTTTTTCAGCAGCGTCGACGACGAGCCACCTGAATGGCGTTTATCATTGTATGCGGTTGTTGTTGTGTGTTTTTGTACCATTTTTTTTTTTATATTTTTTTTATTATTTCGTTGTCCTCCTCTAGCAGACCACAAGCAACTTTATTCATTAACACCTACAACAGGCCACAAGGGTTCCAACAAAATGGTGGACTTGACTGCTGGCTGCTGCAAACAACTTTGTGGTTAGTTTTCTGTGTGGATGCTGCTAAAGTGGGATAGTGGTGGGGCAGGCGGACAGGCTCATTATGTTTATGCTGCTCCTTTGGCAAGTGCAGCTAGCCACTTGGTTGTTGTTGTTGATGTTGTTGTTGTGCAATTATGTTGGCGCAAAGTTCAGCATTCAACATTGTTCTCTGGTCTCTCGACCCTCGTCGGTTTGATTAGCTGGCTTCCTGAGAACCACCAGCCATTCAGCTGATACTCGATTTAATTGAGTGCAAGTGTTTTTTTAAATGAGTCTTTTATGGACTTGGTCTCTATGCCACCCCCTTGCACTTATCACTAAAGTGTAAGCAGAGTGAAGTATGAGGCACCTAATTACCAACTTGTTCTAGTACTAACTTTAGCGCCTTTTCACAATATATAATAAAATATTTAACCCTATTCTTGCTTATGAAAGTACAATTAAAAACAAGACAACAATTTAATTCTTACCCCGAATGTAGCACGTGTCTTATCGCTTCTACTTTAATGCCCGTTTGCTTAAGCACTAAAAACCTCCTTAAAACTGAAGAGTCATCATTATTTTTATACCATCTCATAAAAAAAAAGAATTTAGTTTTTACGCAGCCGTCACTTTCACCAGCAACTAACATCAGCTGTGTACAGCTAATTGAACTTGTGCAAAGACACGACGCACATTCCTCTAGAGAGCCGAGTTGGCCAGACCATATACACATAGTGAAAAATTGATCCAATTTAAAGGGACTTAGTTCAATTAAATCCAAGGTTTAAGAGATATCGATGAAGAGATATATTAGATGAGTAACATCGTACAAAAACTACTTCCAATTTTTTCCGTATTAGTCACCCAATTTTTACCTAACTAGTGATATGTAAGTCCATAAACTGAAGATTTAAGACACTTGAAATAGATTATTCTTAAGGGCAGCTACAAGAAATGGTCCACCCATACGCGCGGTTTCGGCATTTTAGTTGTTCGGTGTCAAAAGATTACTGAAGGAGTCCTTAACCAGTAAAATCTTAACAATTAAAACACTAAAATTTCAGTTTTTAGCTTCAATAACTTCTGATATAGCGCTCTAAACCACTTTCCAACCGGCTTTGAGCCTATAAAATATTCAAATTCATAAAAAAAGGGATGTGTAAATTACTTTTGAGATGTGGTTCTGAACCACTATTGAACCGTTTTTAGCGGCTGTTGAACCGGCTTAGGGACTAATGACTCTGTTTTTTTTTACTGATTTATATGAACACACTGTAAAATGGTTTTGAAGCTCGATTCAACGACTAATAAAAAGCAAACAAACATACATAAGCTCACTTTTTTGATATGTATTTAATACTAGCTGAATACCGGCCTTGCCCGGGTCGGCGAACCTCTTCCTCCTCAGCGGTTTCATTTGCTCTGACAGTGAGAGCTCGAGTTCTGAGTCGTCGGAGACGTTCTTCTCGCTCCTCAGCTGCTTCACTTGCTCTGGCAGTGGACGCTCGAGTTCGAACTCCGCTAAGTCGGACATCTTGCTCCTCAGTGGTTTCATTTGCTCTCAAAGTGGAAGCTCGAGTTCTAAGACCTCAGAGACGTACCTCTCGCTCCTCAGCAGTTTCACTTGCTCTGACAGTGGACGCTCGAATTCGAACCCCAATCTGGCGATATTCCCTTTCTTCAGTCGTTTCATTTGCTATTTGAGTTTGCCGTTTTAAAGCTCTTGGAGCACGTTGCCCAATATATGATTATTTTGGAGGCATTGGAGGCAAATTAATCACAAATTTATTTGACAGAAATGGCAAAGTCACTTTTTAAAATCAACACAATCGGATGAAAGGTTAAAGTTTGCAATTTTAGCGGTTTTTGGACCAAGTCACAGACATGAGACATAGCCTATGACAATTTCCTGATCGACATGAACAACATACTGTGAAAAATTTGTGAAGATCGGTTCAGCGGTTTAGACGCCCATAAGGAACAAAGATACAAACATACTTTCAATTTTATATATATGTTTGTATGGATGTATAGATATATAGATAGAATGAAGGAAAGTTAGTAAATGCTCGTTCAAATAAGTTCTGCAAACTTTGTACCATAGTTTAATTGTTTTAATTTTGTTTTGGTTCATTTTGATAGAAATAACTTCATTCTGCTGATAATTTTTGAATGACATCAGTCTCATGATCATAAAGATACAATTATTAGCTGGCCATAGAGATATCTTTTATTTGAAAGTTAATGCAATTTGACTATTTGCCCTAACAAACTAGAACTGATGAGCGTTTTAGGGGTAAAGTACACTACTAAAGTAAGATAATTTGGTTTGAAATGCGACTTCTTATAGTTAAAGGCAATCAAATCTGAAAATTTGGCATTGCCATCTTAAAACAAGTAACAAACACGACTGCTATATACGCTGCACCAGCCAAAGTGTATGCTCAAAATGAATTTTGATGCTGCAGTTGCAACTGAAAGCAGTGCTGCTACTGCGCTGCTGCACTGCACATTATTTTGCTCATAGCTCGTCTCTTGCTCATCAAAACCTTATCAATAGCCTGTCCAGAAGGTACGAGCCATATATCCATAAAACTGCGGGAGATATGGCGATTTTTCTCAATTCCGTGAACAGAAGGGGAGTGGCAAAAATTGAAAATGAAATTGATCAGCCTCATGTCATATCTCTATACATTTCTTACCATTTCTGAGATCTGTTTGCTCAAACGTCTGTATCGACTCAACTGTTGAGCTGCTGCTGGTGATCTAGAGTATATATGTGATTCCTCTGTCTGTTACATACTCTTCCACAAACTTAATATACTGTGGGAACCTTCTGCGCAGAGTATAGAAACATTCCTATGCAAAAAGCGGGATAAGTGTTTTCAAAAGCTTTTCTCATTAATGCTCGGCCGCTGCCGACACAGCAAGAGCTTTCAAGCACATTTATAATAAAGTTTCGTTTAAAGTTCTGCCAAAAATTCTGCTTTCATTGCCGTCCCCAGCATAAAAATCAATAAACTCTCTGACCTTATGGAAAATCAGCAAACTTTCATATATTTAAGGAAAGCAATTTTCACACTGAATAGTGTGCAAATTGACCCAGTGTAGAATGGAGGCCAAGGAAGTCAATTTAGACAAAACTCGAGACAATGTCAGGCAATAATACTGCCTTGAACAACACTGTTAAGTCCTAATTCTATATAATCCATTTTAACATACCAATGTTAACTAACATAACCTTAACCAAAACACTTCAATTGAGAAATCAGAACATTCCCCTTCTCAGGTATTTGCTCTGCTAACACTTTCTGTTATTTCGCCCCGCTTGGCGCCAAAAGCATAATTTTTCAGCAAATTCAAACATTGAGAAATGTTTACTTGGCAAATGTCAATGATTGATGACTTTATTGCGGGTTCAACGATTTTCGAAAAAAAAAAAACAACAACACCAAATACAAGCTGAGACAGTCGAGTATAAAAATAACTTTTGTTGTTTGCTGTTGTTTTTTGCGCACATAAACGGAGTTTGACTGTTTACTTCTCAGAATTTGTTTTTATTTTTTTTTTTTTTTTTTGCCAGAACAATGGGCCAAAGCAACAAACCTGCGATGTGTTCAAACTGATTACCTACACCTACCTGGCCCGCCGGGGTCCTTGATTCTCCTGGCGAGGAATTCATGTGGTGCTGCTGCTCTCCTAAAAACAGAAAATCAATTAGTTACGCTCACAGTGTTCGCCAGCGTTTGCTCTCCCGCTGACGGAATGAGCTCTATGTAAACCTAATGACAAATGCAGTTCTTGGCTCGAGACTGTAGAAATTCGTCATTTAATTGGCTAACCCTCGTGGGCTTGTTTGTCAGGACATGATGTTTGCATTCGTTGCGCTCAATTGAAAAAAGTGTGAGGAAATTTCCATTTGAAGGAGACTTAAGTATACTGCCTGCGTCCTTCAATCACCCACCTATTTAACAAAAAAAGAAAAAGAAGAAAATTCGACCCACCCATCTGCATATTCATTAATAATCCAGCAAATGCAACCATTATAATTAGAGCCACCCTTCAGTAGAACACCCCGCTCCCCCCCCTCTCTCCCGCTCTCTTTCTAACTAACAATACCAGAACCGAAACTTAGATACAATCCACCCGTTACGCTTATCAACCAAGAGGGTTGATGGCATTCAATTCTATTCACAAAATATTAAAAAAAAAAAAAAACTATGCCCTGCATTTTGGAAAATGTCAAAACAATTTAATATATGCTTGTGTCTACCTAAGTGTGTGTGTGTGTGTGTGTGTGTTTGTGTGTGCGTGAGTGTGCGCGGTATTATAATTTCATTACAAAAAAATGAGAAAGAAAAAACACTGCAGGGGGTTAGTTTGCTCAACCCTTCATCCATCTGGTTCTATTAGCTAAATAGCCATTTTGTTTAGCTGTTGCACTGTCTAGCATAGCAACCCTCCCCATGACATAAGCGGCTTTAATCTGAATGCGACTGTTTTGTTGTATTTTGGGTAGCACACATTTTAAATACTTTTCGGCAAGTTTCAAGTTCCAATTCCTAAGCTTAGCCACGCCCATTTGTCATAGAAGTCGCGCTCAAATTAATTAAATTCCTTTGGCAACACAAAAAAAAAGTAGCCGCGTTCTTGTAGACATTCCTTGGCCAGGCAAAATAAAAAAACATAACAAAAATAACAAAAAAAGAAAAAATATATTAAAGAACTGAACGAAAATTTCAACGCATAAAGAACTGATCAGCAGCAGACAAACCATAAAATTAAACTGTCATCTTGCATATTTTTTATATCTGCAAAAAGAAAAAAAAAAAAAAAACACACACACACACTCTAGAAGCAACCGCAACCGCGCTCGACACTGGAGCACCACCGGCACAGGTAGAGGCAGAGGCAAAAGGCAACTGCGGCATTTGGGGTCTGCTCTCTGCTTTTCGAGAATTATGAAAGCCAAGGCCTGACTAATCCTCTAAATCGCGCCAAGGGCCCCACATTGCCCCACTTGTATAAATTAGCTTATGGGAAAAATGAAATCATTATTCATATGGGCAAAAATGTTAAACAGCCAAAAAGAGGAAAAAAGTTTTTAAAAATAACTGAGGGAGACACTGGTACAGAACCAGAAATGGGCTAACCATTAAAGCCATAATGAAGTCGAAATGCTCTTACCACAGAATTGGACTCGATTGTAAATTCATATACAAATTGGAGGCAGAAAGTTTTTGGATGATAAACACATATTCTTTTTAGAATGCTGCTTATTGCCTTGGGACATCTAATGAATACGTTTTATTCTTAAAAAACTTTTACACCCAGTCACCTTCACCAGCTATTGGCGCCAGCTGTAAAGTAACTAGCCATAAAAAAAGCTTCTCAAAGCTCTGCAGTTCGAATTTGGCCTTTAACTGTAGGTCCCTTTCTGTTGTGCTCAAATAAGAAACACACAGTCCAAGAGATTGAGAGAAGCTCAACTTGGGCCCCCTTTGGGGCTGTGTATAGACAATTGTTTTGGTTTTTGCTTAATCTTTTGGGTAATCTGTATTTCAACCATTAAGAAGTTCACTTTTTTAAGTTTTAAAAAATTATGAAAGAAATTCTTGAAAACTAAGAAAGAAATGTAGAATATGTGTATTTGGATGATTGTTTGATTGCAGCCTTCTTCTTGATTCAACTTCCTCAAAAGTTAGATAGTTAAAGTTAGAAGTTTGATTATAAGTTTATCTGAACAACAAGACTGAATGTATGACTGAATGTCCTGGCCTAAGAAACTCTTATATAATTTTACTTAATTATACTTTAATACTCCTGCATTAATGTAAGCCATCACATTAATGCAGGAGTATTAAAGTATAATTAATAATATAATATAATAATAATAGAGCTCCTCCCCCATTACCAACTCTTGAAACTGCCATTTTGTGATGCAAAACCTGGAGATAATACAGATATGCTCTGTGGAGTACTCTTTCATTTGAATACCATTCCAAAAATCGTGGCTCTTAATAAGAAAATGTCTCCTTCGTCCTATTTAATAAACTGATTGCCTATGAAATAGTCTATATGTAACAGTCATTTGGTGTAAAGTAGGAGTCGATAATGTGAGCAGAGAGCTAGAGTGAGTCAGTAAAGAAAAGTTTTCAATGTGTTGAGCAAATGCTATCAAACTTTAAAGCTCCTCATGGTCAGCTTTTACTTGCTTCGTCGGCAGCGGCCGTGAAATATTCGAAGCAAATATGAGAAAGCTTAAAGTTTTTTACACAGAAAATAAAATTAAATCTATCTCAAGCGTTGTCAAAAGTTTGTCAATTCCGAATTTTCTCATTCCAAGTACGACTAGTATTTACTTCATCTCGGATCTAGTACGGCTTTTGCTGAAAATTACAAGCCGAAGGTCGAGATAAAATCATTTTTTTGAGCTTGATTTTATATCTACTGTGCACTTAGGGCCGTTTTCGCATGTTTCTGTTTTTGGAAATCATGCTCAAAATGAGCAGTGCGGATTTACCAAATTCACCTAGATTTGCATAAACAAAAAGATGAGAAAACAGCCCTTAGGCAACGCCAGGTGTGACTTGGTTTGTGCCGACCATTTCTTTAAAGGCCGGTTCCCAAATGTTTCTAGAAAATACTAGCATACTACGGTGATCTAGCAAGGCACAGATTAAACAGAATTTGCAAGATTTTTACAAGAATACCTAGTTACCTAGAACCCACGAAAACTCTGTCATTCGTTTAGGAAATAAGGCTGCTAGGAAAGGTTCTATTAACCCAATAACACATATATAAATGTGCGGAATACTAAATAGTTTTTTCTGCATGCACATAAATTTACAATGTGACCATATATTAGCCAAATAAAACCACGGTCACACATGATTTTCTAAATAAGAATGTTTTTGATTATAATAAGAAGTGAAAATAATTTAAAAACCAAAAACAAAGCCATTTTCGTCTGGGCAGAAGTTTTACTACACTTGGAAACCGACAGCAGCTACCATAAATAGGCATCCGATCGTTCTTACATAAATTTGATATCGATTGCTTTAAAACCGAGGGTTTAGTTTGCGTAGAAACAGAAAATCGGAGAATGGACAGCTCGTCATGCTGATCAAGAATATATTTACTGTATGGGATCGGAAATGACGTCTTCTATGCATCGCAAGCTTCTACGCAAACTTCTAAAACTCGTTTCAAGGACTAATACCGAAACTAATATCTTTTTCGTCATAAGTGATTCGGTTAAATATTATATTTTAGGGTAGTCAGATGATATACTCATTAAGTTGAATAACAGTGATTGTACTTGAGTACACAGAGTAAAAAATGGGGAGATAAAATCAAGCTAAAATAATTTAACTTTATTTCGACCTTCGGATTGCAATTTCAAGCAAAATTCGTACTAGATACGAGATATCCGAGATCAAGTCAATCATGTTCGTACTTGGAATGAAAAAACCGGGATTGACTGACTTCTGACAATGGGATTGATTTAATATCGTATATCTCGAATTTTTATAATTATTCCTTAGAAGTACAACAACTAAAAGCTTTGTACTAGAATTAAGTTAAAACGGTGTCAAAAGTACAGTATGTAAAAGTGTTGGGTTGTTCTGCAAAGGGTGAATCGAATGTAGTTATACACTAAAATAAACAAATAAACACGATCTTGTTCAATTATTTGTATTTTGTTCAGTGAGTCTGGTTCAGTCACTTTTGCTCAGTGACTTGTTAACGACTTGATATTTACAATGAAGCAGATCTTACCACCTAGCCTAAGGCTATAGTAATGAAACCTCTTTATCCTTAAAGCGTATTCAAACCAGAATATTTTCATCACATCAAAGAGTATTCCATAATTCTTGTGTATACAAAAAAAAAAAAAGCAAGAGATACAATAATATATGATCGTTGTATGGCCATCCATAAGCGTGCTTGTCAAATCAGCTTATATTCAGTTTTTAAATATATCTTTGCTGTTGTTGTTGTTGTTGCTTTGCATTTGGTATATTTCATTGGGCACATTTTTAACACACCAACGCCTCAAAGTTTATTTAAGCATCAAATTTGTGTGTGATTGCTTAACCCAAAAAAATAAAAAGCCTAAAACGAAATAAATAAAACTGGAAACAGGCACGCAATTTATTGTAAAAACATTGTCAAAGTAATTAGAGGCAAATAAATAAATAGAAAGTCAACATAGAAAAACTTTTCGTGGCATGACAAGCGGCTGTCAAATATGCGGCGACAGTCGCGGGGCGAGCTAAAATTACAGTGACGCATAGCCGACGGCTACTGTAAAAGTATACCGTTTTGTGGATACATGCGAATGTATATGTTGTATATATATATATATTTTTTCTCAGCCTGCTCAAATTTCCGAAAAGAACTGTTTTGGCACTGGGCTCATTCAACTGTAACCAATAAGCCATTGGTAGAGATGTGATACTTTATTGCAAATATGCTCAATAGGGTGTGGACCAATTTGTGAGCACTGAAATACTTTAGGTGATGTTTTGTTCTTTGAAACATAAATGCATTTTTAGTTAATGTTGTGATGTGTTCATTAGGCAATGTTGATGGAGAATTGAATAATTTAAAGATGTTAATGTTAAACATTAGGGATTTTGTTTCACAAAAAAAAACACCTTGTTCTTTCATCTTATGAAAAGTCCAGCTGTGAGCAAGGGAAGAACACATATGGAATTTGGTGTGAAATGCGTTCATTTCAGCATTTATGCGGCTTTTATATTGGTAGGTATTTGTGAATATAAAGCTGATCGAAGGCTAAAATGAACTTATTTGACATTAAATGCCAAAATTGGAAGGAAAACCGTTTTTTTAATAATTTTCTAAATCGCCCGGGAATCTTTTTACGCTGTCACTCGCCATTATTCGTTATTAATGCCCTTTAAAGTATGCAAACTTTATTTTCCTAAGTTATTATGTATCAAAATGAAGCCATTGGAAGTTTGTCATAGACATTCAATAATGCATATTCACTCAGATTGTTGAATGTTCAACAGAATGTTGAGTTAAGTTAAATATAATATATATACTTGCCTAAAATTATGATTTTCATATAGCATAGCTTTTTTTAAAGGGCAGCAAACATCCCAGCAAACATTTTTTATCGCGAATGATAAGAATGCGGTTCGTATCGCTTTAATCTAACGATATCGCATTATTATCGCACCCTCATCTCCCTACGGGAAGATATGTGACACTATGCAATAGCTTCAGGGCGATAAGAAACCGAGACTTCTGTGAGATAAGAACGCGATACTTCTGGTAGATAGGAAAAAGTCTCCTCTAAGCGATAGGAAAGCGTTTCTTTCTGAAGATAAGAATGTGATTCTTCCTAGAGGCAGGAATGCGGTTCTTCCCGCGAAAGTAACAGTATAAATTTTGACTCAAAGTTAAATAAGCGATGCCAAAGTAATTTGGTTTTGTAATATTGTAAAAAGTCGTGGAACTCACTTCAAGAAGAATCGCATTCGGGTCTTCTTAGGGAGCGTTAAGCGATGTATCGCCAATTCTCAGATAGTATTCTGGCAGTCTTGCTCTCAAGGCGATTTTTTAGGGATATATTGCCAGTTAAATGGACGTAAAAATGCGATAATCGGTATACCCATTTATACCGATTCCTATTGTATTTTGTTTGTGTTAATCGCCAAACTCCGAACTCTCACTTCAAGCTATCGCCAAAGTCTCGCATTGACGATGGAGATAAGTAACACGACAAAATGTTTGTGTATTGCCTTTTGAAACTGCCAGCTGTAAGCAATTAGGGCACCCATCTTTCATTTTGTGTCAGTTTACTGTATTTTAGCTTTAGATCAGCTTCTATTTTACGTTTACGTTTAGTTAGGTCACAAGCCTTTCATAATTGCCCAAGGAATATTTTGAAATGGTCACTCATTGTCAACTGTAAGCAAATTCAGCTCTGTTATGTGTTAAATGTAGTACAAGCGTTTAGTTTTTAGCAAAAACTGCTTAATCCTTGACTAAAATCCTTGAAATCGTTCAAGTGTAAGAAAAAGAGGCACCCATCTGGCAAATATTGCCAAATGCAGTTGTTTTTGTACTAAATTAAAGTCGAATCAATTGAAGTTTCAACACAAATTATCTTTTAGACTTCTCAGACTAATTTGTCATCGTTAACTGGAAGCAAATAAGGCACCTATATTGCTTAAGGAGCCATCACCTTGTTACAGATCTGCATGAAATCGGTCAGTTAACGATCAAAAAGATCAACATGGTTCCCAACTTTTAGTTCCATTTCTTTAATTAAACAATTTTTCATCGAAATTCGAAATCTGCCAGTTTCGGTAGCGATTTACTTGATTATTTTTCTCCATTCTGACATCATACCTTCAACTAGATGCTTATCAACCACACAAATCTTGTTAAAACTGACAACATTTGAACTTGAACAAGCCATTTGAAGATAAGAACTAAACCCTCCTTCAGTTGCCCAAAATGTCACATCGAATTACCAATTGATGACAATCTTGATGACATTTTAATTTTTTGACAAACAACCAAAAGATTTTCTACTTGATGGAACACTGAAGTAAAAACAAAAACAAATACACCAGATAAGAGTACACAGATTAAAATCTTAAGGAGCGCTAAAAAGCAAAAAAAAAAGGGAAAAAAAAATCGGGCATCGAAGGTACATATATACAAAGCAACACCTCTTTGAGTATGTTGAGTAGGCCGCCACCAATGTCAATGCCGGCGTGCGGCTTTGTTGTGGAGTAACAATTTCTTTCCTTTTCCTTTTTGCAAATATTTCCTTCAAGCACCTTCTCATTCATGATGAGGTTTACGGACATATCAGCTGCTACCTTGGGTTAATCCCTGCCTTAGTTTCTTTGTCAACTCTACAGTTACAATATTCTTTCCATCTCTTTCTCTTTTTGCTCTATCGCGCCTTGTTTGTATGCATTTTGAGTTCAGACAATAGGCTTAGTGTTACTTTTACTTATTGTCTACGCTTCGTTTGTCATTTGAGTGCAGTTTGTGTGTCGTTGTTGTTGTTGTTGCTGTTTCTTATATTTGGGCTTAGGTAAGGTTAAGAATTGTGGGTCGTTGGTAAGAGGGTAGACGTTGGAGTAATCAATTAGCCTAACTTAAATATGTTAATTAACAGTAGGACCTGAATTGGTATGCAAATTACATTAAAACAATGCCTTGAATAAATCTTGTGGTCAGTGTAAGCCAAAACCTCAACCTTTCTAGACACACATTTTACACTTGACTCTAATGGTACTGAGTTGGTCTATTTTCTGCATAACATTTCTATAGAATTCCACTAATAAAAGCACTATTTTTATGTAGTACACAGAAGACAAAGATCCAAAATCATTCAATTGGAATGCATAGTGATTAATATTATTTTTTTGATATTAAAATATCAATTTTTCATATCCTTTGAATGGTTTTCAGTTCTGTAAGATGAATATTTAAGATCCATTTAAAATGAAATGGATATTTTAATATTCACACATGGGTCTTAAGAAATATCCGTTTTAAATAGATGCCAAATTCAGCCAATGTTTATTATTTATTTTGCTTTTTTTTCTCTGTGTAGTTTTTGTTGAAATACTTTGTTGAGTAAATGACTAGTTTTAATTTTAAGAGATTCTTAACAAGTTGTATTTAGTTCATAGGTAATTTTCAAATTTTATGATCTGTTCTAAAAGTAAACTAATGCTCTAATTCAATTCAATTCAATTTATTGCATAGGATTGTTATGTTAAGAGTCTGCTTATAATATACAAAATTCTTTAGAGTTCAGTTCTTTGGACCTTATGTCCAAAACTATGTTTCACATGCGGAGAATATTATTGTCGCTTAATGTTTAATTACTATTATAATACTTTAGAGGAAAAATTCAGAGAAAAAAACACCAAGATACAACTTAATACTACTTATAGATATATTTACATAATGTCCCAATAAAGACATTAGTTGCATGTAAAAATGTTAACATGTAGCATGCCGAGAAGCGATAAGATAAAGACTTGATATTGCAAATAAGGGAAAGGTCTGTCACAAAATGCCTCTTTTATAACCATATCTTACTAGAAAAGTCAAAAAAATTTGTCTTTTCTCTTGTTATAACCCACTCAAGTCTCCTCATATAAATTGATAAAATTCGTTTAAGTCTAGCACGCTTTTAAAGCTTATTTAGGCAATTTGTACATATTTGGTTGACTACATATTAGGTTCTTAATAAAAAAACTGACCCTAGTTTGGGCTAGCTTCAACTCAATGATTCGTTTTTGTCTAGAATCTAAAAACGAATATCTAATAAGCAGCTTTATTTACTTATCTGAAAACAGATTGTTTTAAAAAAATATACATTCTTTGAAGCTAGAGATGGCTGCAGGACGTCTCTTATCTTATTTAATCCGGTTTCGTGCATGCTCGTGCGTGCCTGACCTTTATTAAGAATATATTTCGTTGGCCCAATTTGGTGTAGCTCCGGCTCATTTCTGTTTTGCAGGGCTGTATGACAAATGTAGAGAATCGAGTAGCAGAAACTAAGTTTAGATGCCTGAATGAACTCTGGGTGATAATCAATGTGAGCCTAGGAATTTCAGTGCGGAATTTAGTATGCGTTTTACGGACTGAGCTGACAACGTACAGTGAGCTTTACCATACCTTGTAGCTGTATCCTTCGCAAACGCATTGGCCGTGTTCCTTATCAAAAATACATTTTAATGATCCTTAATTGTGCATCGATAGGCGATTACAATCGATAACATTGGGCACATTTTGTGCACTGATTGAAAAATTTTTATTTTTTATCGGCTAATTGGGCTTATAAGATGCACTGTCAGAATAGTAACCTATGGTTTATATAATTTGTTTTTGAAACTTAAATAATTTTGTGCCGACTTCACATCTTCTACACTTAGCATCCAAATACTGAACTTTATACTTGAATGAAGTTCTATTGACAGTAAGGTAAGCACAAAAATACTTGATACAAGCACAAAATTCTTATTTCAAATACAATCTGTTCTCAGTTCTTGTCTTTGAAATGCTTAGATTAATTTCAAGTACATTTTGAACTATATTAATTTAAAAAAAAAAACTGCCGCTTACAAGTAATAAACGTTCTGGGTTCAAGCCCATAAAATTTAAAAGTTATTCCCAATTTGCTCGACAAATGAGAGAGACCTCAAATCATAATCAGTTTGGAAAGATTCAAATGACATCAACTAATCAAAGATGGAATTACTGTAGGTCAGAAATAAGACCAAAAGACAAATGTCAAAATCAGTTGGGAATTTCAAGTACAGATTCGGTTAAAATTAATTCGCACTTTCCGTTTGCCTACCGCTTGGAGCTTCAATCAAAGGTCAATTTGTCACTGAATCCAAAAAAATATTTTCTCTTTCTGTTTGTCTACTTATTCGAGCTTCAAATAAAGGTGAATTTTGTACTGAATCCAATTTATTTTGTATTTAAACTAACAACACGTTTTTCTCATATTTCTGTTCGAGTTTTAAGTACAAAAAGCTCCTGATTCACGAACGTCTGTAAACAGCTCAATAACAACAAAGGTGATGTTAACACTTAAAAGTGTTTCCTACTTACTTCAAGTACTTCCAAGTAAAAATAGAAATCAGTATAATTTCTTTTGGATGTAAGTATCTATCACATAATATAACAGATAAGGGAGTAAATTGTTAAATTGTTTAAACAGAAGAGAAGAAAAACCATTATTTTCGGTTGTCTTTTTCGTAATTTGTAGTATATTTGATGTGTTTTCGTATTACTTGGAATTTCACTTCATATCCAAATATTCAGCTCAAACTTTTGTGGATCAACAAGCTTCGCTTTGAAAATTCTTTATAAAACTTATCCCCCCTTGAGCACCCACAACACACCACTACAATTTGTATATATTCTGTACATTTTCTAGTCAAAAATTTTAACGTTCATGTCTACAAAATTATTTGGGTACAAATTTTGTTTTAACATAAGTTTGACAGACGCAAGCTTGCACACCGACACACCTACGCATATCGCATTTACATATATCCAAGTATACCCGTACGTACATTCATAGGAATACAAGTCTGTGACTCAAACTGTGTTTCTCTGTTGTCAGTCCTTGTGGCCGTCATCGTCGTCGTCGTCGTCTGCAAAAGTTTTTCTTGGCTGCAAATGCAATTTGAATGCAAGCCGTACCGTACACACTCATGTAGGTAGGACTACATATATACTGGCACTGGTACATACTTACATACACACCTTCTAATATGTTAAAGGCGTTAGTTGCCTGGTTGCCTGGCAAACTTGTCGAAAATTTGCACAAACGGAAGAGAGAGAGCAAAAAAAAAAAAGCTGATTATACGCAGAGCCAGCAGACAAACTGGCCCATGTATGGTCTTGTATTCATGTACAGCAAGGCTGTTGCTGTCATTGTTTTTACTAATAGCTCTGGCAGTTGTCTGCCTACAAATGTGTGCGAGTGTGTGTCAGTCAGTGACTGCACACGGATTGCGTATACGCCATGTGATGTCAGCTAAGAATAAGTTGAGAGCGCAAGAAATGTGGTATGGAACAATTTTAATTATAAGAATGTGGAATACTTTTGAATACTCGTGTTCTAGGCTCGTTTTCTTAATCACTTTTAAAAAAAGGCAGCAGCAACTCAGCGGCATGTTTTTAGAATACAAATGAAATGGAACAGAAACAATGGAAAAATGGAATGGAACACCCTAACCAATTAACCATCCATGCCATTATTTCTAACAGCGCTCATTAGTCTAAAATCCAACAACAACAGCAACAGCATTACCAAAATAAACGTCAGTCAAGCGTAAAATTTAGATTTCTCTTCAAGTTGCTCTCTATTCGGATTACCCATAAACCACAGGCCAGGCACACAAAAATTTCAACTCTCAAATGCTGACCCCAGTGTCAATTATTAACGTATCACTTGACAGCAAAAACGGGCAAAGCTGCAAACAAATAGCCAAAAATTATGTGAGTAGGATTGTATCTGGGGATGGGTCATCAGCGGCAACATCATCAAGCATCAGGCATCACCATCAACTGGGGAGGGATGCAAAAATCATAAATCATTTTGAAAACGTTGCGCAATTCACTCAACGATGGTTTTTGTCAAACAAAACAAACAATAGACGAACGGATGCCGCAGAAGTTACCCAGAAAGATACCCAAAATAGGTAACTTCTTTTTTAGGGGTGCCAATTCTCAACTCAACTCGGAGGATTTTGTTGCTGCTGACAAGCGGTATTCATTGCATTTAAATTATGATTTTATTATTATTATTATTATGGGAGAGCGAAAGAGAGGGTGCGAAAGAGAGAATTGTGTGCCATTAATTTGGTCATCAAATGCAGGCAAATGTTATAAATATTCAGAGGAAGAGAAATCGAAGAGTCGGGCACAAGTGTGGGAAAAAAATGCTGAAGCTTAATCTTGCTTTGCGGTGTATCAAAACGAAGCGAATTAAGGGTTCCGGTATCAAAGACTGAAAAGAGTAGATAGATTAAACTGAAAAGACATGAGCATTAAGAAAAAACCTGAGCTAAATGATCGCCAAAAGTTATAGAAACCAGGTTTTTTATGGTCAAGAATGTTTAAAAAGCAGAAAACAAACATTAAGCCGGTGGTCGGCAATGTCAGCAGAGAAGTTGCCACTGGCAATAGATACAGAAAACGTCCAGAGAGCACTAAAACGCTTCTTCCTATTTCAAACCCAACAAAAGAACAAGCTTACATTGATATATGTTTTCTCTGCTGACTCACGAATGCTATTGCAGCAGCTCTGCTCCCATTGCCGACCCCTGCCTTAAACATCAGATCTGGATCGTTCACTTCTATTTCCGATTTGATATCCTGCTTCAAGACTGTCACGTGACCTCTTAGACTTCACCTGCTTATGCTTAGGGCACAACACAATATTCTGCCATCATCAACAGTCACTGCCCCCTAAAAAAAAAAAATAGAAACAAAAACAAAGTAGATATTTGCCCATCCACTAGGAAAAACAAAATTGCCCATTGAAATGTAAACCGCCAGGAAATCGGGGTTTGGCTTTTTTCCGGCTTTACCCCTGGTAGAACAAAAGCAGCAGCGAAAGGAAGAAGCCAGCAGATACAGATACAATGAGTTCAGGATTTCAAATCCCAAAGAGTGTCAACAACCCAGAGTGCATGAAAGAGAGAGAGAGAAAGATGGAGGGAGAAAGCGGCAGCAGCAGACAGGCAGGCAAAAAGTAGCTGCTGTTTGTTATTGTATTGTTAGATAATAATAATCATATCGCATTGCATGTTGTTGACACATGAGCGATGATGATGCCGCCGCTCATCTCCATCTCCATCCCCTTCCCCTTCCCCATCCCCCTCTCTCTCTCTTTCACACATTCTCTCCGTTGTTTACCCTAGGGGCGAGTTCCGTTTGGTTCGGTCCTTAAGCAGGCCATAAATATTTAGCAGGGTAATTATTTAGCAGCAATTAAATCACTCAAGCGTGCTCTGTTAGCACTTAACAGGGCTCTGTTAAGAGTCGGTTTATAAATAAATTGATTCCACTTGGAAATGCATTCGGCATGCCACAGTCAGTGCCGTTTCATTTTTATTGAAAATTAAAAACCTGATTCAGTTCAATTAATCAGCAACTGTCAATGGATGCTTAATTTGCATGGGTTGCTTGGTTAAGAGAGTGAAAGAAGTATTCCTGTTGCTTCCTTATTCCCCCAACCAGACAGAAACGAACAGGACTGAAAAAGTTGTTGTTCTTTTTGATATAAGAAATAAATTACAATTTTATTTCTGCTTTAATATATGGCTTGACAAAAAGTTAAGAAATAAATATATGCATTAAAATGAAGAAAGAGGGCAATTTGTTTACAAATTTGGATTTGGCTCACTTCTTACACAACGGAACACAATTACTCGATATATTTGGGTGTGCGCTTTAGCTAAAAATTAAAGAAAGAATTGCTAAACATTACTCAAAATTTCCTACAACTATTCTCCATCCTATTTAAGTTGAAAAAACATAAGTCGTCTTTTAAGGCGATTCGAAAATCCATGATTATTTGCCTTTTTCAAATTAACGGAGGAACATAGATGTATTCTAAAGATAATCTTAAGAAGCTTTGTCTGATATACACCTCTGTTCAGAGTTTTCCTTTTGTTTTAGCCAAGACAATCTAAATGTAGCTAAGAATTTGGTCAGTTTTTTTTTTTTCCAAAAAGTGTTCGATTCTGCGTAATGCATGATTGTTGTTGGTAGAGATTGCTGGCTAGGATTTCTCTAAGCTCGTATTGAACATGATTCCGGAATGGATCTCGGGATGCCACTTTTCCTATCCAAGCATATTGCAATAAAACATTTTTCTAATTGGTCATGGAAAATAAAGGCTTCGTTATATCTCTAGTGAATATGTCCAAAGATAAACCAAACAAACATACACTCAGAATAATGCTTTACAAGACTGATCTCAATTCTACTTCCACTAGCAAGAAGCCTTATGTCCAATTGAAATGATCGGAAATGCAGCAATCAGAATTGAGAGGGACTCACTTTCTAAGATGTCAATATTTCCACCTTCACTGAAACTTTTCGAAGCAACCCAAACATGAAACATAGAGCAAAGCAAAATATCAAATAAAAAATGCCTAATTATGGTTTTTTTTTTTAAATTGTTAGATGTCAATTTCCCAAATGATGGGATTAATTTAGAATTTTTTAGTGTATTTTGACAATGTCTTCTTCCTTATTAGTCAATTTAGGACCCCCGGACTTAATAAGAAGGGCGTCATCTTAACGCCTAAGACTATCGAGCACTCTCACGAGACTGCATCTAAATAAGGTCCCAAATCGAGGTCGTGGGTTGAGTGCGCTATAAAGCATACTCTTGTTTTAGACTTTTTGAGTTTCTACTTTTATTGTTGATATATTTCGTCAAAAACATCAACAATTGAATGTGCAGTAATAGTAAGACCCCAATGATTTCCTTCTTTGAGCAGTCTAGACTTTTACAAAAAAAAGAACGCTTGAAATATTTTATTTTTTCATGACAACCGATAATTTCCGACGAAATTCATGGCCATTTGTTTATGATTTAAGAATATTATCAGGTCTGTTCCCGTTTGCAAGTAGATTCAAAATATAAACGATGGGCGGGAACATCTACCAATTTCGATTTGATCAAAATGGAAATATTTTTCTTTCTTTTTGTACCCATCTTCGAGGTTGTAACAGTTTCTGGGACTCTAAATGAGCCTTACTGCATGGAGTAATGTTATTTCAAAATTCAACGTTTACTCCATAAACAAAGTATTAGAACCAGTTGCGAAATTTCCAGGTCAAATTTGTGCTAAAATTATTCCACTTTCTTTTTTTTCTTAAAAGTGTTAGTTTGTTTTGAGCTCAATTTAAGTAAGTGTGAACTTGATTTAAGAAAGCATTGTTACAGTAAGCCAATAAATTCTTGATTTAAAGCTGATAGTTTTCTATTTCACTTAAAGTTATGATCGATTTTGCGGTTTAATTTATCGGTATAAATTTTCAATATAATTTTATTCCAATTTCTTTAGCACTTCACCGGGGGTTTTCTTTCTCAGTGCAGAAACAACCAAAAAAGAAAACACAAAATTTATGTCGATAATGAAAAACGAATATTTGTATACGCTCACAAAGGGTATATTAAAATTGTCCAGATGTTTGTAACGCATAGAAGGAAACATTTCCGACCACATAAAGTATATATATTCTTGATCAGCATTACGAGCTGAGTCGATATAGCCATGTCCGTCTGTTTTTATGAGATTTGCTCCGTCAGTGTGAAAGCTATCGCGACCAAACTTTGCACGAAGTCTTGTAGCACAAATAAGCTGCACAAGTATGAAAACCGGCCGGATCGGATTACTATAGCATATAGCTGCCATAGGAATGATCGGTCGAAAAACAAGTTTTAGTGAGAAAAAGTTTTTGTTTACTAAGCAAACGCCTCCATACTTTGTATTTCTTAGTTTGGTTGGCTTGCCCATGATTCCACCGAGTTTGGTCGTAATCGAACATCTATATAGTATAGCTGTCATAGAAAAGTAGAATCAGAAAAGTAATCTTTGTCAGAAAAACGGGTTTGTTTACAGTGGAAATGTTGTCCAAACTAGTTAGGAAACGTTCTGCAAGGGTATACAAACTTCGGACGAGCCGAAGTTAACTTTCCTCTATTTTTTTTTAGCTATGTTTCATTCTCCAGAAAATTCTCTTTCGTGATTAAATTGTGTAAATACTTTCTTACCTAGTTCAGAACTAAAGCGTATTTAGAACACGGACCTTTTGCACACAAGGAGCAAAGTGCACCATTGCATGTTTTTGTAGAAGTACGTCCACTTTTCCACTTTTCTGTGCGTTGGCTGGGTTGAGTTGAAGTGTGCTCATTTGTAACTTGTTCATATTTTGCGTTCTAATTTCTCATTTTCTTCCTCTGTGTACAAAAAGGTAGCAATTTGATTCTAGTTACTTGTCAAAATTATTTTTAAGCCCAATTTGATCCAAATCTAGCATCTCTCTCTCTCTACCCGACATGCCTAAACATATGGTACACATCTTCTACCATATATAAACACTTATGAGTCGTTTACCAAACTCAATTTTTCGTGTTGTTTTATTTCTGACTACGCCCCAAGAGCGATAAAATCAGTAAATCCCCTTACTGTACCCCCCCTCCCACAAAATGGAAAAAAAAAATTGAGGGAAAAAAGAAAACAACGCCCCAAAATAACAACCACCCACAAAAGCAAAAACAGCAAACATATTCAGGCAACGACGACGACGACGACGACAACGACAGAGACCCAGTCCCGTCGGCAATCGGCTCGTCTGTTGCTGTTGTCTGCAAATGACAGCCAGCTTTACGTTTTACAGAGCAGTTACATAAAAGCCAAAACATGTGATACACACACAGATAGAAGCGTATATATATATATGTTATATATATTAAAAGCCATGTACAACTTTCTTGGCTGAGCCCACGCACACCACAAAGCAACCCCCAAAAATAAGAACCACCCCCTGATGGACAAAAAAAAAAGAAGAAAAAAGCAGCCATGACAGTTCAATGTTTCAATTCCTAGCGTTCCGTCTGTGCCACAATTGTAGGAAATTAACAATTTAGCTGGGCTTTAAACCGAAATAGGCGCCGCTTTCAAAAATATGCAAAGCAGCCCACCAGCCCCATTCGGGGATTTACTTTATTGAAATATTTAAATAAGTTTGTCGATTCGCACAGCCTAAATGGGATTTGCCAGGCCCTGATGGCGTCTTGCCAGTAAAAGGGTGTGTGTTTGTGTGTGTGTGTGTGCGTGTGCCAGGAGCAGAACGTCTTTTATGTGAATTTTTCTTTTTTTTTTTGGGGGGGGGAGTCACAGGACTGAAATTGACATTTTATAAATCGCTTTTTCTTGCCTACCTTAAAACTTAAAGCAATAAAATATATTTAAATTCAAATGTTAAAATTATGCATGTCCTTAGTGCATTTAGCGGGGACACGAACCCTTTTTTTTCGCTTTTTACGGTCTCCGACTGAGCCGCAGCGCGTGCCGCTGCGCATCATTTCCTCCCGCTGTGTTTAGACCGCAGCAACGCGCCGGGAGATGGATGTGTGAATGTGTGTGTGTGTGTGTGTGTTTGGATGTGGATATGTAGGATAGGAATGTGTGTCGTCATAAAAACAAGCTGCATTCTGATAACAGTGATAAGGTGGATAAAACACAGCGGGAACACGGCATTGATGTGATGAAACAACAAAGAAAAAAAAAAACAGCTGGCTGTCCACCTTTTTGGTTGTTGGACTAATTAGCGTTAAAAGAGCATGGTAAATGGTACAAGATAACAGAGACAATAAGTGTTTCGTTTATGAACTTTAATTTTTTTGAAATTTATGTCCACATACAATCAACTTTATGCAAAAGACATCAAAAGACTCTCTCCTTGTAGGGTTTCCAACTGCCAAAACCATATGAAAAGCACACCTATTATCACCCTAAACAACAATCGCCCACACTAAACACCCATCAGTTTCAATAACACGCCACATAAACTTCATTCAGAACGCACTTCATAACCAAAAAAAAAAAAAAAAAATATACAGAAAATAACCTGAGCTAAGTCCATTTAGCATATGGCATTTATGTCACAGATAAACCTCCATTATATACCACACGCTTTATGGACAATTGTAGCTAAGCGGCTCAGGCCTCAACTCAACTCTGCCCAAACCGAAACCCACACTCGACCGGCCAACCAAACGACGATGACGATGACAATAATCGAACATTTTCACACCTTGAGCTTAAAAAAAAAAGAAGCGGAAAGCGGAAAGCGGGCAGCGGGAGAAGAAAAGCTGTCCCAGTGTCCAGCTCTCTTGTGTGTCTGTATGTAAGACATCCAGCCGAGTCTGCGACTTGGCTCAACAAGTTTCGGATGGCTCTTTTGCTTTATGTAATTTAATACTAATTTATGTGCTTGATTATACGCATTTGAATAAAGTTTATGCTTGTCTCTTTTTTTAATAAGTAATAAGTCAAACAACAAGTTGTTCGATTTGAATGGCGTGTCGCTATTGTTTTCTATTAATTTGTCAAAATCTTTGAACTCGTAAATATGTACGCATGTCAGTATGTAAATGCGTGCATATGTAGGTAGGAATGATTGTGTGACCGGCTCAATTATTTTGACAGTAGATTGTTAAGAGAAACAAGCGAAACGAATACAATTCGATATGCAATTATTATTTATTTTGGAAGGGAGCAATGTCAAGTGTCAGCTTGATTGAAGTTCAAGAAGGGCTTAACAACGAAATCGGGCGCCAGTTTATAAGGCGGAACCAAACGCTTAAGTTAAGTCAATTAAAGATTGATAAAGAATTCTTTCAAGCTGACAATTCCCTTAATATATTTTGTGGATCTACTTAATTGTGGCATCAGAAATCGCTCCATAGAATATGCAGCAGCAGTAATCCATATAATTTTGTAAATTTTTAATTTGAACCATTAACAATTAAGTTTAAATTGTGGTCGCTGTGTGTTGCTAGTACAAAATTACCCATAAGTTGACAGTTGACAGACTGAGTGTGAGGTGATGCTGACAGAAGTGCTTTCTATCAGAATTAAAGGGTCTCATCCCGGTTTTTTTTTCCAAAAGTTTGATTTTGTCTTACTGTGTATTTACGAGGAAAGTGTAGTCGTTCAATGTAAACCAACTGAGTTTTAACAAGTAATCAGACTAAAGCTAACCTATTCTGAAAAAAAATCATTAAGATTCTTACTTTAATCAAGAGCTATCGGTATTTAATGCTCAATAATCCTAAAAACACCCGATTTTCGATTCTGAAATATTTGAAAACTTTATTTTTAACACAAGACCGATTTCTAAATTATTTTAGTCTTAGTCCCATATGACCTTCGGTTTCAAAATGAAAAATCCTTGAACTAAGAACTTTAAAACTAAAATCAGGGAAGCAAACCGCAAGGAAACAAGTACTGGTTCGGTTCAGTGGTTATGGTTTTTAATTAAAGAAAGATGGCAGTTGTACTCAAAATTTAAATTCGGCTTATATGTAAGCATGTGGTTACTGCTTGCATAATGTCAATATGTTAACATTAATGTTAATCCACTGTTGATTGATTTATTGATCAAAAGTTCCACTAATGTTCACATTATATATGGAAATGAACCAAAAGTAAACTTAAAAGATGGTGTAAAATTGTACGCACGCCCTAGCTGACGATGATGTACGATCTTTGGTGATTATACTCTGTACCGTAGGTACATAGAGTATTATAAGTTTGTGCAAAAGTATGTAACATCCAGAAGGAAGCATCTCCGACCCCATAAAGTATATATATTCTTGATCAGCATCAACAGCCGAGTCGATATAGCCATGTCCGTCTGTCCGTCTGTCTGTCCGTATGAACGCACAGATCTCAGAGATGGTAAGAGATAGAGGCTTGACATGTATGGGACATATGCTTCTTATGTCTGCAGGCAGATCGAGTTTATTTTCAATTTTGGCCACGCCCCCTGCCGCCCCCGCAATTTAGAAAAAACGTAATATCTCCCACAGTTTTGAAGATAGATGACTTGTTCCTTCTGAACATATTTAGTTATTAGGATAACTTATCGATCCGCCAAAAGAATGAAGAAGATCGGATGAACGGTTTTCGAGTTATGATCAAAAGACGGATTTTCTTGGTACAGAGTATGTTATAGTCGGGCTTGACCGACTTTCTTTCTTGTTTTTTACTGTATCTTATTGTGCTTTTCAGAATAGATAGATATTAGGCCTAACCTTATTGATGCACAACTTTATGATCACATTTCCCCTATTTGCATAGTGTTTAGTGTATAAAACAAAATACTTTTCACTTTCCAAAGATTGTGAAGTGCTGCCCATCATTCTCTCATCATATTGGTTTGTTTTCCTTAAAGTGCTACTTTCGTTAAGTCGACCCTCATCAAACCTTTAACGGAACGACAAATAGTTCTGATTTTTTATATTCTAATGATTCAGATATGTCGAATCACCATCTTTTACCATCTTTGCGATGGTATATATAGTCTATATTATAGACAGAAGAATAAGCTATATCGACTGGGCTGTTGATGTTAATAATGAAAATATACAAAGCCACGAAAAACCTTCTCAAAAACTCTGCCGTTCGGATTTGGCTTTAAAGTGTAGGTCCCTTTCTCTTGTGCTAAAATTCGAAGCACACATGCCAAAAGAATGAGAGAAGCTCGACTATGGCCATTTTGGGGTTGAGTAATAGTCAATGGTTTTTTATTTGTACAAATTTGTAACAAGAAATAGATTCTAGCCAATTAGTTATTATCTTAAGCGACTTTTCCCAGCAGCTTTTCTTTTCACGGACTCAAATACATCGAAATCAAAAATGGGTAAACTGTTGCATACTTTAATTTCTAGATAGTTTTCACAATTTGCTGTTAGCTTAGAGCTTGAAATATTTTTCAAAAGTTTTTTATACTGCATTTGCATTGCCCCAAAACTCTCTCTCTCCCTTACCAACCCAAAATAAACCCTTCTAACCTTCACCTAAACAAAAGCCTCGTTAACATATTTGCCAAATTATGGGTTATCCCATAATCCAAGTATAATTTACGACTGTGTTTAATCCCAAAATTTTATCTCTTTGCATCTGTGTCAAAGATTTTCCGACTCCTTTTTGAACAAATCATTTTCTAATAAGCCATAAAATATCACGTTTTATTTTAACCTTTAATGTTTCGGCCTTTAGTGGGAAAAGGTGTTAGGCACACACGTTAACCTTTTGACCTTTTAGTTGTACACTTTATACCCTTGCGTGTCCCTGTGCTGGCAACCCGAAAAAAAATAAAATTAAATGAAAAACAGGACAATCGGCATGGACACAGGTGAATTTCTAGGGTCGATCTCTGTTTGGTTTCAAACAATGGTGTGCCTTGATCCCGCATAATTTATATGATTTTTTTGTATCTATAAAAATGTTTGAGTATTTTCCCACCTTTATTAAATTGTGACCATGTGTGTGTGTGTGTGTCTGGGGCAGGCCTTAACTGGTCATTTCTTTTATATTTGGTCCCCACCTCCTCCTATTTGTTATATATATTTTATGCGTGGCACATAAATAATGTCATTTATAGCCTGTTACGGGGTAGCAGGGGGGAGAATGGGTATGCTTGTATTGTAACGAAACTGACTAACCATTACTCTTTTGTATTTTGCTTGCCTACTTTCAGGCGAGAAACCCTTCAAGTGCGAACACGAAGGCTGCGATCGTCGTTTTGCCAATTCATCGGATCGCAAGAAGCACTCACATGTTCATACATCGGATAAGCCCTACAACTGTCGCATCAATGGCTGTGATAAGTCCTACACGCATCCTTCCTCGTTGCGTAAGCACATGAAGGTAAGTTCAATACAAATGCAGAACATTCTGAAAGTCTGCAAAACTATGTTGTTGCAACCTTTACTAACATTTCGCTTGCCTTCAATGTTTCTTTTCCCCTTCAGGTGCATGGCAACATTGATGAGAAATCACCCTCGCATGGCTATGACAGTGAGGGTGAGGAGAGTTCCAGTTCGAGTATAATCACCGGAGGTGCTCAGACCCCGCCCACATCAACGCGCCTCGATGGCAGTGCCGGCAGCAGCAGCGGCGTGAGCAGCCTGAGCGGTGGCAGTGGCCTAAAGTCCTCACCACACTCCATTAAATCAGAACCAAATCCCTTGCATAGTGTACATCTTGGTGCTTCGAGTAGTGGCAGCAGTAGTACAGCCAGTAGCAGTGCCTCCCATCTGCTCCAGCAGCAGCAACAACAACAGCAGCAGCAGCAACAACAGCAGCAACAGCAACAGCAGCAGCAGCAGCAGCAACAACAACAGCACCAGCATCAACAACAGCATCCACATTTAGCCGAGTCCAAATCATCGCCTGCCTTGCAGCTAATGGCCGCCTCTTCGGCTTACCTGCCGCCACCACTAGGACCACCGCCCTCGCACCATCATGCGCATCATCATGCCCATCATCAGGCGGCAGCAGCGGCGGCAGCGGCCTCACCTGGCTCAGCAGCAGCCGCCTCTGCCTCCATGCTGCATCACAATCACCATTTGCTTTATCATCCGGCGGCGCAGCATCATCCGCCCAGTGATTGGTATCATACAGCAGCACCAGCCAGTTCAGCCGAGGCCGCCATGAATCCCCTCAATCATTTTGGACATCATCATCATCATCATCATTTGATGCATCCTGGTGCGGCGACGGCATATTGAGAGTGGGAGAACTGGTGGCCCGAAGAGCCGCCTCCGCCCCCACCAGCACCCCCAGCCCCACCACCACCACCTCCCACACAAAATCCAATGGCCATGGCCGAGGACCCAACGTCCTTGGATTGGATCTGCTGTCAACGTTTGCAGAACTTGGCCCTTGTGGCGCAATGTGAAAACCAAATATTTCTGAAAGTTGAGGAAAACACTTTAAACTTTTTACCTGATAATTGAAAAATTGCTGTTGAAACAAAAACAAAAACAAATGAAAAAAAAAAATGGAAACGAAACATCGTCTTTAAAAAAATTATTATGTATTTTAAATATTATACACAAAAAAAAAAAAAAACAACGGAAACACGAAAAACAACAATTGCCTAATTTTTTGCTATTTAAATGTTAGTTTTTGTTTAAAACTATTGTAATAATAAATGTATAAACTATTCGTAAATGTAATTATATTAAACAATTTTACTTAAGCCTATTGACTATATGTAATATTAAGGTTTAGCAAATTTTTCCAAAATGCTGCTTCTCATACAAATTCACTAAAATCACATCCCCCTCCCTCCTCCCCGCCAAGCTTTCTAGTACAAAACAAAATCGAACAAACATTGGCTTAAAAAGGAAGCTAAACACAACACAACACACAATATACGTACATACATTTTCGGCCTTAGATTTCTCAAGCTTAAGTACTACACAAAGTAAATATTTAAAAATAAACAAACACAAAAACTGAACAGAAATAAACTTAAAAAAAAACACTATGAAAATTTTGCAGAATTTATGTTTTTTTTGTTTGGGGGGGGAAAAATTTAAGTGAAAGTAAAATAAAAATGGGAGACAGTAAATTTTTGAAGCGTCTGGTGTCTCTCACGAATCATGCACGAGGTAAGCACGATAAGAGTTCATCTCACACAAAATACAATGCAGCTAAATAGACACATACGCATATTTTTGGCCTCTAACTGCAGCAAAGGCCGTTCTGCATTTTCAATTTGTGTCGGTATTCTTGCGTAAGTCAGATAAAACTTGATTCTTGTCACAGTCCCAACGACCCACCAGTGCCGCGCTAAGAGAAACATGCCCACACTTCATCGGAAGGGCCTTGTCATCAATTGACAAATCTGACAATTTTTCCCATACATCAATCTTTTGTTTTGTGATTTCAACAAGTTTTAACTTTTTGAAAGGATTCTTTTTACTTAATTACCATTTAAATAGACTGCTGCACTTGGCAAAGGCAAATCTGTAGAGGTTCTTGGAATTCGTGCCAGCAACCAGCTAAAGTGGTTTTTATAGACCATAAGTGTGACCGTACCATATTGTTTGATAAATACCATATAACTCTATGCACATGACGCATTGAAAATAAATTTTACAAATTTTCGAGAAATTTTGTAGAAAATATTCAAGATGTTTGACCCTTGTTTACTGTTGAAAAACTCACCAAACTGTGTATTTTCCTACCATCATGTCGTTACACACCCTGACACATTCAAATTCACGTCAAGCGAGCACCTGTAGTAGGAACTGAATCCTTAGATATCTGCGAGTCTCAACCTCATCAAACCAAATATGTTGTTTGGCCTTCGAACTTCGATTGGATAATCTTTGTTGTAATGATAACAAATGAAAAGTTCCCGGAAATTTATCAAAACTCTTTGAAAAACTGATATTGCTACAAATAACTCCATTATAATCAACTGCAAGCTAATACCATCCCAAACCCATCGATTTGGTTTCAGAGAAAGTCACGAAAGTCAAGTCAAGAAATGTGCACCGACTTGGATTTCAAAAAAATAATACAGGGCACTATTCCAATAAGCTTATGTCTTTCCCGCTGGCCCGCACGTAAAGAGAAGACCAGCCCAGTCCAGCGCCCGAAGTAATACAGGTCTGTTTCGAACTTTGAACGTCTTCCAAGTTGTTTTCGATGGAGTTAAGGCACCTTTTGCCAAGATTTAAGCCATATATTAAGTTTCAATATTTTACTTAACGTAGTGCTAGTTAAGTGATTTGTCGAGCTGATCAAAAGATGGCGCCGATCATTTGACTGGCTAATTTTGATGAAATTGAGCAAAACTGCGCCGAAGCATTTAATATTTATAGCTGACAAGTTTAAAGACGCCAAAAATTTAAAACAGAAAAGTTTTTCTCACTAAAACTAGTTTTCGACCTATCGTTTATATGGCAGCTATATGCTAAAGTCATCCGACTTTGACAAGTATCCGAAGGTAATGTTATATATAAATAAACACAAAAATTAAAGATTCTACAATTGAAGACAAAAAAGTTTTCTTTGCTAAGATTGTTTTTCAGACCAATTTTTTCAGTGGCAGCTATACTATAGTTATCCGATTTCGACAAAACTTAGTGAAGCTCATGGAAAAGCATAGCATGGAGACGTTACTATTGAACACAAAAAATCACTAGATCAAGCTTTTCGACCGATCTTGCTTTAGTCGTCCGATTCGACAGGTTCCTACAGCAGAAGCCTTCGAGATAGCATAAAAACAGCGGGACAGATAGACGGACATTACTAGATTAACTAAGCTCATCATGTTGATCAAGAATAGATATACTTTATGAGTTCAGAGTTGTATCCTCCTATGGATTGCAAGCTTCTGAACAATTTTATTATACCCTCTGTCAGGGTAAACAAAGGCTATGTTTTTATGGGCTTGTCGATCCTTTAAAGTTTTTGATATTACTTACAGGCAGTGTTGCCATTTGTTATGTCGGGGGTGAATGATGACTTGCAACTCCAAATTCCTTCCTTCCAATCAAATATTTAGGCGTAGGGGTGGTTCGGTTTCTTATATATATATTTCTGCACAACTTCTCACCACAAAGATTTTACATGGATTAGCTTCAAAAGCTACATGAAACTTAAGTGGCGATGGTAACTTAAGCCTAAGTTAAATTTTTCCAATAAAGAGAGAGAGAAAAAGGAGAGTGGTCACATCAGTGATGCTCATTTGGCCAACATCTTGTTGGCTTAAACACCATTGATCTTTAAATTTTTTTAGTAGTTGGTAGGCACAATTTTTGATCCAAGTTTTTACCCGCTTGAGTTTAAAATGTACTTAAATCGGTGCAAATCATGTTTTGGTGATCACAAAAAAGGACTCAAACAAAGTCCTTACGTTGTGCCACAAGTGAGAAATCCCGTTCATGGCCTGTTTTTGGTAACGATGGTGCTCGTATTGAGTGTAATGTTCTTAAATTTTTCCCAGTCTAAAAAGATATTTTTGAATTTTGGTACAGTCCCTGAAAAAATCTAGCGGATAGTGCTTGATATGATGCTTTTTTAATGTCAAAAGTTAGGATTGAATATTCTTGGATTAGAAAATACTATAATCAAGCATTCAATGCTAAATTAAATATTCTTAGTAGTAGGCATGAAGAGTCTCGATTTCGAGAATCATCTTAGTTGTAAGCAGAGTTGGCATTATTCGAATAAAAAATTATCTAGATAATTATTTGAAAACAAGTGTTATTTATGAAAGTTTATTTGTAAATAATTTTATAAAAATAACGATCATTCGAATGATTATCTAGATACAATTATTCGTTATTTAAATAAAATTAATCGACAAATAACACTTCGGATAAATGATTTGTCTACAAAATGACAAAAATTTTTCGAATAGAACGAATAAATATAGCTCGGATAAGAATTCGTTGAAACCCCCAAAAAACATTATGACAAAAGAAGTGGCTCTTTTTACACCTGCGAATCTGGTTGAACTCCTAGGTTTTAGAGACAGGGCCTCTGGAGCTGCTTGTTGGGGAAGATAAATTGGTGTACCCTCATAATAAGAAGGTATATGCAGCTGTAATAGAATATTTGTTATTCGGAAAAAAATTATTCGCAGATAATTTATTCTGACACGAATAAGTTGTTGAGCAAATAAATTTAGATTATTTTTATTTGGAATAAATTTTTCGAATAAAGCAACATTTCATTATTATTCGAATAAAAAATAATTTTATGAAAAATTATTCGTTATCCGTATTCGAATAAAAAAAATGCCAACTCTGGTTGTAAGCATGAAAATACTTGATTTTAATTTCGAGCGAGAATTGTTCTCGCGCTCTACTCTTATGGCTCCCCGCATGTCCCTCGCAACTCGTATTTATTTATTTATTTATTGACATTTTCTTAGCGCTAAAAGTACAATAATAATTATAACGAAAGCACTAATCACACAAGTAAAATTTGATTAAAACAAAAAATAACATAAAGTGTACCCTAACTTACCGTAATGATGATGATAATGATAATGAAATAATTTTGTTTTAATGTAATTATTTCTAGGATTTTTATTATTAGGTTTTTTGTGTGTGTGTAAATTAATTTATTGTTTTAGATATTTAAGAAGTTTGTCTTTAAATTGCGCTGCACTTCTTGGTGTTTTCAAATCATGTGGTAAATTACTCCACAGCCGAACAGCATATGAAAAGAATTGCTTATCAGAACTTGATAGTTTATTTTTAATGGAAACTAAATTAAACGTTCTTTTGGAGGAAGTATTTTCTAGGAGGGCAAAGAGATAGCAGGGTTCTTTCGACTGCAGTATTTTTTGTAATTTTATTAGTACTCTAAACTGTATCCATGAATTCAAGTCCAAATTGAAAATTCTTTCTGAGTACACCGAAATATGATCTATTCGAATAGAATCTAAGTGGAAGCCGATTTCATGCTTGCCAATTCGTTATAGAATTCTCTGAGTAATGTTTGTTTCATTATACAAAACTAAAAGAAAATAAATTCAATATTTCCATGGCGAATTTGGCCTTGAGCTGATTTTATTTGCATTCTCAATTTGTTCCCACACACCCACAAATTTAAATTAAATTCCAAATTTCGATGTTTCATTCATTCGCCTCCATTAAAACAAACTAATGAAATAATAAAATTGAAATGCAAATGAAATTGCAACTTTTGATCTGTTAATTAAAAGATGTTTTGTTGTTGTTGTTGTTGTTTTTCGTTTTTCGTTGACGGAATTCCGTCATGAATATTTATTGAGTTTGTTTGCTAATTTGTTTTGATTGCTTTTTTTTTTTTTGTAAAAATGTGTGTTGTCCGCAACTATTTGCGACTAAGCGATGTTAATTAACATAAGCATAACATTGGGGCGAAGTGAAATTGTTTGCAGTTGATGAAAGGGCTGTCAAAAAAAAAAAAAAACAAAAAAAAAACCCTCCACGGTAGAAAAATCAAACGATTTATGTTTTTTTAATTAACCCAACAATTTGTTACGTGCCTCAAACGCTCAAGCTGTTAGGTGCGCTGCGCGCCCTGTGTGTGTGTGAGCATAACGAATTCATATTTTGATTTATTGAATAGAAATCGATTGGATTAATCGAAAGAAATTATACTACGGCAGGCCTGTCGAACAAAAAATTTGCTGCGGCTTTTGGGTCGTCTTGTCTTGTCTCTCTGGGGTCTGTTGAACCCCCCAAAGAGTAGTTGGGCGAGAGTGTGTGGAATTGAAATGAAAGAAAAACAGGCAGAAAACTGTTGTGTCGTGCAATTAAATTGTATTTCTTTTTTTTAGACAAGCAAAAGTACTTTGGAAACTGGTTTTGTTTAGCAACCGAACAGAACAGATGAGCATGGTATATGGGTTAGGAGTTATGCCAGGTGAAAGACGATTATAAAGTAAAAAAAATGTCCATTCCATTTCCATTAATTGACTGTATGAAAACTGAACCCCGTCACAGTAGTCTAGCCAATTCACAACACACTTCCCACTCCGCTCAACATCTCGAAACTCAAACTTCTTTCCCATGTCAAAAGCGAACAACGAGAAAAAAAGACCCCAGACTAAATGTGAAACCTTTAAACAAATCAAGCCACGACGACCACACAGCCAACCAACAACAAGAACGTCAACAACTGACAACAGCAACAACAGCAACAAAATGGCTCAAACGCCACAGAGAAAACTTGTTGACACAAAGCTACATATACACCCCAATTGTACGTCTCTGTCTATCGACAGTTGTCTGTCTCTCTCTCTCTCTCTCTTGCCCCGAACCAAGCCATATTCCCCATTCACTTTGTATGTCGGCGCAATTTAAGTTTCAATGAGCGACTATTTGTTGCAATTTAAACTGAACGCGTTTATAAATTGACGACGGAAACTGCTGTCGAGTGGTTCGCTCTCATAGACCCCATAGACAAGGTAGGCAGGTGGGGGGGGTGGGGCCCAAAACGGTGACGTTTAAATTGAACACATGCGGCCAACAGTTTCCACAGCTATTTATGGTTGTGTTCAAAAGTTAAATATGGCCTGACATTTAAATTACATAAATTAATTTAGACTAGTTATAGTTTGTTTTTGGTTTTGCTTCTCTTTTTTTTTTTATTCGTTTGCGCGGCTTTTGTGGTCAACTAATTTTTGTGGTTGGCAGTTTTCAATTTGAGTTTTTCATTAAAGCAAATTGTGGCTTTTTAACTTAGTTTCCATGTTAAATGGTTAACAATTTATTCACCATTCCATTTCAATTAGCTAAAGAGTTTTTCATACTTTGGGAACGGTTTGGATTTCAGAAAAAGACTAAGCTTTTGCAAAGTTTAAAAATTAATTAAGGGAAAGTGCTTACCCATTGATTTTCGAGGAAATATTATTCTAAAAAGTATCCTTTTCGTAACTTTGGTTGCATTCGGATAACAGTTTGAAAGAGCAGAGCGGATCTATCGTGTGAAAGTGCTGCTCAATAAATGTGACTTAGATTATCTTATAAATTTGGAAAATGGATCTGTTAAAAAAATCCTGGATCACATCTTAGGTCAAGCAAAAAAACGGTAAGACATCGTTGAAAAGTTAACGTTTCAGGCACGAAGGAAAACGGTTTCCGAGCCAATGAAAACCTTTCCGAACAAACCGCTTGTTTTTGCTCATAAATTGAAACGAGAACCAAATCAGCAATTTAACGATAATACTTTACTAAACCCAAAACCGCCTCTATGAGCTAATTGATTAAGCGCACTCAAAAAAAAATCAATCCGAAACGGGATTAAAAACGGGGTGATCCCGAATATTCTTGAGCTGATTCCGGAATAAGATTGATTTTAGGGATCACTTCAAGCATGCCACGGGATCACCCCCTTTTTAAGCCCGAATTCGGATTTTTTTTCTTTCTGTGTGGGTCTCTGATATCGACGCATTCATACAGACAGACAAACGGACAAACGGCTAAATCGACTCGGCTGTTCATGCTGATCAAGATTATATATACTTTATGTGGTCGGAAATGTTTCCTTCTCCCTGCTGCTGACATTCGCAAAACTTCATGATCCCACTTTTCTCATTTTCAATGGGAACAGGGTATAAAAATAAACATTTTCTCTTAGAAGTGGCTGGTCTGTGTAGCTTGACTTCAAAAATCAAAAACTATAGCAAATAATTAAAAAAAAAAAAATTGTCAAAGCTTGCATTTTAAACACGGAGGCGTTAACTTTATTATAAATATTTAATTGATTATTTTTGTTTTTTTTTTTTGTGTTTTTTGTAAAGTCAACTTTTTCTTAGAATTTCACTCAAGGTTTTAGTTCTGGTGCCCCTCTCATCCCCTCCCAATTCTTTTTCCCCGAAATAGGTCCATATTTGGGGAGTAAAAAAGTGTTCACACTAGTACACCTTGTCGGTAATACTAAAAAATCCATTAAATTTCAATTTGTTTTTATCTTTTGCGGCTGTAACATTATCTGTAATTCTGTTGTTCTGTGAAGTATTTTTTTTTTTTTTTTTTTTTGTTGCTGTGTCGTTGTTGTAACTATTTTTTCTTTTTTTACATAAGGACCTTTGCATGATTGCGTCTTAACAACAATGTATTATTTCAAATCTGGTGCCGGGAGAATGGTTCTATTGACCAAAAAGCTAAACAAATTTTGGAAAAATTTAAAGACATGATTCAAGACGAAGAAGTGAAAGCAGAACCTACAGAGTTTTAAATTATAGTACTTATATATCTAACAAACTATCAATGGGCACTGCAGAAGCGGACCAAGTTTAAAGTTTCACAAGCCAAAAATTCCGATTCGCTGGCAACAAAGAAGAGAATTTTATTGGTTGCTTTTAAGCTTTAATCCTTTTATTACTGATCAAAGAAATTTGACTTATAAACCAAAAACAAATTTAATGAAAGCTGTGTTTTGATCCATAGAACAATGAACAAAAAATGTATTTGATTTGTATATTCACTCTTTTTGGTGTTTGCTTAAGAAGTCTTTTAAATAATAAATTTTCAAAAATCTCAAAATTTTTTTACACACCCACTTTTTAATTTTTAACTTTACCTTGTCTGTGATTTGAATTCGGGACCTCGGGGATACTTTAGCATGTTAGGCATCTTGGCGCATTCGACTATCTTAAGCGCTCGGGTGAGACACAGTAAAGAACGCACTCAAATGTTCAGCACTCGGTAAGACTAATATCAGTTGCCACTTTTATATATATTTCGAATGAAAGGGATTCGTATGACTAGAGCTTCAGATGAAGATAAAATGGAATCTTTGGCTAAGGAGCTAGAAAATAATGAATTCAAAATGTCGCATTTGTTGTATTAAACTTAAATTTGATATATTAAACAAGAAAGAAAGTCGGTCAAGCCCGACTATAACATACTCTGTACCAAGAAAATTTTTCCGTTCATCCGATCTTCTTCATTCCTTTGGCGGATCGATAAGTTATCCTAATAACTAAATATGTTCAGAAGGAACAAGCCATCTATCTTCAAAACTGTGGGAGATATGACGTTTTTTTCTAAATTGCGGGGGCGGCAGGGGGCGTTGCCAAAATTGAAAATAAACTTGATCTGCCTGCAGACATAAGAAGCATATGTCCCTTACGTGTCAAGCCTCTATCTCTTACCATCTCTGAGATCTGTGCGTTCATACGGACAGACGGATATGGCTATATCGACTCGGCTGTTGATGCTGATCAAGAATATATATACTTTATGGGGTTGGAGATGCTTTCTTCTGGATGTTACATACTTTTGCACATACTTATTATACTCTATGTACCTACGGTACAGAGTATAAAAACCTCAAGATTCTAGATTTCCCTAAATAAAATGTTTTATTTTCTTTCAATTAACATTAATGTTTTCTAAATTAGCGCAAAACAAAAATGTTGACCCTCTGAACCCCGGTTCGAACCTAAACCTCAGTTCAACGACCCTCTACGCTTGTCAACCCCAACCCAATAGTATTGTGGACTCGAAACCCTGAGTGATCCCCTGCCGATATTTAGTAGGTTTGAAGCCCTGCTTGAAATAATAATAGTATAGAAATATTCTTTAATCATGAAAAAGATTCGGATAGATAGAAAACCCTTCATAACATACTTTATTCGTTTGTCATTGTACTTAAGCTAATGTTCGAGCTACTGCACAATTATTCAGTATGCCATCGATTCCATTCATTGTATCTTCTGTCTAAAGCACTTGTGAAGAATATTCCCTGATCCTTACCAATCAATCGCCGACCCCTTCCATTGACGTCGGCCATCAAAGTGATTTCTTCACATGCAGAATACAAAAGACTTGAGGTAAATTAAAAAACCACGCAACTTAACTTTTCATTTATTAAACAACACAGAAAAACAATAACAATAACATGCTAGCTCCAACTTGGCCACAATGCTCGCCCCAGACGTATTGGCACCACACAATGGCCCATAAATAATGATAATTTTTACACTTGGCTAATAGTTTTTTAATCAAAAATTTAACGCCACACACACAAATTACAACAATAGATGAGTTAGTTGGCCCTCCCAAAGGGCCACACGCAAAACCTTAATTACTTTTCAAAGTGCAACAACAACAACAACGGCAACCACGAAGATGATGATAAATTGTGATTGGGAAAGTCGCTGCTGATTCCAGGCTGTCTGGAATGATCGCTTGGCAGCATAAGATCATTAAAATTACAGACCGAGAAACCCCCCCAAAAACAAAAAAATAAAGCTGCATATACCCCCGCGCACCGTTGTTGTTTCCCAAGAAAATCTCAGCCAACGACGACCAGCTGGTCGGTCGCTCCATCCAGAGCAGCGAGACTTTGTAATTTTTCAATATTCACAGCACCAAACTAAATTAGCTCGATGGTGGATCGGCATCGAGATGCAAATTTCACAGGAATCAAAAAGCGAATATACAAATAATAATAAAAAGTTTTATCCCAAGCTTAACAGTCGTTGCGACCATTGTGACTTATGGGCTGAGCTGAGGGAATGGGTTCTGTTTACGGTGGATTTCGGTCGAGGTTGTACAGTGAGAGAAAAGAAATCATATTGAGTAAGTTGTACACTCAGAAATAAAACCAAGAACTTTGTACTTGAATTGAATACAAACGGTGTCAATAGTACGGTAAGTACGAAAATACTTGATTTAAGTACAAAATTCTTATATCAAGTACAATATTTTTCAAACCCGGAATACCTAATTTTAGACTGTTTTGGGATATATTAAGTTTGTTTTGAATTATTAAAATATTTTTAATCATACTTTAAGCTTATAATGGTCTTAAGTCAAGACCCATTATGTCTCAAAATAAGTACACAACATTCGTTCTTAAAGTGAGTAATTTCTATTGCCAGCCCAAAAATATTCTAGGAATAATATAAGAGTATTTCAAACAAGTACATAATGTTCTTGGTTATTCCCACTTTGTTCTTGAACGAGGTCTCTGTAGTAAACTCAAGGAATATTCAAGACCCATAAACAAAGAGCAAATTAGAGCTACTGTAGCTCAGAAATTTACCATCACTCCATTACAAAAGTGGTAAAGCCAGTTGGGAATTTTAAGAACAGACTCGCTTCAAAATAATTTATATTTTCTGTTGCGCACTTTGTGGTGCTTGGATAATGCGTCTATTTTGTACTCAATCTAACATTTTTTGTACTTGAGCTAAGAACTCGCTTGTTCAGAATCTTTCATTTTACTGTGAGTACAAAATGTTCTTGAGTCAAGAAGGTTTGTTATCATTTCAGTAATATTAAAAGCTAAGAATGTTCCGTTCTTAATTGAAGTACATACACCCAAGAACGAATCATACTTGAAATTTCATACACAAAACGGCTTAAATTCTATCCCATTTGGTCTAGAGCGCCGGTAGCCTTTTTTCTGAGTGTAAGAAAATATAACAGAAATTAAGATTTAAGATAACAAAAGGGGGAAAGTAACGATTTCCAATTTCCTAAATTTGCAATTCTCTAGGTCAGCGGTGGGCACCAAAATCCATCTGAAAAGCATATGTTTCTCTCTATACATCGCTTTCTGCTTGTATTTTCTGAGGCGCCAAGCTAATAAATGGCCATTAAACTATTTTTTTCAGTGCATACTTTGCCTTCGTGTGTCTTGTTTCGTTTGGGCCATGTGCAGACAGTTGTGAAATTATATTTGCGCAGCGTCATGGCCATTGTATTTACTGGGTGGAGGGGGTAGGGACTGGATTTGGGATTGGGACTGTGTGGACTGTAAAAGACTGCAGACTGCCAGCATCTCGACTCTCGATTTGTCAGGGCAGACGAATAGCTTAACTGGCCAAAAGGAGTTGCACTCGGAGCAGGTTGGTGTGGTTGCAGTTGTTGCTGTTGCTGTTGCTGTGGCTGTTGCTGTTGGTAGGGCCACAGTCTAGCGCAACCATCATCGTCATCGTGCTATTCAAACAAATGATTTACAAAATGTTAAATGAATTATGCATTTTGCATATGCGCCTTTGCGCTTTCAAGCAATTTTTCATATTCATATTCCTGTTGCCCCCAAATGCCCGTCCAGAACGAACCTGTGCCCAACCAGCCAGCTTTTCCATGGTGGTGTTGGCTTTAATAAATTGGCGTGGGGTGCGCCTCGAGCTGTTGTTGTTGCTGTTGTTGCTGTTGTTGTCGCAGCCTTGTTTAGGCCACGTCCATGTCCAATGTCAATGTCTGGGCGGCATGCGGTGACTTAAGCAAATATAGCCAACGGATACCAGCAACCACAGCAACAACAACAGCACAAAAAGGCAAATATAATCAAGTCATATAAATTGAGTGCATTTTTCATAATAAATGAAGGGAATTGTCTAAATTATGCCGTGCGGTCAATATGGCAAGTGTGGGACTTGCCGGTGGGTAGTGCGTGTGGGAAAATTGATCGCAACTGCAGTCGGAAAAGCTAGTTAGCTTCGCAAACAATATTTTGTATGCAATTTTCGGACTATTTGTTTTAAGGATGGAAACTTAAACGTGTTCTGAACATTTTAGTTCGATGTGGAAGGGCTGGCATAGAATAAAATAAATGTCCATATCAATTTGATCTTTGCTGGCTAATTTGATATATTGGCATAATATAATTTTTTTCCCATTATTTCGAAATTCTAACATTTCAAATTTAAAGATGGAAAGATTCGAACATTGGTTTATTTCAAGCATTTTAACGAATTATTTAGCTGAATCGGCGGAGTGTTACCACAAGAATGCCCGAAGTTGAAGTACAATAAAACAAAATTCCATTCGTGTTAAGTGCGAAAAGTCCTAAGTTTGATGCCCATTCAAACAGAGGTACGGTTAAAAAAGTATATAAATTATTTATTTGTTTTTTCTCTGATGCTCTAAAATTATGCATAATACCCAGCCAAAAAAGGAAGATTAACCTGTCATTTCCAATATGTTTTTTAATTTTTTATGACAAATAAACAAATGCATTAATAAATATCACTCTGATCTTAAACTATTGATTTTATATGCTCAAAAATATAATTTTGTTATTTTCAAACAGATCATTATCAAGCGTATAATTTCTACTTTTTATTGATATGAGAAAATATTATATTGAGCCCATACCATTATAGTTTTCTGTGTATGGCTTATATGAAGTGGGTCTTGGGGCTATCTGTAAATGCCACGCCATTTCGGGGCTTCTTGGCTACAGGGTATTATCTCTCAGGGAAGAGCAATTGCTCAATATGCCTTCATAAATTTCGATCTGAAGAAAAATCTTATCATTTTATTATTATTTTTGGTCTCTATTTATATGATTTTGCAGTCCCTTTTATTGTGGATAACATCCAAATAATTTAATAGATAATATGCGCTGGCTAGATTGTGTTTGGTGGTCTCTTTGTAAAAATTACGTGCTGGGTGAATACAAATCGTATTCATGGTTCTTAGTGCGGTCTTCGGGCCTATGCTGATGGCTCAATAAACCTAATAGTCACAGAAAAGGCCCGAATGCGAATTTCACCCCCATGAGACCTTAGCACAGCTCTACCTATAGCATCGATATGATTATGTAGTATTGCCAAATAAGGCATGACGAAGCATTCCGCATGCTGATTGAGGCTTATGGTGAAGTGACCTTGGATCAGAGCACTGATTATCGGTTGTACAAATTGTTTTTGGAAGGTCGAGAAGATGTCAATAAAGAAAAGCGTGCCGGTCGCCCAAGCACGTCACGACACTTTTGTTGATACAATCGTAATGACGGCATCCTAACGCATACGACAATTAAACCTTTGAGCGAGATGCTATCGAAATAACAAAATGTAGCCAAATGATCATTGCATTTGAGCAAAAGGCCCGGTGATCAAAAGGTAAGACTTTTGAATTGCAACGGCGTGGTCGTATTCCTTTAAATTTTGCAATAATATAATATGTTTTTAGTAAGCTATGCAATTTTCGCAAAATTACACAGAAGCTGAAGCTTGGTCCAAGACCGCAAACAGCGTTCTATTTGCATTAAGAGCATCGATGAGGACATGTCAGAGCTAGTTGGGGTTGATTTATTTTCTAACTTTTTGCCCACGATCTTCTTGACAAACCCTGTTTTAAATCAAAACGAGAGCGTAAGTTAAAGTCATTAGGACATTAGTGTTTAATAACCTCTTCTTCTGTTAATTAGCAGAGCATTAACATTAATTTTAATATTTAACAATACGTTAGAAAACAGCGCATGCGACTCAAGTAAGTATGCAACGCTTTTTATAACATTGCCATTATCCGATCTTTATGAAAATTTGTCAGATTGTAGATATTGGGCACATTCACTGCAAAATCTGAGGTGCGTGCAGGCTATCCTAGTTAACTTTTAAAATTTGCTTGCTCTAGCTCTGCTAGTTTTTAAGATCTTGGTGTTCAAACAGGCAGACGGACATTTATTTATTAAAAGTCGACAAACAAAGGCTGTGGATATGACTTTATCAACTCGGCAATTGATGCTGATCAAGAATATATACACATTATAGGGTCGGAAATGCTTCCTTCTGCCTGTTACATAAATTTACACGACTTTAGTATACATTTTTTATTCTTATAGTAACGGGTATAAAAATACAGTCGTACATCTGCTAAGGCAAGTTTTAGAAAAACGAAGTTTTCTTTATAATAAATTCATTTAAAGAATACTGTTATTTTGTATGATACGAAAATGCTATGTTTAATCAAGGCACTAGTCACAAATATTGACCTATTCTTCAAATGGAAATTTCATTAGTCCCCCCATTAAAGCCCCCAAATGGTTCGTCTTAACTTTGGCACATTTGAATAATCTTTATAAATCTATTCAATTAAATGTATTGATGAGTTTAAGTGTACGACTGGTACACGTTTATAAAGAATTGGGTCAACTTATTGCCCTGCATCAATCCCAAAGCCCATTTAGTTGAATTTTCCCTCGCAGTGAAATAAAAATAAAACAATACAAATTTGTTAAGACATTCAATCGTAAATTATAAACATATCCAGACACACGTCATTATAGGAAATCTAAAGAGCGTACAGTGCAGTACGTAAGGAAACCATCAACTTTTCGTTTTTGGATCTCATTAGAAAGGTGAAATATGTATGTTGATGTGCCTTAAAACAATATTTTGGCGTACCTCACTCAAATGTTGGCTGTAGTGTTTAGTTAGCAATTAGATGCATCCCGAGAATGCATAAATGGGCGGGTCTCTCCCGCTCTATGCTCTGGGTAAACAAAGCGAGAGCTCACTGCACATATTTAGTAGGTGTGAAGAAAATGAATGTGCAACATGGAACAGCCACAGACTAACAGTAGCCAAGGGCTAATTATGCTAGTGTGGTTGCAGCATGATGCAAGCAGCGAGTGAGCCCAACCAACCAACCACTTGAGTGGTGAAGCAGAAGACGAAGCCTTCAGCAAGACACTTGGACTAGGGTAAAATTGATTTATGCACTGGTTGGCCAGAGCAGAGCAGGGCAGACTCCAAGGCGGCTGGCGAGGAGGCTGCACCTGGGCCAGGGCATTCTGTTGAAAGTTCGGAGCACATAAATTTCCCCAACGCTTTTTTCCATTGTTTGAAATCGTGCGCAATAAACAAATTATGATTATTATTTGCCCGATGTTGCATAAAAAATATATATTTATTCTTTCATGTCACTGAAAACTCTCCGAGAGCACCTTCAATTGACGCTGCAGTTTCTTATTGAACTCTTGGGCCAAATTCTGGCGATTACCTTTCAATTGCATTTCCGAGCTGTACATTTGACAGGCCTGTCGGTTGACTGCTTTAATTTTTATCTCCTCCATGTAGTATTTCGAACAGGCTTTTAATGTCTTCTCCGCCAAATAGGCCACATAATCATCCTCCGGTGAGAGTTCCCGTTCAAGTGACTCTTTCTCCAAATCCGAATCCGAGCGTCTACAGAATATATGACTGGGGGTATAGCTGCATATACTTTCAGTACTCAAAATACTGGTCTCACTTTTGGTCAGGCTGAGGGAACTCTTTTTGTTGGTCAAAGCGGCGGCCATTAGTTTCGAATGTATTTGATCCTCACCATCGGTTAGCGTAATATCTAAGAAGTCAGCATCATTGTCTAACAAGATCATGGAACCCTTAAAATCGCTGGGTACTTCCAATAAAGCCTCATCGGCATTATAGATCTGTAGACCCAGAATACTTTGGGGTGAGTTAAGCTTGGTGGGCGTTAACTCATCTTCACTGGGATATTGCACGCCCACTGTAATACTTTTGGTTGAATCTTGCCTAAAGATAATGGGACTATTGGCACGATCTTGGTAGGTTCTACCCACACTCTGTTCTGTGGAGTTTGAACAACTTGCTGTGCCTTGGCAGTAGCTAGACGAGTGCTGGCTATAGGTTTGGTGTGCTGATCGTGAACTTTTACTTGATTTGGATTTGAGATTTAAATTAAAATTATATTCCTCTCTTCTGCGTTTGGGAATGTTTGTAAATTCGGCAAATGAACTTCTGGTACTATTCCAGGTATCGGTTTCATAATTCGATTTTTGACTACCCCCACTACTTAAAATCTCGGTGTTACCATCTCCATTCAGTTGAGCCTGTTGCTGAATCCAGCTTTCTGTGCGTTCTGTGCGTCTACTGCTGCCTCTTGTTTCGGAATTCGAAATTTCCTCTAATTTAGCTTTATTCTTTCGGTAGGCTTTTCGCACTTTTTCTGCCTTCTGTTCACGTGCCCTGGATTCTTCATAGATTTCGCTATAAATTTGACTATAGGTTTTGGAATTATCCGTGGATTGTTCAGAGCGAAATGAATCTTTGGAATTTCTAAGAAACTTATTCACATACACATCCGCCCTTTGCCAGCATATTTCCATTAGTTTATCTTTAGTTTGTAAAGTATTGGTCAAAGATTTGGTCTTCCTTGGGTCTGGCTTTCGTATGGGTCTAGCTGGCCCCTCCGACCGCCAACTTTTTTCTTCCTCATAAACATCACGATCCCATTCTATAAACTCGCTGCCCGTGTCAGTTGATACCAAGTCGCTACTCTCCACAGATGTTTCCTCTAAGCCCTCCAAGCGTGCCAATCTTTGTAGAGCCGTCTCCGGAGCTTTTCTTCGTCTTTCATGTTCAGACTGTATATAAAACATTCGAGAATCATTTTTTATTGAAATCACTTTATTGTATACGTACTCACCATATTTTCAGTGTGAGAATCTAACAACTAACTGTATGTGTGTGTGTGATTTGTTGACATAAATTACCCGGCCACCTTACAGTACGCCACTCACTCATCACCATAATGACCTTTGGCTTTCAGCGGGCCCATCAATTTTTCTCGAAAAAACTTGGCAGCCACTGGGGAGCCATGTGGACTACCACCAAAACCTCAATTAGCTATATCAGCCAAAGTGCAGTGAAAATCAAGTAGAAGTTTGGGTTGCCCACACACCAAGTGATACACTTGGAGAAAAGACGGTTGTATTTTCGTTTATGTAGTTCTCATTTTATTTATTCAGCGCATTTCAGATTGTTCGGTCATCGAAACACGAACCTTGCCCTCAAGGGCAGCTCTGTCTAAGCCTTTCTTAAATATTCCTTTAATGTCACATTAAAGTATTGAATTCTTAAATAAAGTTGCTTTCGATATGAAATAAGAAACAGTCTTCAATAAAATGTTGGAATACTGAAAGTTCAAATTAAAACGTTAGTTTCAGACAGGTGCACCCCTGTCCAAAACAATCATATTTGATTTTTGTATTAAAATTAAATACAAAATTTCCTAGTACCATATTTAAACTGCGAATTTTATTTACCCATTTTATATTACCAATGCAGGGAAATCAAACTTGAGAATTACAAGCGGTCGTATTTTTGCAAAATGCCAGAAATATAATGATGCATACTTTTAATATAATTCAATATAAGTAGTATTTAACCGTCTAGCTTCTAGTTCAATTCCATTCCAATAGTTTTCAAGTCAAAAGGTTCCCAGATTAAGTCTCGAATATTTACTTTATATAGTTCGTAATTTTTAGAATACAATCTAAAAGAATTCTACTCTTGGATTCCAACACAAAATGACAGAAATATTAAAGTCGAAGTGCAAATACTAAAATCTAAGAAAATTTTTACTGATTTCCTTATCATAAATTTAACACCAGAAAAGAGTACCTCTGCACCTACACTCAAAAAAAAAAAATCAATCCGAAACGGGATTAAAATCAGGGTGATCCCGGATATTCTGAAGCCGATCCAGAAAACGATTGATTTCACTACCACTTTTTTTTTGTAATCCCGAAAAACAGGATCACTTCAAAATTGGTCCGGGATTACCCTGTTTTTATTCCCGATTTCTGTATTTTTTTCTGTGTACTGCTAATACTGCGAAAACTCATAAAGCTCTGTGGATTTATAGGAATTTATAAGCAGTATTTGGGTAATGGAACGTGGGTAGTTAGTTCAATGTTTGTAGTATTTCTTATTTCAAACATAGTTAAACAACAAATCTCTAGAAGTAAGGCATTCCTATTACTGTTTCGATTCGTTTCCCGAAGCTTTTAAAGGCTGCCACTTTTAAAACCCCAAAACAGGGGTGTCCTTGTGCTTGTGGCTAAACTGGAGAAATAACAATTTTGCATGTGGTTAGCGATTGAGTTGATGGCAACGAATGAATTTGTTGGAAAATTCACTCAGCTGTTATTTGTAAAGAATTATTTTCTTCATTTGTATTGGTGTCCACTCCGCTGTAAGATGCCTCTGGCCACCTTTGTTCTAAGTCGACTTTTTGAGTATTTCTTGGAAGTCCAAACGTTTCACAATATCGATCGATCGAACTCAGAAACGAGTACAGGTGTAAGTTAAAAATATCAGCTAGTCCAGACAGAGAAGTTAGAGCTTTAAAGCACGTCGATTAAAATTGCTTGGCTCTTTTAAATCTTAATCTATAATATATAATATCTATAGTGATGATACAAATATGGCATAGAATGACCAAAAATTAAATTATCATAGGAAATTTTGCTTAAACTATAATAAATATAATAGGTTAATAACACTAAGCTCATCTAACATCCTATATCATGAGTCATAAAACTATAAAGTTTTTATATTCTTGATCAGCTTCAACATCTGAATTGATATTTGCATATCTGTCTGAGTGTATGAAAGCGATGATCTCTGACAGTCGTCGCTTAACATTTTTTTACTGCTGATGAAAAAATCCAATTAAAAATTAAATTGAAGTGAAAAATCCCAATTAAATATTGACTGTTTGTGAAAAGTCCCAGCTGAAAATTTAATGGAAGTGAAATTTTCAATTGAAAATTTAATGAAAGAACCATTTCCAATTACAAATAGTTTAGTGTGAAAAATCTCAGTTGTAAATTTAGTGATATGGAAATATTCCAAGCTTAAATATCAGCTGGCACTTAACTGGGATGAAATGCCATTAACAATTGATTTGAAACTTGAATTTTAAACTTTTTCTAAATGTTAATGCAAAAATGGAATTGAAATGCAACTGAATTGAAAAAATAGTTGAGCTAAATTGTGATCAATTTTAAACAGAATTTAATGGTAATTAAAGCATATAGCTAAGTAAAATCACATAATTGATTAGCAATTGAGTATTTAATAGTTTGTGGGATTAACAATTGTAATCAGCATACCCAGTTTTGATATCAGAGACCATAAAAGAAAGAGCCACACATTTTTGCACAACCTCATGATCAGCCTTATCCCATTTCTAATGGAAACAGGGTATAAAAAGAAAATGCCGAGCTGATTGTAAAAATAATTTTGTAGTCAAAATGGCACTTGAACTTGACTTTCCCTAGTCCAACTACAGAATACTTAAATTTTTTCCGAGTGTACCCAAAAAGTGCATTCAATTTGAAGCTGGAGAGGGCTGGCTACCCATTAGTGTCACTTAGCAGCTAATTATGCTGCGCCTGTGAATTACTTTTTAATTTGTTGCTGGGCGCGTACCAAAATAAATAAAACTGTGGCAGAGAAAGAAGTAGCCGAAGTAGGAGAAGAACTCAAGTGGCCAAGTTTTGGCAGCCAGCTTGGCTGCTGCTGCCGCTCCTTCTGCTTCTTCTGATGTTGCTGGTGTTCTTGGGGCTTCTTCTGTTCCACACATTTTGGCGCGTGCTGTGGGCGTTCACTTGAATTTTGGTGGCGGCCTAACCTAAACTTGCCTGAGGGCTGCAAAAGGTTTCGAAACTTAGTGGCAAAATGGGCGTGGGCTTTAGTTGTCTGACGGTGGAAATTATGTTGTTGCTGGTGGGACTGCTGGACAGCAGGGGGAAAGGTGCCAGCATCTGACTTGGGCAAGTAGAAAAATCACTTTAAATATCAAAATGAAAGTTGGAAAAGGCATCAAACCGTTTGATCTTCACGCCTTTGGTGGCACGCTTCCAGTTCAACCGCTCTTACCATGTCTCAAGTGTTAATTAAACAAAACTAATTAAACATTTTAAGCACACACACACACACACACTCACTCCAGGACGGACACAAGAAGACGGCGCCATATTATCCAAGCGGTGACAAAAGTCGCCTCAATCAAGTGAAGTAGCTGGCTGCTGGCTGCTGGCCCCCGGCGCACACCGAATGCGGCAAGACACATTTATTAAAGTCGCTCGGAGGGCATAAATCGTTGAATGACAAGCGACAAACGTCTGCAGGTTACATTTTGTGCGGTGCGATTGATACGACAATCGATCGATCGACGCATCGAGGAGAATCCATCGATCGATGGATGGATGGATCGATGGATGGATGGATGGATGATGATGATGGGTAATTAAAAATTGATCACGTTTAACAAAATGCTACCGAAACAATATATCACAAATTGACAAAGTCACAAAACTTGGTCAGAGATGCTGCCTGCCACATTAGCTCGCAAAAAAATAAAGCAAAATAAGAGCGCTGCAGAACTATAACTCGACTACAAATTTCTGTGTACTTTTGATTCCCACATGAGAAGACAAACGCTTTAGTTGTCACGCTTTAGTCATCTGATTTGGACAAAAATTTGTAGAATTGGGAGACTGTTTTTCAGACCTATATTTTGTATGGCAGTTATACCAAATAGTTGTCCGAATCTCATCAAACTTGTCAAAATTATGAAAAAGCATAGAAAACTTATGAATACAAAGTTTGGAGACGTTTCAATTGAAAAGAACTGGTTTTTCAAACTAAAACTGGTTTTCCGACCGATTGTTCCTAAGGGAACTATATAGTCATCCGATCCGGTCGGTTTCGACATGTTAGTTGTGTGCAGCAAAAAGAAGACTCTGTGCACAATTTCAGCTCGATAGCTTCAAAACTGAGAGACTAGTTTGCGTAGCAATAGACAGACAGACGGACGGACGGACAAAGCCTAATCGACTCAGCTCGTCACCCTGATCAAGAATATATAAAGTTTATTGGGTCGGAAATGAATATTTCCTTGCGTTGCTAAATTATAATACCTTTGCAAGGTTATTAGTATATATATTTTAAATGGATCTTAGATAACCTTTTTCAGTAAGCTATCACTGCCGCCTTTCTGAATAGAGCATACAAATTGAACTGAAATATTCCAGAACAAATAACATTATAACCTTAAAAAGTCCGGTTCGCGAACCAGTTCCAAAACTTAACGCTTTTTCGACCGTTAAAACATTTTGCTTCCACTACGCATCAGTTTTGTTAAAAATGGCGTAAATCCAGAGACGAATCGATCATAATCAATAATTGTTTGGCTTTCAAATCTTCCTGATTCTAAGTTTATAAATATCAGAGGCTTAGTTTGCCATTTCATAACTTGGCTTTTGCCCAAAATTTATTTTCCGAAGTAGTAATAAACGCAGCTTGCTCCATAGGATTTGCACTTTACAATTGAGTTGAAGTGGTCAACTTCATATTTTGAACCAACCTTTATTCCCACAAAACGGATTTTTATTTCGGACTCCGATTTCACACTTTCGATTCAAGGTTCTGCTCTAAAGACCCAGGCAAACATAAAATAGCTAGCAACAGGCTTGCAGTCTTGCTTTAAAATTGTGGTTTCGAAAAACCGGGAGAATAATGTTTATAGCTTTCTTTATTTCTACGTTAACAGCACTTAATAGATCCTTTAGTGGCGCTATCAAAATTAAATAGACTCTCCTTTAACTTGTTTAATTTGATTCAATTTTAAAAAGGTTCTGTCTAATTTGATCGAATTGGACCCTCAAAGGCTAACTGGCTGTTAAAATATAGTTAGGTACTCAAAAACTGTTCGATTTGTTTGAAGAAGACCTCATACAGATAAATTTACTTTGCCATATTTTCACTTGTCAAGTTCTCATATGAGATGGTAATCGCCTAACTCTGAATGAAATCTCAGCAAACATTTTAATGAAAGCTGCTGCTGAGCAAACATTTCTTGCTCATAACTTGTCTATTGTTCATCTGATCTTTACCAATCCTTCGACGAAAAAGACGAACACCGCATTCTGCAACTTATCGAAGCATCTGTTCCAGTTGCAGTGAACTTGATTATTTTTGCAAGATAAGGGGAATCGAATCACTGACTACCCCACTTTATTGTCCACAGGCAAACGAAGACTTGACACTGGTCAATTGTCTTAAGATCGCGTATGCAAATAAGTTCAAACATAAAGAGGCATTTCAAGACTTCGTCGTGATGTATAACTTGACTCCGAATAGCACTACTGGCACTACTCCAACGGAGTTAAAGTTTAATAGAGTGATCAAAGACAAGATTCATGGTATTCAAGGCATGCTGGGGGAATATTTGGATTCAGCAGAAAGGGACAACGAAAATAAAAAGGAAAGGCTCTGTCCGTTAAAGCCGAGGATCATAGAAGAACACTATATAAGTGGGTGACAATGTTGCAGTCATGAATACAGTCTTCCCTAGCAAGTTGATTCCAAACTACAATGTCACCGAATACATAATGCAGCAGAGAACAGGAAATGTGGTACATGTGTCAGATGGGACCAGGACGGTGGCAGAAACCGTTGCCAATTTTAACAAAATCACAGAAGGTTCTAAATTCAAATAACTGGAAAAAAGAATGGGATGTGATCTCTCATTGAAAGGACTGTCACACGACAAATGTAGAAGTTTATATGTGTCGACGAGTTCAGCCGGAGCATCAGAGCTAAGCAGTTCTATAAATAATATTTCTTTAATAAAGTTCCCAAACGTATTCCAAAAGAAAGTCTCTGAAAATTCACCCCATATTTGAGTCAACTTTCAGGCTCTTTTTTAGTCTCTCGAAGTCTTTTATCAACTCGACTTTTTAGAATCAAAAGTTGTATCTTTTGCCTGTTCTCATGCTACCCCTGTCATCCAATTATTAAGAGGTATACCTCAGTTAATAAAGAAAAGCTCTGGTTACAGAGCCTCCTTCAACTTTTTTTTGCCTTCTTGTGAGTCGATCAGTCCATCAATAATTCATTACGCTTGAGTGATCTATTCAGCGAAACGATTGCGAGAAAAAAGATATTCCCGCTTGTCAAGGCACAAGTGAAAAACAAAATTGTGCCATAAATATAATAATGATAAAGCAAGCCTCGAGAATCACAACAATGGAACCGCAGGCCATGATGTGATCACTGAAGAGGTTCCGCACATTATTAGCCTCAAGTTGAGGAACCCTTCAGAACGGGTGTTTGCTTTTTCACAAAGAAGGCAGCGGCGGCGGTGGCGGCCGAAGGAAAAAAAAAAAGTATAAATGTGATTAATGTGTATTTAAGCAATGCGGTAGGGCCAGATCAATTCCAATCTTTAACCCTTGACAGGGCCCAGGGCATTGTATGGTGCATTCGTACAAACATTTCGCTAGGTGTTGAGTTAAACATAAAGTTCGTGTGAATGCCAACACGTTGTGACAATTGTTTGACAACAAACCAAACTATGAAAAGGTCGTCTACATGACTCCACCAAAGCGCTGCTTGGCCCATCGATAACAGTTTGCAGTTGTTGTTGTTGCTGTTGTTGTTGTTGCTGTTGTTGTTGTTGCTGTTGTAAAACGTGCAAGTCGCGCGCGAACATTCAAAATATGCAAATGCCACAAAGAGCACCAGAAACAAAAAAAAAAAACAGCAGAAAACCAACAAATAAAGCTAAACCAATCGTCCTATGCCATCATCGTTGACTTGGTCTTCGCCGTCGTCGTCGTCGTTGCTGGCTTTTTATTTTGCTTGCCTTATCGCCTCAGCATTCAAAACTTTTTTTTTGTTTCTCGTTTCTGCGAATTTATTATTATTATTTTGAAATCAAAAATTAATGCTGGTTAATCATATTGACAAGCGGGACCAATTTTGGCACTGACACAGACATTTGTTATGTATCAAATTGTTCACCGATTAGTCGTCGCCGGCCAAGACGATGGCCCCAGCCAAAAATATGGGAACAACACTGAATTTGAGGGTGCTGCTCTTGAGCATAGTAAGCAAACAAAGAGATAATGTAAGCAGTTTTGCACATTTTAACAGTGTTCTTGATTTGGATTAATATAATTGAAAAGAAAGAGAATGAGAATCATATTTACAAGTGCTAATAAGATTTATAGTTCACCAAGTTCCACAGGATCGGAGGATTCGATATATCACAATTTCCTCGACTTGGTTCATTCAACATCAAAAATTTCCTCTTAAACACAAGAAAAACAATTTTATTGACAGACTTATTAGAGAGTCTAACCCAGGACCTTTAAAAGCTGAACTAACTTGGAGTGTCATAATGTCTTAGCGCATTTCAACATCGCACTCTTTGGTTGCCATGCAAGGATTTCAGTAAGAGTCCTTTCAAATCAGTCCTGGTTTTGCTTTAATTCAGTAATGAGCGAAACTATTTTAAAAAGTAGTTAATTTTGGTAAACAAAGAAGAGGTCACTCTCGGCTCGTGAGACATAGCTCTCGGATTGTGAGCCATTGCTCTAGGCTCATGAGAAATAAGTCTCAGCTCATAAGCCATTGCTCTCGGGACATATACTTCGTATATGGGCTTTTCCATGGTGTTGTACGCATAAAGTATTAAGAAAAACGTTAAAATAAGTCGGACTTTTAATTGGTGCTAAGGTTGATTTTGTGGCTCCCAAACCGGGAGCTAATTCTCACGATATAAGAGAGCTATGGCTCACGAGCCGAGAGCTATGGCTCACGAGCCGGGAGCAATGGATCACAAGCCGGGAGCAATGGCTCACGAGCCGAGAACTGAGGCTCACGAGCCGAGAGCTATAGCTCACAGCTCAGAGCCGATAGCTGCGGCTCACGAGCTGAGAGCCGGTTGCTCCGTCACGGCTCCCGAGCTGTGGCTCTCAGCTCAGATCCGAGTGCTGTGACTCACGAGCCGAGAGCCGGTTGATGGCTCACGGCTCCCGAGTTGCGGCTCTCAACTCTGAGCCACAAGCTGTGGCTCAGGAGCTGTGATACGTTTAGTGCTCCCGGCTCTCGGCTCTGAGCGAGAGCAATTCCGAACCCTGACTATAAGTTACTAGAGGAATGCCCTTTAAAAATGTTTGAAATGTCGGTTAGAAAAGAATACGTACCATGTACTTACACACCCTATAATTCATTAAATTTATTATTCAACTAAATTAAATGAGAAAAAAACTTTCCAGGCTATTAGGTACAAAAGTACGGCGGAACATTTGAAATATTGTCCAATAGACGGAGAAATGCAGATGGATGACAGGTATATTAAGAAATCGGCGGGCAATTCGTAAAGACTTACAGGATTTAATGTTGTAAAATTTATGTCAAGTCATGCTTAAAGATTATATCGATCCGGCATCGCTAATTATGTAAAGGGTAGAACGATATGTCTTAAAAAAAGTTATCTTAGGGAAACGATTCAAATTCCCAAAATAATAAGTTTCATTGGCCAGAGGAAAGCGATTCACGTCGTAAGACTCGTCAGAGAATTGAACCGAACTGAACCGTTTTTCTTTGTTGTTTTCGGTTCGGTTCAGCATTTCTGAAAGGAAGCAGGTTCGGTTTGCGGTTCGGTTCACCAGCTGCAACAATCGGTTCGGTTCGGTCGAAAGCCGGTTGGGTTCCGAACCGAGTTCGTATCCCTAATCAAAAGGTCGATTTGATACAGTGTGGAAGGAAATGTCTTTTGATCATAACTCGACAACCCTTCATCCGATCTTCACCAATCCTTGGCTGGATCGATAAATAATCCTGATAACACTATCAGAGCTGCAAACCAAAAAATATATTCGGATCTCCGGTACACTGGTTCGAACCCAAATTTACGAATGGTTAAGGTACGGAAATTTAAGGTTCGAGGTTTTTGGGAGAAGGTTTTGGTTCGAACCTTGGTTCAATCAATGCTTTTTACAACATTACTAATTTGTGTCTTCTATGTGTGTTTTAAAAACAGCATTCGACCTAAAAACTCCCCAAATTGTTTGGGATCCGGGTGGTATTTGGGTCCGAACTGGTTAGTAGAAAACTTGGAAATATTCAATATATAATTTACAGTTTAGTTAAATTCCAATTCGTGGTTTACATAGAAAATTTTTACCAAAATAATGTCAGACTCTTACTTTTGAGAATTATTCAAGAAGCTTTGGAGTCGAGGAGCTTTAAAAACAGAGACTTTTATGGGTAGGGATTTTACAAGGAAATCTAAACGTTTTGCTAGATCTTGTTCCACCCTCCTGTCCATTTTAGGAGTCAGTTGCACCAAATAACAGATGAAGTCGGTAGAAAAAAGGTCAAATTTTGGTGGCAGTTTTGTTGAACCCAACCGAAATTTTGGGTTCGGAACAGGTTCAGGTTCAGCTTTAATTTCTAATTAGGTTCGGTTCAAGGTTCGGTTCGTAGTAAAATAAAAGTCGGAATTCCAGGTTCGAACCGGTTCGGTTCAAAACCGGTTTGCAGCCCTGAACACTATATATATCTAGAAGATACGAACATCCATCTTTAAAATTGTGAAAAATGTGACATGGCCAAAATTGAAAATTAACTTTGCATTTTAAGACATCGCCGCCCGTTCCGTTATTTCAAAGAAAAACTTCATATCTCCCACAGTTTTAAAGATAGAAGGTTCGTTCCTTTTAGACATATTTCGTAATCAGGATTATAGACTTATCGATCAGCCGATGTGTTAGTACAAATCGGAAGATCCATATCACAAACTTTGGAAGGTTCAGTACTCAAAGTCGGGCTTGACCAACTTTCTTACTCGTTTTTCTGTGCTAAATTTATTTTTTCGAGAACTAGAACAATTAGTTACCCCCCAGTTTAGTTAATTCCACACTCCCTTACCACCTTCAATACCCTACTTGGCTTGCCCTCTTCCCAATTCACCTCAACTTCCATCTGGCTTTGGCCAGTGTTCTTGTTGTTGTTCAGCTGGAACAACACCGAAAGCATATTGATATCGTGCATATTGATCTTGTTTAGCGATAAGTCTGAGCCTCTACTACTCTGTACTTGAATATATATATATATATGTATTTTGTATTGGTATTAAAAATATTTGCTACGTTTGGCTCAAAGCCACTTCCATGGAAGTTGGTCGCTTAAAAAGCTTCAGCTGTAGCAACAGCTCTGTGGCTGTGGCATTAGAGCTGGCCGGTAGTTGAGTTTGTTATTTATTTTTGTTTTTGGGCAAAAATGATTTTTCTTTTTCTTGCAGTTGAACTCGGGGTTGAGAGCCAGGACCAGGCAGGCAGGCTGGCTGGCTGGTGAGCACATGTGCCCAACATTCTCACACGACTGGGTAAGTGGAACCTGGGATCAGAGACTGGACTTGCACTGCGATCTAGGAGAGGCCGCAACTATAAATTTCAGCTTAGATGGCTTTCCATTTTTCTTGTGAATTAATATTTGTGTGATTTATCGCTGAGTCAGCGTCTCTCACAGATAGCCATAATTATGCCAACATGTGTCATAAGTGTTAGTCAAATTAGCTAACTGTGAGGCTCAAAGTGTAATCTCAAGTGGGGCAGCCCCAAAACCATTAAAACGCCTCAACTTTAACCTTTTTAATGGCCGCACGCATAAAATCCTCCCACTTCCTCCCATTCACACACATCCATTGAAAATTAGCCACAGCCCATAAAATGTTGCTATAAACGAGCAAAGTGTAATTATGCAAAATAAATATCGGGGCGTTTGCAGAAATTAACTTATTAATTCTACAAAGTGGAATTTCATTTCTTGCCTGATTTTTGAATGAAATTTTTATGGCCCCCAGCCCCAACGTTTAGTTATTAATTTTTTCACTCACACACACACACACGGCGTATGTGGAATGCTCCTAATGAGCGGAGAGCAAGGGGTCTGCTGTCTCCTGGTCAGGACCAGGACTGACCACAATATACACAAAAAAAAAAAAGGAGAAGAAAAAAAAACAGCAGCGCGTAATTTAATATTTCATGGCGCCAGCAGCACTATAAAAAAATCCAGCTCCGAGCTCCAAAATGAAATGACTTAAGCTGCACCATTCATTACGACAACACGACGTTCGGGGCACCCAGACACTAGAATGGCAGGAGGCGGGCGAGCGGGTCGCATTGCTTGCAGATTTGCTGCTGCTTCATCTTCATCATCTTTCCAGGGGCAGCAGCAGCAGCAGGTCCTCTCTCTCTCTCTCTCTCTCTCGAGCCTGAAGAAGCGCTAAAGGAGCCGGGGTACCGTCCGAGCAGTAAAAATGTCTGCGCCAAACACAAATTTTGTGTGTTGAGATTGCGATCATTTCACCGATATCGCGTCCACATCGCATTCAGGCGTGTGCGCAGGCGCAATCCACAGCCCATACAAAACAAGGTGAGCAACGCGTGACGCAAAAATACCAAACACAACATTTGACTCTGCCCGTTGTTACCCTTTTATGTCATTTGGCCAGGGCACTGCGAGAAAAAGTTCAGTCAAGTCGCTGCAATCTGTTCCAGAACCAAACCCTTTTGAGGTTCAAGGATTTTGGGTAAAGGTTTTGCCTTGAACCTTGGTTCAGCCCTTGATTTATACAAGTGTATATGGTAATCGACCTAAAAACGAAAATCGTGCTAAATTTGTGTCGAAATTGATTTGTAGAACACATTCAAAATAAAATGTATTGTTAAGTAAAATTCAATTTCGAAGTCTACAAATAAAAAGTATTATTAAAGAAATGTCAAATAGACTCTGTCGTCCAAAACCATCAGAAGATGTCGCTGGGGAGTAGGACAAACATGACTATGTTTATAATTTTTCATCAACCGAACCGAGATTTCAGTTTCGAAACAGGTTCAGTCTCAGTTTTTAAACCTCAAGAGGTTCGGTTCAAGTCTCTGTTCACAGTAGGCTGAATGTCGGAGTTCCGGGTTCAAGCCGGTTCGGTTCAAACCATTTTGAGCCATCAAGCTTGATATTTATTACATCACAAGAACAAGGAATTGAAATGTACACAACAAAAGATCAGGCCATATCATCATTTCAATTGAGATTACAACAATATTTTTATACTCTGTACCGTAGGTACATAGAGTATTATAAGTTTGTGCAAAAGTATGTAACATCCAGAAGGAAGCATCTCCGACCCCATAAAGTATATATATTCTTGATCAGCATCAACAGCCGAGTCATGTCCGTCATGTCCGTCTGTCCGTCTGTCTGTCCGTATGAACGCACAGATCTCAGAGATGGTAAGAGATAGAGGTTTGACATGTATGGGACATATGCTTCTAATGTCTGCAGGCAGATCAAGTTTATTTTCAATTTTGGCCACGCCCCCTCCCGCCCCCGCAATTTAGAAAAAACGTCATATCTCCCACAGTTTTGAAGATAGATGGCTTGTTCCTTCTGGACATATTTAGTTATTAGGATAACTTATCGATCCGCCAAAGAAATGAAGAAGATCGGATGAACGGTTTTCGAGTTATGATCAAAAGAAATTTTCTTGGTACAGAGTATGTTATAGTCTGTATATAGTTATTTTGGCCACGATGCCACGCTGCCCCCGCAATTTAGAAAAAACGTCATATCTCCTACAGTTTTAAAGATAGGTGGGTTGTTCCTTCTAGATATATTTAGTAATAAGGATAACTTATCGATCAGCCAAAGGAATGGTGAAGATTGGATGAACGGTTTTCGAGTTATGATCAAAAGACTGTTCGCTGCAGCAGCGCAGAAGCAGAGCTGCTTTCAGCTACTACTGCAGCATCAAAATTTATGCTGAGCGTAGAATTTCGTTGGTACAGAGTATGCTATAGTCGGGCTTGACCGACTTTCTTTCTTGTTTTTGTTACACGCATTGAACACACTCGTTCTCGAGAACCATAGAACGCATCCACTCCAACTTGATGGCTATTAGACGAGTGACATTTATGCTAAATTACAGAGGCATAAAACCTTTTGGGAGTCACTTGCTTGCAATCATGGAATGGCACTCACTCGAAATTGTGTTGTCGTAATTGGCCTACACAAATAAGGCTAAGGTGAAGTCTTTCGGATGTTGAGCCCACTGGCAATCTTTTGAAACTTTGATGGGTTAAAAGAACGCTCGAAATTCGACAGCCATCTATCCAATAAAAATCGAGTTCGTCGAAATGTCTCGTGAGATGATAAGCCAGGATTTGCTATCAGCATCATAAAACGCTACTTGGAAATAGAAAATACCAAAAGCGTTGCGTCGCCAGTGCACGAACAATGCCCACAGGCGAATTCTGTTTACTGGCGAGAAAATTTTCACCATAGAGTAATCGTTCAACAAACAGAAGAAAAAATGCAGCGTCCGAACTCATTCCTCGAGTTCGGAGAGGTTCCCATCCGACCTCTGAGATGGTTTAGTGGGGAGAAAAAAGAGTGAAATCTTGATCGCAAGTGTATCAATCCGACGATTTGGAAAAGATTGTGAATCGTCTCAACACGACATTAATTGCAAGCAAGCTGTGAACCTTGCAAAGAGAGTCCGCTCCAGCTCGCAAGGCAAAACCGACTCAACTATGGCAAAATAATAAATTTATTCTACGAATGCTTGGCCTGCTGGTAGCCCAGAACTGAATCCATTGGACTATAAACTGTGGTTCGATCTCCAGGATATGGCTTGCTCTACTCGACAATCAAGTATTGATTCTTTGGAGCGCGCTCTTGCCCGAGAAGAGGACAATTTCCCAGTGCCAGCGGTGAGCAAGGGTATAGTTGAGTGGCCAGAGAGACTTTGATGTTGCTCGAAGCCCCCAGGCAGCCATTTCAAATAGGTTGTTCTACGATTTGTAACCGTTGAGTGACCGAATGAAAAAATGAAAAAGTATTGAAAAGTTTTCATTTTATGAACTAAAACCGTTCACCAACACAATTGAGAGTACTAGGTACAAAATTCATTCACTCAGAAAAAACTGGACAGATAAATGAAAGCTAGCCATTCACACGGAAAAGTGTGAGTTGGTGACCTCCCTTCAGTTCAGCTCAGACCTATACCAATGCTGTAGTCCTCAAACGGAAGGGCTGGTACAGAATTCATGGCATCCTTTATATAAGTTTCAGCCATGAATTTAACACAGACATGTCCTACTATGTCATGACTAGACAGCGGACTTTGCATATTTTTAAACCGATTTCAATCCTAGTAGACTCGGAAATTTTTGTATTTATCAAATTGTTTCGCATCATTTTGTCTCTTGCTGGCGTTCCAGTTCATGTAATAATTACATAAGTCTTCTTAAAGTAAAGTGCAGAATTTTTGGAATTTAATTAACGTAAAAAGTAAGCACATCATATAGTGTTGTGCACATTTAGTTTGGCTTACTTGGATGAAAATCTGTTGGAAAATATGCAAAATCCGCTGTCTAGTCATGACATTAGCTAATTTCAGGCATGATTTCAGTGCTGAACTCATGGGTGAACTTCATGGGAAGTACTAAAACGTGCATGAAATTCAGTTATTCCTTCTATTTAGTTCTGTGTCAGCCATGAAAAATTCAGTACTGAAACGTAGAACTGCATATCTGCTTCACCGTCGACTCCTGGCCTTTATTATTCTTGCAGGAGCATAAAACAGCATATAAATATAGACAATATAGACATAAACAACAAAAATTTGACCATACGCTTAGCGATTTCTTCAGTTATATGAATTTAGTGCGACTGACACCGAAAATGGGCAAAAAAGTGGAATACAAAATCTATAGTATAACAGCAAATTATATTTTGAATATTCAAAGGTCTGCTATTACCCGTTTTCGACCAAAAAACCATGCGATTCGAATGACATTTTTGTATCATTTTTAGAGCAAAGATTGTATAAAACATGAACCGAACCAAGGTCCAAACCATCTCCTAACCATTGGTTAATTTTGGTTCGAATCAGTGAACCGGAGATCCGAATATTTTTGTTGGTCTACAGCCTAGCTAAGAACTATTGAACTTTTCGACTTATTATTACGCAATTACGAAAATATTGTGAACCAAAACAGTTAATAGTATAAAAAAATTATGTAAAAATCTGAACTCAATACACTATTGACCTCGAAAATATCGACAATTTTCAACAAGAAATTCTATTTTCTGCAGTGCACAAACTTCCCCCCAAAAAAAAATGGTCTCACTCCTCAACATTATGTTCAATGAATGATATTTTTATGCTTTACTTGCAAATCTGTGGGTTTATTTTTTATTTTTTTTTTTTTTGGTTTTGTTTTTACTTTATCGCCCAGTTTCAGTTGCCATAAAACGTAATGTGTACAAAATTGTGAACATGTGGGAACTTTTTGAGGTTTTGGTCTGCTTTTTTGTTGTTTTATGTTTTATGCTGGTGGCTGCTGCATTGGACAGCATCGATGCGGACCCGGAGTCGACTTGTTGGTGTTGTTATGTCGTACTCATTTCGTTTTTGATTTATGCAGCAAACCCTTTCTAAATAATAAATAAAAATATGAAATATGTCGTCGTTGGCTGAAGAAGAAACTGATCTGGGGATCTGTGCTGGAGGTTCTGGATGGGAAGGACGTCAGCGAGCTCACCTGAAGACTTTTTTTTGGGGCTGGTGTCGTTTTGTTAAATGTCCATCAAAATCATTTTTGTGTCCCAACAATGCTCAAAATGTATACATCAAATGTTTTTGGTGGGCTCATAAATTATATTTAGCAAAACAGTCAGGATCTGATGGGGATCTGTGCTTTGTTTTTGTGTGTCTGAGTGTGTGTGTGTGTGTGTGTTTTTTTTTCCCACAAAGATGGAGAGCGAAATTGAAAGTTTTGACCCACCAGACTGACAAGTGGGTATGCGTTTTTTATGTGTTTCCTTTGTTTTTAGGGTCTGGCGCTACATTGCTGTCAAATTAGTACGGCTGCTTCACGGTGAACGATCTGCAATGTTGAGTCATGCTGCGAGTATATGAGAAGGGATGCTGTAAGAATTGATAAAAATCTTCTGTTTTTTACCAAGTTTTTGCTTAATATCAATTTGCCAAAACTCCTTTATTTTATAGCTCATGTAAATAACATAACAAACGCCCATTGCAAGCTTAATTAATGTTCAATTATGTTGAAACTACAGTTTTATGTTCAAAGCTCATTAAGTCACATAATGGCGGTCGGAACAAGAGCATAAAGCAATTATTTGCATATCCTTGCGGGACAAACAAACAAAAGAGCACAAATTGCAAACACACAAGTGCAGACAACTGCAATTTTGATGGTCAAGTCCTGGCCAGGACGAACATAATGAGCGCGCCCATTCACCTGACCAGGGCTCCGACTCTCACCCACTCGTTTGTGCATTCAATTTATTCAATTGTGGCCACTTGTTGGGACAAAGGCATTTTAGGACAATGCCTAGCAAATTTTTTGGTCTGAGCATTAACTTGTTTGTTTGGCGCTGATTGTTGTCATCATCATCATCATCGTCGTCGTCGTCGTCGTCGTCGTCGTCGCTGATTTGTATCTTACACATAGCCAAGGAAACGGAAAACGGGGAGAACGGGAACCACTTCGCTGACGGACTGGCGCTGTCAGGCGCATTGAAATTGAAATTGTTGCCGGAGACCCGGAGACGGAGACGGAGACGTAGACGGAGACTTGGCTCGTGCCGTTTTGTGTGGCTGACATTTGCCTTTTGTGCCAGCGCAGAGATCCCTAAGATATCAAAATGGTTTTTTTTTTTGTTTGTATTATGAATCTTATAACTTGTCGTCATGATTGCACATAATTGGGTCACATGCTTGTCAAGAAAATGTTCCACCCATCCCTTTTGCCTTTGCCAATGCAATTTATTTGTTGGGGAAAAGGAGGCACCAAAAATATAACGAAAACATTTTTCATTAAAATTGTCAGCTTTTCTTTTTACCATCTCTCCTCCTTGGGAGAGTAGGGGAGGGGACCTTTATCGTTTCTTTAAATTGCTTTCTTGTGTGACGGCCGCACCAAACTTTTGTCATTTATATAACTTTGCTCGTTATCAAAGAATACTGTTTTCATGTAAAAAAAAAAAACAAACATTTTTAATTTATTATATTTATCTATTATTTAAATGAAATACGAAAGTATTTCAAACGCAAGTTGTTACCAACCATTTGTATATTTCAAACCTTGGTTCAAAGCTTATTGGCTAATTGATTCCAACTCTCTAAAGAAACGTTTGCACTTCAGTTACTAGATAAGATAACTAAAGTTGATCGATATGATAGAAAATTTAATATAATTCTTTAGATTTTCTTCCATAAAACCTTTCTGCTACTTCACACAAAACGTATCAAAAGTTGACTTCGAAATGGAAATGTTTATACAAAAATCGATATATATTTTTAGTACAAGATAATATTTTTTCTGCGTCCATGCATTAGAATCTCCAAAACGTTGCTAATCAATAAGACTTCACAAGAGTTTTGCCAAAAATAAAACGCCAAAAGCCCAGATCTTCTTAGAAAGTTCGGCATTGACTTAAATATCGTCAAATCTTCCAGTTTGTTAGATAGAAGGCTAGTAGCACCTTCTAAACATATTTGGTAATCAGGATTATATTTCCACCATTGGAATGGTAAAGATCGGAGACATTGAAGTTCTCAATTCCCTCTTAATTTATCTTTGAATTATAAATGCAGGCAGAGAGAAAAAAAAACTTTGTTCCTTAATGTTGCGGATAAGTTGCTAATTATCTATTTGACAATTTTTCACTTCTTTGGAAATTAAACACAAGGAGCAACTATTGGATAATGGATTTAAGTCAGCGATGGCCACAAAGAGGTCCGTTGCGCGCTTGAAACTACCTTCGCTATTCTGCTTAAGAAAGTGGAACATATTTTGTTATTGCTGGGATTTTTAGAAATACACAAGTTCTTGAGATGTGCCGGTGTTAGTGCACCCACACTGAGGGAAAAAGTCGAGAACAATGAACTCAAAATGAGCACATTCGTTGTCAAAAACTAATAATGAACGGATCTTCTCACTTTAAGGACAATTTCTCGACGGCATACAAAGCAATTTGTTTCATAAGTTAATAAATCTATAAATTAAGAACAAAAGAACGCGACAGTGACTATCATTATGATAACTATTTTCAAAACGTTTAATTGCAATTTATTCTAACATCGCCTGACGAAATCAAAGAATCTATCATAAGTTAAATTCTAGTAAAACTTTAATCCAGTTGTTCTTAGTTACCAGTGATCAATTTACTTAGTTAACGCTTTAAACTATAAATTTGAGTTTAAGGACGTCTCCTCTGAATAAGATACGATTTTGCAAATCCATGGCTGATTTCAAAGATCCAAAACAGATAATTTGGAATTGTTGTAATTTTTTCATATACAAATCGTTTATGACAGGAAACATTTCTATCAGTAGTGTGCCCTCCTTTCATGTAGATTGATTTAAAATGTATGAAATACCTAAACTATGACATATTTGTTCATTAGTAAATTTAAAATATCTGATTTAAGACTTTCGTTATGTTATCTATTAGGAAAAAATCACTTTCCATTCAAAGCAGTTACTTCCTACTGAGAATACACTTTTCATGAAAGGTGTCAATTTTTATACCCTGTTCCAATTGAAAATGGGATAAGGGGGATCATGAAGCATGAACAGCCGAGTCGATATAGCCATGTCCGTCTGTCCGTCCGTCCGTCTGTCCGTCTGTCCGTCTGTCTGTCTGTATGAACGCGTCCATCTCAGAGACTATAAGAGATAGAGCCACAAATTGTTGCATGAAGGTAGACTTATGCTGTACGCAGACCAGGTTTGTTTCAGATTTGCAAAATTCCACCCCGTCCCCCATTTATCCCCAAAAAACCCAGACCTCCTCTAGAAATCCTAGACCTTAATAGCCGTCAGATCCACAATCAAGTCAAGTTAGAGCCTCGTGGTTTAGTATACATCAAGCTAGGCCCAATATATATCTATTCTACAATCAAATCGGACAAAAAACACCGGAGTTAAAAGCGAAACAGTTGAGCTGATAAGAGCACCCCCCGCCCCCCTCCCCAGTTTATGGTCGACTAGAAAAAGGTGTTGCCTACATTTAGGTTGAAAATTTTGTAACAAAAACAAATGAATGAAAACAAATGAACAGGGTATTTTCTGGTCGGGAAACTCGACTGCAGCGCCCTTACTTGTTTTTTTTATGCTTGGTTGGTATTTACTGGATCTTCTCTTGAAGAGACTAACAATAATTTTTCAAATCTTAATCTAGAAACTATTTTATAAAACTATCCTCTAATGGAGGTAGTTTTTATTCTGCGGCCCTTCAAATTATTCGCTGGGTTGGTAGGTCGTTTCTTTGTAGACGAGAATGCGTTGGCAGCATGGTGAGAGATTTTGCAAGAAGCTTCTCAGAATATTTGCGCTTAAGTTCCTCAATTTCAGTTTCAACTAATGGGATGCTGCGGTCATTGTGGATACACTCATTGCGAATGTACCAAGGCGCTCCAATGATGGCTCTAAGGATTCTTGATCTCGATCTTTGGAGGATGTCCAGTGAAATGAAGACTAAGGGCCGATTTCTTATCTTCTACATAGCTGCTATTTGTTAGATAAACTCAGATTTTGCTCTGTTATTTGTAGGTTTATGTGACAGATAGCTCTATGTGGTAGATTAGAAAACGGTTCTATGATGTGTAAGTGTTTTGACCCAAGGCCTTGTACTTAAAACGACAAAAATAAACTTTCTTGACAGTATATACATATTTCATTTGAATAAAAACACCATAGACCAATACAAAGCCAAAGTGTTTCTGATGTATTAATATTGAAAACATCATGGACAGCCTTAAACTCTACAATTTAATAACGTTATCTGTTCTCTGACAAAAGTGCATTCAAAATCTCCTCTTACTTAAAGACTTCTTTTTTGTTCAGTCTTTTCTTATTTTCCTTTGCCATTTTATGCTTTTGATTGCGTACACAATTTTTTGCCGAATTTTATTATGTGCCTCGTCGTTTATTTTGCAGTGCATAATTTATGCGATTTTTTCCTCATTTTTTTTTTTTGGCTTTATTCTTCGCATCGTTGTCGTCTGTGGCGTCGCCATTTTTTTGCGCTTCCTGAGCCTGATGCTGTCACTTTGCTACTGCCACGGCTTCTGGTCCCCAGATCGGGTCGAGTGTCCGTTGCCGTTTTGGTCCGCTTGGCGGAAATGTATTTACACCAAACGTTCATAAAATGGCGGACATAAAATAAAGTTTTAACGGATGTTTACGCAATGCGCATGAATTGTGCAATATTGACAAGACAAGAAAGCAAAAACGATTGGTTGGCAGGGCAAGTAAAGGGCGAGGAGCGTTGGCATATTGTGGAGGTGGGGGAGCTATTGAAATTTTTAATGGCCTGCCAGTGACACTTTATAAGGGTGCCAGCTTGAGTAGTCTTTTCGGAGAGTTGTTAATTTGATACGTCTCAAGCGAGGGAAATGTGTGTGTTTTTGAAAATATAATAGTGATATTTTATACGCACCGAAAGAGAACTTAAAGTAATTATGATCAAATATGGGACTGAAGTAAAAAAATTCTTATTGTAAGTACGTCTAGAGAATGACGGTCGAGTTGTAGGTCCTTCATTGTTAAATATGAAACGCTTCGAACTTAAAATTTCAATTTACTTACTTAGGAATAACGCTTTCTTAGTTCAACCACAAAATATCTTGGATTGCTTACAAAATAGACCTACAATTCTTGTTCAAAAAAAAAAGGTCTACGAAAAATGAGTCTTATTATTATTTAAATCTGATTTCAAAACTTCCAACTGGTTTCAGAACTTTTCTTATAGAATAGTGGTCGATTTGTGATCCCTTGGTCTTTGGTTGATTCAAGGCTCTTAGATATTTCCAGCCCTTTTACGATCAATACAGAGACCTAATTTTAAGAGAGAATTGGGAATATTTTTAGAATTTCTTGGGCTTGAAACGAGAACCTTTTGTACTTACTAGATTCTACTTTGGATTTAAGAATGAATTTGGGTTGACTTAGGAATTAATTAGAGAGAATATTTGTATACCCGTTACTCTTAAAAAAAAAAGGAATGTTCTAAACTCGTGCAAGTATACACAGATCAAAAATTCGAGATATCCGGGATTATATCAATCCCAAATGTTGTCAGAAATGGGTCAACCCCGGATTTTCTCATTTCAATTAAAAATAGCATTGACTTGATCTCGGATATCTCGGAACTAGTACGACTCTTGCTTGAAATTTTAATCCGAAGGTCGAGAAAAAATCCATTTCTTATACCCTTGCAAAGGGTATTATATTTTTGCCAAGAAGTTAGCAACGCATATAAATATTCATTTACGACCCAATGAGCCATATATATTCTTGATCAGGGTGACGAGCTGAGTCGATTGAGCTTTGTCCGTCTGTCTGTCTGTCTGTTTATACGCTAACTAGTCACTCAGTTTTGAAGCTATGAAGCTGAAATTAAGCACTGTCTTTTTTTCGATGCACACTTCTAATATGTCGGAACCGACCGAATCGGATAACTATATCTCATAGCTCCCATAGTAACAATAGGTCGGAAAACTAGTTTTAATGAGAAAATTTTTTTTATTTCAATGAAAACGTCTCCAAACTTTGTATTTAAAGGTTTTCTATGCTTTTTTAAAGTTCTGCCAAGTTTGATTAAATCGAACAACTATATGGTACAGCTGTCATACAAAAGATAGGTCTGATAAACAGTCTTAGTAAAAAAAAACTTTTTTGTTTTTATTGGAAGCATCCTGCAATTCGGAATTTAATTGTTTCACATGCTTTCACACAACTCTACAAATTTTTGTCCAAATCGGATGACTATATCATATAGCTCCCATACAAACGATCGGTCGGAAAATGGATCGCTGTGGGAGAAAAATTATTTTTAAAAATATTTAACCGAGCACTTGGAAGTGATGTGCCCAATATCTACAATATCTAATTTTGATATAGATCGCTCAATATAAGGCAGAGTTATTATGGTTAGAAAACATAATTTGCTAACATAATGTGGAAATGTTCCCATTAATATTAATGCCCTGTTACTTAACATAAGGGAGGGCTACACGACATTAATACTTTTAAGTAACGGGTATATCGAAGTCGGGCAGTGCCGAATCTATTTTATGCTCTCGAATACTTATTTTAAGAGTTATTTGGGATTGACCACAGAACATTTCCTTAGTAATATATTACCATGAGCGAAAGACCCACTTTTCGACCCATCGATCGTATGGCAGCTATATGCCATAGACATCTGATTTGGCAAATCCTTACAGAATTAAGTGTTATCATTAAAAGATAAAGAAATCACAAATTCCAAGACTGTACCATTAGGATCATAAGTTTTTTTCCTTCTAAGACTATTTTTCAGAACAGATATGTCTTCTGTTTGGCAGTTATACTACTGTTATACTATATATAGTATATATATAGTAGCCGATATAATAGCCGATTTTCATCAAATTTGGTAGAACTATCGAAAAGCTCCGAAAACCAACAACTACTAGGTTTGGAGTCGTTTTCATTAAAAGCAAAAAAGTTTATTACTAAATCTAGTTCTCTGAACGATCGTTCCAATGGCAGCTATACGCAATAGTCAACCCATCTGATGGATTCCAAAATTCCGAACAGTGTGCAGCTAATAGATACCTCTATGCTATATTTCAGCTTGATAGCTTCAAAACTAAGAGACTTGTTTGCATAGAAACTCAGCTCGACTAAGCTCGTCGCCCTGATCAAGAATATATATAGTTTACGGGGTCGGAAATTAATATTTCCATGAGATGCAAAATTCTGGGCAACATTATAAAGCGCTTTGCAAGGGTATAAAAATTAGATTTATTTATGATAATTTGTACGTCGTCAAGGTGCTTGCTTTTAGGTAATCAGCTAATTTTGGTTTCTTAATAAAATATTTGTTTTATAGTTACAAAAACTGTCTGAAATACCAAAATCATAATTATTTTGTCTAATTTTCAAAATTATTTGTTTGGTATTTATTTCATAAAACTTAAGAGAAGACCACTTTCCACCAATTTGTTTAAGGAAATTGACCTTCACTTTGGAACTTTTGTTGATTTGAGCTTAAAATTGTTTTCAATGCCTATTTAGAATATTTTTAAGAGCGATTTGAAGGTCAAATTGTGCGTTCGGACTTGTCTTCACCTTATCCTACTAATCAACTCTCCAAAGTGAATTTTCATTCACCAATTCTTGTGTAATTTGAGTAGGGTTTTTGAAACCCGCATCAGCTAAAGTCCAGAATCGTACACTCTCTTTTCCGAGGGGTTAATCAAGCATCATGTGCTAATGACAACATAATTATGAGTTTCGCCAGACAAAAGCGTATGAAGGCAACGCCCACATAGTTATGACAGTGACAGGACAATCTACACGGCCAGAAAAATATACAATATGTAGTCAGTATGGGGAGGGTGGCTAATAATGGAGAAATGTCGTTGCCAATTTCTCCGACGACCCTTGAGCCGAGCAAAAACTTTACGCACAATAAATTTTTCATCCGTTGTCATTAAATCATTGCAGACTTCAGCGTAAGGATTTCCCCCCAAAAAGGAGCCCGGCATAATGACAAGGAACATGCTGCAAATGTCAGGGCAGGCAGGAAAACGGAAACGTATTGGCGCAGTGAAGTTTTCTCTCTTTTTTTATTATTTGTTGTTTTTTTTGGCTACGGAAACGGATGCGGGTGCGGACAACTTTAAGATGTCTGCGCCAAAAAAGGCGCGGTTATAAATATGTAAGTAAAATGTATATTTGATTAAAAATGATAAATGCCAAATGTGAAAATCAAAGCAAATCACTTGCAGTCGCCGGCCTCATACATATAAATCCCCAAATGTACGCCCAAAACTCAACTGCAGCATACCACGTACACGTGTCCGGAGTTGTCCTGTCCTCCTGGCACACGCCACACTTCATAAATTTCTTCAAACAGTTACCGTTATGATTGCCATTGGCCCTGGAAGTCAACACTACAACAGCACAACGAGTCGGATGTCCGATGTACAGTGGGGTTGGTTTTTGAAACCCAAAGGCGGCCAAATTCACGAACTCGTGAAGTGTGGAAATAGTTAGGGCATTGCCTATCCCCAGTTTAGCTGTGAAGTGTTTGAATTGAGGAAATTTTAAATGTTGTACAGGATTCACACTCAAAAAATTGATTTTTCTGGTTCTTAGCAATCTTTTTCTTCAATTAAAGAATATTTCTTGATTTTAGATCATTGTTTTCCTTAAACTTAGAAAGTGTAAGCCGAAAACTTTCATATTTTGGAAAATAATTTCTTAACATTAGAAACTATGACTTTTTATTGAGATTGGTGAAATTTTATTAATTTTTTTGTTAAATGTTAAAGGCAGATTTGAGCTTGAACTAAGAAAATATATCAAATCCATGGACTTTTCAAATAGGGCGGACAACCATTCATGTTACTAAAACGCACTTATTTTAGGAAAGCATATTCTCAAATTTAGAAAAATAAATTTTGAAAATCGCCCTCAAATTTCTTAACAATATTGTAGAAATTCGCACAAAATATTCTTGGGAAATATTTTAAAAAGTGTGAAGAGACAATTTCAACCGTCTTGGAATTCTCAAGATTGCATTGCCTGCATTGAAAATTTTAAATGGGACAACTGATATTCGACTAGCTGAGTGCTTAACACTTGAACGGGAAATTTTCTGTGACACTCACGCGAGGGCTTGATAGTCGAATGCGCTACAAAATGTCTTACCTGTTGAAGGTAAAGTTAAAAATAAATATTTTGACTTATTTTTATGTATTTTTTAGAAAGAAGCAAGGCTGCAAACAGCTTCGGAGTCGACCCACTCTAGAGTCGAAGACCCGGGTTTTTTTTTGGGAAGTCAGAACCGAAATCGAACCAGAGAAAAAATGTTTCCCTGCCGAGCCCAATCCTGAACCGGAGCAAAAAAAAATTTAAACAAGTAAGGGCGCTGCAGTCGAGTTTCCCGACCACAAAATACCCTGTTCATTTGTTTTCATTTAATTGTTTTTGAATTTAACAACATTATCCCAAATGTATGCAACACTTTTTTCTAGTCTTGACCAACAAGTGGGGGGTGCTCTTATCAGCTCAACTGTTTCGCTTATAACTCCGGTGTTTTTTGTCCGATCTGATTGTACTTTTCAGAATAGATAGATATTGGGCCTAGCTTGATGTGTACTAAACCACGAGGCTCTAACTTGAAAAGTGTGGATCTGACGGCTATTTAGGTCTAGGATTTCTAGAGGAGGTCTAGGTTTTTTGGGGATAAAAGGGGGACGGGTGGAATTTTTCAAATCTGAAACAAACTTGATCTGCGTACAGCATAAATCTACCTTCGTGCAAAAATTTGTGGCTCTATCTCTTATAGTCTCTGAGATCGACGCGTTCATACAGACAGACAGACGGACAGACGGACGGACGGACGGACGGACAGACGGACAGACGGACAGACGGACAGACGGACAGACGGACAGACGGACAGACGGACAGACGGACATGGCTATATCGACTCGGCTGTTCATGCTGATCAAGAATATATATACTTTATGGGGTCGGAAAATTTTCCTTCTCCCTGTTACATACATTCGCACAACTTCATGATCCCCCTTTTCCCATTTTCAATGGGAACAGGGTATAAAAAGAGTTCGCTCAAAAATATATTTGTTTCACATTCTTCCCAGCGATTTATACTCAACTGGGTAGAAACACTTGTCGATCCCACATTTTAAGTACAGTCCCAATTCTAACATCTGTTTTCTTGGATCAAAGAAACCAAAACTTTTTGAGCTTAGAGCAAAAACAGCAAAAATAATGTCGAACGGTTCGAACCTGAACGTGGGTTCAGCGACCTTCCGAACCCCGAACTCAAAATTTTTCGCAGGTTCGAACCGCGGGGTGAACCCCTTCTGATTTTTTCGAGGTTTGTAGCCCTGGAAAGAAGACCTTGCTGAACCAACAGATAGAAAAGCGGACAATAAAAAAGTATGTAAGAACCACCATTTTATTTGAGTCTTGGTACAGTCTTCCTCTCCTCCCTCCAGGGAGATTTTCTTAGTTTTAAAGCGAATTTCTTGATTTATTTTTAGAAATCATAGGCAAAATTTTTATAAATTTTTTTGTAACTTTCATTTTCTCTTTTTGAAACTAAGAGAATATTTGTCAACCTAATATTTAGATAATTAAAACAAATTTTTCGATTTCAAGAAAAAAATGTGATGTTTCAGAAAGTCTCAGTCCTATTTAAATTTATTAATATTCTAATATCTATCTGTCCTTTAACCCAATTTGTTTAATTTGTATTATGGTAATTTCGATTTTTTTGGGAAGAGTAACATTTTCCAAAAATAACACAAACTACGGCATTTTTTCTTCATTTCACTCTTTGAAATTATAGAAGAATATATAGGGTAGAATTATAGGGTATGGCGGTATGGCGGTACAAACTCTCATAAACATATATTGGATAAGGCTTTCACCCAAGAACGTATAATTTACTCATATTAATAAGCTTCTCATATCAAATTTGAAAATGTTTGAGGCTTTTAAGAGTTTTGAAAATGGCAAAGACAGATCCTTAAATTTAATTACTAAACATCTTATAATATTGATCACCAAATCGCCTAAATAGTCAAAAAAAAAAAACAAAAAAATTACAGCGTGCTTTTTTATCAATCGACCCACTGTGCAACGCCCAACCTTAAAACGGAAGCTAAGCCCCGCCAAAGAAGAAAACCGCCGCAACTGTTGGGCTAAAAGCCTCAAACAAACAAACAAACATTACCAACATTTTCTACCCCTCGTCCTTCCTAGACAATGAGAAAGAGTGAGAGAGAGAGAGAGAGAGAGAGAGAAAGACAGAGACAGAGTAAGGGAGACACATTGTAGCCGAATGTGAATCCTGCGCATGCCGCAATCAAATCATCTGCCAAGTCTTATGATTTATTTAACTTTTTTAATTGACTTTTTCCTGAGTAGAGAAGCAGCCACCCCTGAAATATGTACGCACAATATATATAAGGACTGCGTGTGAAAGGATAATGGTAGGTCTTCAAACAAACCCAAAAGAAAACTTCACTTGCAGTCTGGTGTTTGCAGTGAGGAAGTGCGTCATCTGAAACGGATGCCGGGCGCGTGTGCCGGTGTAGATGGGTGGGCGGGGGTGTGGCGGGTGTTTGTTGCAAATCCGGTTTAGTCTATTTATTTGAATGCCTATTTTTATGCTCATCCGGTTGGCGTTTTACGTTCAAAAATATATATTCTTTTGATTTATGTAACGGTAATTGCTGGAATAAGGCTGTCAGGGAACTTGGGTGGAAAGTCACTTAGGCAAGTGCGAAGCAAAGAACTTTTGACTTCTTTTAAGGCAGTTGATGATTATGGTGGAAATTTATATCTTAAAATGTTGCTTTATGTTTTTAGAAATGGTTTTTTGTTTTGGGGGGCAAGAGTAGGGAGAACCAGAGATGGGCGAGTTTTGTAAAAAATTAAACCCACGGTTTTTGCATTCTTCATTTGAAATACAACTCTTTTGAATGGGAGAAAACTTGTCTTACGTCAAGGAGATTAAAGAATTGGAATAGGGCCATTCTGTTGTAATGATATCTAAACCATTTTACTGATTTTCTTAAAATATTAAACAATAAAACTTAAGCTTAATTTATAATTTGAAATTCACAAATTACAATTTTCTGTAAATTTAATTACTAAAAAAAACAATATTTGGCATAATTCCATTCTTGATGTCTTTGTCTTTGAGCCACAATCTGAAATGCATTCAATGCTTCTTTCTTCAACCAAATGCCTGAGACAAGTAAGCATTCTTCCTCCACCTTCATGTTCATTCCCCCCCTCCTCATCCCTTGTATGTGTGTCTGTGTGTTGTCAAGTTTCTGAAGATTAATTGAACAATCAATTTAAAATTTTATAGGTTTTAAACTTTTCATTTCTCTTACACGATTTTCTGTGTCTCAGTCTCAGTCCCTGTCGATGTCTCCCATTCGTTCATTCTTATTGTTATTGTTGTTGTTGTTGTTGTTGCTGCTGCTGTTGTTTGGCATATAAATTTGTTTTCTTTGTATCGATGGCGAATGGTCTTAGGCCTGTCCCTTAACTCGGCTTGTCTCCTTTGGTCAATTTAAAATTATGAAATAGTAGCGTTAATGAAAGATAAACTTTGTGTGCATTTTGGCGCGCTACTTTTGTGATACGTGTCGTCGTGAGGTCTTTAAGAGGAGATCACAAAACGTGGAGAGAAGAATAATCAGAGAATGAATAATATAATACAAATGGGTGGGGTGTTAAATACATATATGAAATAGTGTTGGGTAAAGGTTGTTCATTTCAATGAACATGTTCACTTGTTCTTTTTTTCAAAGTGAGTCAACTCAGTCAAATTGCTCAGTTGTTCAGTTGCTCAGTTGTTCAGTTGCTCAGTTGTTCAGTTAAGAATGAATAATATAATACAAATGGGTGGGGTGTTATATACATATATGAAATAGTGTTGGGTAAAGGTTGTTCATTTCAATGAACATGTTCACTTGTTCTTTTTTTCAAAGTGAGTCAACTCAGTCAAATTGCTCAGTTGTTCAGTTGCTCAGTTGTTCAGTCGTTCAGTTGCTGTTGTTCAGTTAAGAATGAATAATATAATGCAAATGGGTGGGGTGTTATATACATATATGAAATAGTGTTGGGTAAAGGTTGTTCATTTCAGTGAACATGTTCACTTGTTCTTTTTTTCAAAGTGAGTCAACTCAGTCAAATTGCTCAGTTGTTCAGTTGCTCAGTTGCTCAGTTGTTCAGTGGTTCAGTTGTTCAGTTGTTCATTTGTTCAGTTGTTCAGTTGTTCAGTTGTTCAGTTATTCAGTTCCTGAGTTGTTCAGTGGCTCAGTTGTTCAAATGTTCAGTTAATCAGTTGTTGTTCTGTTGGGCAACTGGCTCCACTGCAATCGGGTGCTTGCTTTAAAGGAAGCGGCTAAGGTTGCTTTGTGACTTACAACTTACAACTTAAACTAACGCTCCAATGTTAACATTTCGCCTTATTATTGTCCTTTTCGGTGAAATAGTTCTAAACATCTCCAAAAAGGTCAAAAACATTCTAAATAAAAACAACGGATGAGACTGCCACACCAGAAGACTGCTTAACACAGAGTTGTCAAACATTCACCGAACTAAGTGAACAGTCACTGATCACCTCACTGAACTAGTTACTGAACAACTCTCTGAACAAACCTGTGAGTTACTCACAGAACAAGAGCAACTGAACAACTCTGACAGAACAAGACTCACTGAGCGACTGAACAACTCTGGGTGAACAACTCACAGAACAAGAGCAACTGAACAACTCTGACTGAACAAAAATGAACAACTAATAAAAAACATGTTCACTTGCTCAGTTTAGTGAACAACTCAATTTTGTTCACTCACTCATGAACAACCCAACACTATTTTGAAAGCGCTGACCATTAAGTTTCCAAAAAGTTGTTGAAATTTAATGGTTAGAAAATTAAAACATTCTCATTTCAAATACCAAACAAAAATAACAGAAATTCAAACTACATATCTCGGTTAAGTCATTTGGTTTTCTCAACAACAGTTTCCCGATATTGATAAGTTCCTGGCGCTGCAGCAGTGTGACCGTACAATGTCTGCTTTGGGTATTTTGGAATGCTATTGAATTTTGCTGGTCATTTTTTCTCGGAAAAGTTGAAGAAATTTGCTTGCATGGATCCAATACAATAGTAGGATACATTTTTATACCCATTACTCGTAGAGTAAAAAGGGTATAACTAATTGCCTTGAGTAACGGGTATTTCGAAGTCGGGCAGGGCTTTGACCTACGCTCTCGTTTTACCTGTACAGCGTGCCAAATGAATGCTGACCCCATGCAATTTACACGCATTGATAATGAAGTTCGCTCTTGCATACGAAGGACCTCAATAAATTGACCCGCAACTAAAGTTGAGATTTTAACTGTTTTTTTTTGGGAGGACATTCGATCTCTACATGGACATGAATCGTTGAGCCTACTTGGCATCATCCAGATCAATAACGTAATTGGGCCTTTCCCCCGTACTCATTTGAATAATTTGTTTTTTCTCTGTCTTTTATAATTCCATATCCATTGCAGCAACTAATAAACTAAACATAGCGTTTAGCTGTTTGTCTATCGATAAAAATATCGATAACTTCATCGGGACTGAACCAGTGGCTAAAGTTAAACGGAGCTTGAGCTGCGGTTATGTTTTATTTCTTAGGTTACGCCAAAGACAGCATGAGACACTCAAATTCTGTTTCATTGAGAAATCGGGCAATGCCATAACTGCTTGGGAATTCCAAAGCAACATGAGCACTTTCAGCTCGATCCGAATTTAGCTCGATTTCAAGAGCGAAATTATTCAATATTCAAGATACTCGTTGTTACGAGAAACTTCGTCTTATTCCCATAAGTTTTAACTGCTTGTTTATCTCTGAAAACGCCCTGCTTACCGCCCTTTCGTTAGTTCCGATAATATCAATATCATCGACATTTGCTTTATTTCATTGATAAGGATGGTTACTCTCGTTAGCACTTGGGCACTGTTGATGATCTTTTGGAAGATTCGAATACTTAAAAAATAGCTTTAGCTATAAGCAAAGATTAATAGATATGATAGATGACGCATGTGAAACAAAAAACGATTATTCCTGGTGGCTAACATTGGCTTCTAATTTGTAATTTGATACGTAAGCTTCATCTCTAAATATCTATATATCTTTGATATAACGCAGTAAGTGCTTTACCAAAGACTTATAGATATTATAGGTGATGCAAGTACAAGAAATCACGACTATTCCTGGTAGCTGAAATTGGCTACCAATATTAGATTTGCTCCACATGCGTCATCTATAATATCTATAAATCTTTGCTATAAGATAGCTTTATAGAGAGTCCTCTTATAAACGAAAAATTCAAAGCAGAAATGCTAACCGTTTTCGAACCGAATGTAATAGTAAACGAATATTATGTGCTGCGCTTATTTCTGTCCAAGAATATATATTCCATGAGCAGATTAAAGAAGTCACAGGATCCCTGATACCACGGTAATAAGCACAACTTTTAAGTCCCCTTATGGTATCAAATGGTATGGTGAGGTTCTTTTCAATTTTGACGGCGCTTTGTGTGCTTCTTAGCATCATGATACTGGTATACCAAAAGTAGACTGTTCTTCAAAGAACTATCGAAGTGTTAAAGGCGGCTTATATAATCCACAAAAAGATGGTGGGTATGGGTCTCTGTCTAATGGGCTTTTTTACAGTATTGGTCGCAATGTGAATATCTGATCTGTGGTGCATTTACCACTGATAAGGTGATGACAAGCTCATTCTGTAGTTTAATCGTTCACATAGGATGCATGATAGATCCTTATATGCATGGGTACCATGATCCCACGGCAATTGGCACAAACTGCAGGGTGTTCTTTATTTAATATTGGACAAAATCCACTTAGATTCCAATAATGGGGCATGCTCTATTCAAACCATATTCTGCATAAGAGTTGGTGCCTGCATCTTAACAATTAACAATTCCTTGCAGCCAGTCTATACCATCAATTGGTATAGATCGCGACTTCTCCATAAACGGCATTGTGTTCGGCATAGCTTCACAGAAGATTGGACAAATAGTTCTTCCATTTGCTCAGTGCCACTTGGGAATCTGTCATTAGATTTCCGGCTTCGTCCTGGCAGGGCGAAGCTCCGGGCTTTAAAAATCTTTTCTAAAACATGATGTCTTAAGGATATTTGTATAACTGTTTTAACTTGGCAATGTAGCAGATATAAAGAAATATTCATATTTCATATGGAGAGCGCAAAATACAGAAAACAAAATATTTAAAAGGAAATTTTCCCCTTTATTTAAAGTGGCTAATGAATGATGAAAAAACGTTTCCACTGCCCAACAGATCAACTGATTTTCAAAAAGATTTGTAATCACTAAAGATTTTATCTCTTCAAGATTCCGCCTTTGATGATGTTCGTCTGATATTCTCTTACTCCAACATTTCATATTTAAAAACTATAAAAAAAAACACACACACACACACACACATTAATATTTGATGTGTGTAGACTATAAAAAATGTTCGGTCATATACAAACACTGTTCTATGATTATATGCTCAAAGCTGAGCCCAGTAACCGTAGCGCATGCGCCATAGAATAACATTTAAAATGCACATAAATTAAGTTGAAAAGAATATAAGAAAAATGCACTAAAAACCGTAGGTGTTGCCTTTTGTCACAAGCCCCTCGTGAGACGCGATGTAAAAGGGCCAGGCATTCTAATTTATTATTTCATTAAATGTTCCCAGCTCCAAAAGACGACAAGTGTATAAAAATGGCGCCATCAGCTTAATAAATAGAAAACACACATTTATGGCAAAGCCTGTTAAATGATAATTTAACCATTAAATGTATAAGTACATTATGGTTCAGCAAATCCGGGCAATTAGCGGACATAAAATAAGAACGTGGCCCATAAAGAAATATGCCAAAGTTAATGCCAATTTTATGATGGCGATCAAAATATTTTGACTTTATTGGAAATTTAATGGGAATATGGCTAAACTAATATCTTCAGTTTTCAAGCAGGCCTTCGAATTTGCCATGCAAATTTCTCTTTCCCATTTCACCCCATGATTCAACCCGGACCGGCCGCCAACTTAATACCCAAAACTAATTAATGAAAGTAAATTAATTTATACGTAAATTGTTTTGTTTAGAAACTGTCTCGCGTTTTTCTATGACTTTTGTTGGTTTGTTTTGGGTGGCGAAGGTGGGGGTGAAGAGGAAAAAGGTTTTATCAATGGCTCTACGCGCCCTGAATGCCTAATGAGAGTTTGTGAAAAGTTGAGAGTTTTTGTACTTTTCTGAGTTCTGAAAGTGGTTGTACAAAAAGTTAATTCGCTGTGTAATTGTTGATTTTGGAACGTGGGAGTTTTAGTTGATTTCTAAAATGGGCTTATCGAATCATTGAAATGAGGGTATTTACAGTTAGACTTTTGGAAAGGAAGTAGAGTAAATGGTGAGACGATTTGGGTAACACTTTTGTTTAATGCAAATATTTTGATTATTTTTATACACTTGAAATGGTTTAGATGGAAAGAAGCTTCCCCGACCACATAAAGCTTAGATACTCTTGATCAGCACTACGAGCTGAGTTTGGTGGGTTGAATCTACCCTTCTAAAAAGTAAATTTGAAGAAATCAACTTCTGTTTCTATACCATCTTTTACTTCAGTTTTGAAGCTATCGAGTCATTTTTAGCTGCACACTGCTAATCTGTCGGGGACGAGCGGATCGAATAATTACTTCTTGTAGTTGAAATAGGAATAATTAATTAAAAGTGTATTCAAAACAATTCGACAAAGACGAAGTTAGCTTTGCTTTCTCGCTGTATTGTATTTCCGGCTTAAATTAACCATACAAATAATAAGTAAACTCTCACTTTACCTTGGGTGAAAGCGTTTTGTTGTTGTTGGTTTAGGAACTGTGGCTTGCAGAAATAACATTATACCATTGAAATAGTACCTCCCAAGTAACAGTGGTACAATATATATTGTTACAGTTTCTACTTCTGTTAAAAAATTACCATTCGGAAGTTTCAGTTGTCCCTTTTATATTGGTCAGCCGCTGAACTACAGCTTGAGAATTGCAAGTGGTTCAATTCGTACGAAATGCATGAAATATTTGGTCTATATACGGTTGATTGGTTGGTTGGTATACGGCTCTACCGTAAACATTACGCCACTCTAACTGTTCCCAGCAGGGAATTCAATCCACAATGTAGTTTGGATCATTGTTTACTACATAATTGGTTGAGTTAACCAACCAGTTTTTTTCTGTGCATATCGAGCCGATATCAAGCTCTCTTCTCTTCCGGGATTGAAAAATCCAAGCTCAGGTCAATCCAACTCGTAACGGGATTGACCAAATCTGGGATCGATCGACTTCTGACATCGTTTCTGATTCTAGTCTAGAATTTTGAAAAAACTATTTTTATTTAATTTTAGTAAAACAGTTATAGTTAAACGGTTAGGGACAGTAATAAAAATTATTAAGAAAAATTGTACAATTAATTTGCGCATACAAGTTTTTGAATAGCATTTTAGAAGCACTATTTTTATTGTAAAGTTTGGGAGTTGTAGAAAGAGGAAATCCCAAGATACTGGCAGACAGAATATGAAAGTGGGTTTCCTCGCTTTAATAAAGAAGCAAAAATATGCTAAGCCCGCTCTTACTGTGTAATTATAGCTGATTGGATTCATTATTACCATGCTTATATACAGGGTTGTCCATATTCGACGGACCCATCTGGCAACGCCATAACTTTTGACAGAGATGTCAGATCGCTTAATGACATACCGCGTTTGAAGCGTCAGTCCAAGCTGATTTTTACCATGGAACAATACACGCCACGCGAGCGCTCTGAAATAGTTGAAATTTACATTCAACAGAACAAGTCAATTGTGAAAACAAAATTATCATGTCCGATGAAGCCCATTTCACATTGAATGGGACCGTAAATAAGCAAAATTGCCGTATTTACGCAACTGAAAATCCTCAGGAGATTCAAGAAGTGCCTCTTCATGACGAAAAAGTCACAGTTTGGTGCGGCGTTAGTGCGAAAACGGTCATTGGTCCGTTTTTATTCCAAAATGAAAATGGCCATGCTGTTACCATCAACCAGGAGCGTTATCGCGACATGATGACCAATTTTGTGATGCCAATTATTCGTCGAAAGCGTATGAGGCAGTTCTGGTTTCAACAAGACGGCGCTCCACCGCACACAAGTCGCATAACAATCGATTTTATGAAAAAATTGTTTCCGGGCCGTTTGATGTCGAAAAGTGGTGATTTGGACTGGCCACCGCGTTCGCCCGATTTGACGCCGCCTGACTTCTTCTTGTGGGGATATTTGAAGTCAAAGGTTTACGTTAACAAGCCAAGGACCGTAGAAGAGCTCAAGGACAACATTCGTGAAGAAATAGCCGCTATTCCGGCCGAAATGTTGGCGAAAACGATGGAAAATGCTGCAAAAAGGCCATAATACGCCATCAACGCCAGAGGCGGCCATTTGAGAGATATCATATTCAAAAATTGATGTAAACAAATCTACTTGGAACAAATTAAATGATTAAGATTGCCAACCGCCAAATTTTTATTTTTTTCTTTGATTTTTTTAAAAAAAACATGGGTCCGTCGAATTTGGGCAACCGTGTATACCAAATTATTTGTGATTAATGCCCTGCAAACTTTATTTCTTTTCTTTACTTTAATCGACACTGAAAATGTACCCAGATTGTTGTGTAAGTTATGGAGTAGAACACAAAATGATCAGCTAAGACATATAAAAAATAAATATTTAACTAAAATTAATATTTTTATATAACGTAGCATACTTCAAAGGGCATTAAGCATTATTTGCAATCACATAGTTCGGTAAAGTTTCTTCTGCAATATTTTCACAGAAAAAAAAATCAAAATTCGCGATTGAAAACGGGGTAATCCCGGGGCATGATTGAAGTGATCCTGTTTTTTTGGGATCAAAAAAAAAAGTCAAATCAATCTTTTTCCGGGATCAGCTCAAGAATATCCGGGATCACCCCGTTTTTAATCCCGTTTCGGATTGATTATTTGTTGAAGAGGTTCGGAAGAGGTTCGGTTCAAGGTTAACTAATAACACTGAGCACATCTGTAATGGAATCTCATTTCATCATCATAGCACTTTAGCACATGATTCTCGCCCCATGTCTAAAATGCTTTTTAAAATTTTACACTCTGGTTCCAAATTTCTGAACATGTCTCGAAATGTATTAAGTAGGCTTTAAAACAACCTCAAAAGGATTGCTGTAAAAGTTTGAGTTTGGCAAAATATTCTGTAAAGAAACTAACATTGTACAATAGGGTGTCCCAAAAAAATTTTTTTTTATATCTTCAAAAATTGTGCAAAATTATTAAAAATAATTATTAGATTCATGTAATGAAAAAAACTTTTAAAAGCTCATAACTCAGGAACGGTAAGACCAAATTCAAACTTTATTATATTTATTTTTTCAAAATTTATCCATCTTTTAAACTGCATCACTAGTATTTTTAGTTTTAATAGAAATTTTAAAAGTTTTAATGCCTTTTTTACAACTTTTATGAAAAATTTACGAAAAATTTGAATAAATGGTACCAAAATGAGCAAAAGCAAAGAAAAAGCTTATGGTTTATGCTCATAAAAGTAAAACTTGGACATTTTGCTTTAAAGATGTTGATCAAATCAAGTAATTGGTCAAATTCAAAAACACTACGGAACACTCGATTTTTGGGGAAAACCTCTAAACGTCTTTCGAAAAATCTGATAAAAATCTCAAAAATACTTTACTCTATAAGCTTGCAGCAAATGCTTGTGCAAACAAAAAAAAATGCTTGGGACACCCTACTGTACAAGTTACTTTTCATTTGACTAGCCCAAAGGTAGGTGGATTGAGAACACGAACTAACACGAATCAGTTGCATATCCGAACAATTTTTGTACAAATGAAACTGTGCAGGCTGCTGATGGTTGTCGGTGCGGATCAATTTTCTCATTTGTATACAGCCCTGGGATTGGACTATTTTGGGAGCATATAAAAATGTTGTTTGAGAGATAATCGTGCTTAACATATAACCTAAAAGTATGTTGAAATAAATTCTAAAATATTCTAATATATCCCAAAACCGTCTAGATTATGTATTTTGGAATTCCAAAATCTTACTTGATATAAGAATTATGTACTTGAATCAAGTATTTGCTTACTTACCATACTATTGACACCGTTTGTGCTTAATTCAAGTACAAACTTCTTGGTTTTCTTTTTCTGAGTGTATTTATGTATTGCATTATACTGGCAAACATAAAACCCAGATTGCAATGCTTAATTATCTCTTGAACTACTTAAGTATAATAATTATCCCAGTAAGGAGAACTTCAGAATGCAATCTTTATAAAGCAGCCCCCGGACCATGGAGAGTGTTGTGCTTTTTATGATTTTCTAAAACGTTTACTCACCGCCTTCCACTTTTCATTTGTAGCCCTAATTTCCTTATTGCTTTTCAAAAACATCTTCTTATATTCTTTTTATGATACCTAAACCAAATGCCCGATAATAATGCTCTTTTCGTATTTAATAATAAAAATCTAAAGGCTCTCTCAGTGGGATTCATAATTATTTTAATTGAAACTTAAGCTAAATGATGGTCAAGCCCAAGCACTACTTGTATTATAATCATCATCATCGGGGAGCAGCGGACCCCCTACCCATACTAGCTCCTACGTAGACAGAACGATAAAAGCGCATGTACGACAAGCAACTAAACAAGACCCAGAACATGCCATCATTACCACCAAAGATACCCAAGATCTCTCTCCCCCGAGTCTCAGCGCCATGTTTGATGATTAAATCTTGAAAATGTTAATGATGCCGACGCAAGCCGTAAAAGCAACAACAAAACCGGCGGGCGACAGTTGGTACCTAAGCTCAGACATGGAAATTAGCTGACGATTGCTTTTTTTTTTTTGGGTATGGGGTGCATATCGATCGATCGAGCGATCGAGAGATCGTTAAATGAGCGCCAAAGGATCGGGATCGGTTTTCATTTGACGCGCTTCTCTTTTGATTTCGTCGATATCCAAAACGAAGCATCAAAATACCGATTAGCAATTAAAAACCAGAAAAACGAATGACAAGTCATCAAGGTTAGGCGGGGTCCTCCTAGGGTGTACCGTTCAGTACCAAGTTTTAAAATTATGAGACATTAATTGACGGTGGGTTAAGAAAACCGAATGAATAAAATAAAGAACTTAAAAATTATGAAAAATATTATTGCATTGTCTGGGCTGGGGTTTCTTTTGTTGTGGACGGTTTTTTATGTAACTTGTTCTACCTTTTCTTCTGTCTGTTGATTCGTCGTTGTGTTTGCATAAGACGCGGATGAAGAGGCCTGATGTAAGGTGTTTTGTTGTGAGAAAGTAGCTTAGAGTAAGAAGCAACAGCTAGTTGTGGTGCAGAGGGTACGGTGTGGGCTTGGTGCAAGCTACATACATCTTTAAACTTCAAGTTAGTTATTTTGTGGCTCTCCATCAAACTGAAATTCATTTCATGTCGACTTTAAGACATTTTGCTGTTGCTCCACAACCCACCCAAAGCCAGCATTTTCATTGATTTCAATTTGCCTTCGTTTGCGACGCCATATTTCAATTTCTGACCGGCGCACAATTTACAAGCCGGAGCATGTGTCTCCAATGTCTCCACCTCTCCTGCTATCTTCTTCACATACATATGTGACTGTGGTATGTATGTATATATCGTTCCGTATATGTACAAGTGTGAGTGTGTGTGTATGTTTGTTTTTGTGCTCGCACACACAGAGGACGGACAGCTTAATTGATGAACAAAGGCGTTTGGGCCAAAGTTTTTCGTTTGGCTCTTAAGAGAGAGAGAGAGAGAGAGGGAGATGGAGAGGAGCATGTCGTCTGGACAGTCTCAGAATCGTAGTCATTGCCGAGGACTTGCAGAAGTCGTACAAAATATTTAACACCCGCTGTGCGTATTTATGGGAGAATGAACCTGTGTTATACTCATCCTCATCGTCATCGTTCACTGTTCACGATGCCACCATTTTGTCTAAGACGACAATGACGACGGCGGCGATGCCACGCACATATAGTACCATATGTACCATCTGTATGTGTGTTAGTTGCCTTGGGGCACAGGGGGGGATTTTGGGGACAACTTACAACTAAATTGCAGTCTGCATTAGACAAAATTCCTCAAAAGCTTGCTGAACGAGATGAGAGATCTTTTCTCGAAAAGAAATAACTCAATGGAATGATTATTGGAAAGCTTTTTTGAAAACAGACCGAACTAATGTTTCAAAAATAAAGTACATTTTAAGTAATAAATCAAGATCTTTGTCTCAAATTGAAACTGAAACCAGTTTCGTTTTGTTGGTATCAATATAATCCTAGAGAATATCAAATTGATCATTTGGTTATTAATTTTGATCCTTAGACTATTTATTTGATACTCAAAAGTATTAATTTGAAATAAACATATTTGTATTTCACTGTGCGACAGTCAAAATGTATAAATGTTACCAACTTTCAGGGACAATAAATTTGAAATCTTAGAAAATTCTACCGTGTGGTTTTCCATACAATCAAGTTTCTAAGTATGACTTCTATGGGAGGAGTACTAAGGCTGGAATTTAGTATAACAATTACAGTAAGCCCTTTTATCTTTGGTGAATTTTACAAAATTTTAGCTTTCATCTATTTTCACACATCAACATATATGTTGTATCTGTGTGTTGCTTGTATAAATGAGCCCATTCAACGCGAACTTAGGGTGATCAAGAAAAACTGGAAGTAAGGTATTGCTACCTGATGCCTTTAGTTCAGGCCAGATCAATTGTTGAATTTTGTCACACTGTGTTATAGTTTGAAAATTCGAAAACTATGAGACATGAAGCTTTCCGAGCTGGCAGCTCAATAAATGTTTTGATTTTAGTGGAAACACATTATTAGTTTGCCAAAAGTAAAAGCTATGTAAAACAATCACCCATAAATGTGCTACAATTGGGAAAGCAAGCTCATAGTATAACATATTTTTAGAAAGGTCTTATCCAAGCTGCTTCTGATCTATCCATAATGATCTAACCAAAGTCAGCTGCAGAAGAGGCGTGGCTCACGAACGCTGCGTTGCCAAAACCATTACTAAATATAGTTTTCGACAATCAAGCCATTATAGTTGGAGCAGCTACAAATCAGATCGACGGACTGTTTTCTTAACTAGATTTGCACGAGGCACATCCTTATGATAATCATAAAATACATTTTGGTAGAAGACAAAATAAAAGTAATCAGTTTTTAAATGTTTATTTTAATTTTAATGACATTTTTTACAGGTCTAAGTTGGTACTTCAAACATGATAAGAAACAAGTAAGGGCGCTGCAGTCGAGTTTACCGACTACAAAATACCCTGTTCATTTGTTTGTTTTTGAATTTTTAAATTTGAATGTAGCCGGTTTTTGTAACAGCTATTAAAGGCTCATCCTGGAAGTAGGCCACATTATTTGGTAATTTCAGCGGTTTTAGACCAACCTAGCTCAATTGTTTCGCTTATAACTCCGGTGTTATTTGTCTGATCTTATTGTACTTTTCAGAATAGATAGATATTGGGCTTGATGTATACTAAACCACGAGGCTCTAAATTGAAAATTGTGGAGCTGACGGCTTTTTAAGTCTTGGATGTGACTGTTTTTTAGGGGTGAGAGTGGGACGGGGGGAATTTTCCAAATCTGAAACAAACTTAATCTGCGTACGGCATGCATCTACCTTCATGTAAAAATTTGTGGCTCTATCTCTTATAGTCTCGGAGATCGACGCGTTCATACAGACAGACAGACGGACAGATGGACGGACGGACAGACGGACATGGCTATATCGACTCTGGTGTTCACGCTGATCAAGAATATATAAACTTTATGGGGTCGGAAATGTATCCTTCTTCCTGTTACATACACTCGCACAACTTCATGATCCCCCTTTTCCCATTTTCAATGGGAACAGGGTATAAAAATATTAAATTTGAAAATGAAACAAAAAGTTTCACAGTTGAAAAGCTAAAATAATAATAGCTAGTTTTAAATTGATACGAAAAAATTAATATCAAAATGTGTCAGCCTTATTCAACTTACAAGCTGTTTACACTAGGAGTGCGTAATGCGTTAATAGCTAACAATCAGCTTTTTTTGTTTGGGAAAAAAGCTGATTCTTAGCTATTAACGCAACCCTAGTGTAATTCAGCTTTTAGTATCAATTTGACAACTACGAAATATCATTTGAAACTTTCGAATATTAAACTTGATATTTGGAGTATTATAGCTATTTAAACTAGCTATATGGGAAACAAGAAAGGAAGTCGGTCAAGCCCGTTTATAACATACTCTGTACCAACGAAATTATACGCTCACATAAATTTTAATGCTGCGGGAGCAGCTGAAAGCAGCGCTGTTACTGCGCTACATCAGCGAACAGTCTTTTGATCATAACTCGACAACCGTTCATTCGATCGTCACCATTGGCAGATCGATAAGTTATCCCAATTACTAAATATGTCTAGAAAGTATGAACCATCTATCTTTAAAACTGTGAAGGGTATGATATGATATACATATGAGATAAGCAGACATAAGAAGCATATGTCCCATACATGTCAAACCTCTATTTCTTACCAGACGGACACACAAGCAGACGGACATGACGGGCATGACTCGGCTGTTGATGCTGATCAAGAATATATATACCCCTTGGGGTCGGAGGTGCTTTCTTCTGGCTGTTACATACTTTTCCACAAACTTCTAATACTCTGTGTACCTACGGTACAGAGTATAAAAATATATAAAAACACAAAAAAATATATACGCCTGCATTGGGACTCGAACTCACAACTTCCACGTACAAAGGCAATGTTCTAACATCTGAGCCACGCGGCTTCTTTTCAGCTTAAAGCTTAAACCAGCACTGATGCAACTGTCTTTTCAATCGTTTAGGAATCGAGACCATTTCCTCATAGTTTTAGTTGATCTGAAAACAAGGATCGGAATAGGGACATTTGTACTAACCTGCGTGCTTAACAAAAAAGTATTTAGCTTTCAACACTGGTCAAAAGTATTTCTATTCATTATCTCAGCTGAGTACTTAATTGAATTGTTTTAGGATAAACAACTATTTTTATGGAAACGGAAACTCCATCTAATTCATTGACAAGTTGAATGTATTTATATTATGAAAATGATCCGTTGGCCCTGTTTAGTCCGCTCCTGTGTGTCCCTATGCTTTGGTCTTGGCAGATTTGCAATTCCAATTGTCGCGACGTCTGGCACTGTTCCTGCTCTCCCTGCTTACCAGCTAGTTCTTCAGCATACCGCTGATGATTAGTATTAGTCGTTGTTCATATGTATCTCCTGTTCCCTCTATCTCTCTATATATCTCCCTCTCTCTTTCTCTCTCTCTCTCTCTGTCTCTCCGTCTGGTCTTTGGTCTTAAACTTTCTCAATGGCCGCCAAGTTGGTTTCTTGGCTCCTTCGTGCCGTAACTCACCTGATGGTCTTGTGGTCCTGCCCACCGTTTAACCTTCTTTTTATTGCATACACGACGCAATTATTTGTTTTATTAACTGTTGAACATGTTTTCTACGGGCCATTGCGCCATGTTTGTCTCTGCCCGAGAAATATTAGTCGCTTAAAAAATTGTAAATTGCAAATGTTATTAATTGTGCTTATGGGAAACTGAAACTAGTTGCTGGGAGACCCGCTTGGTGTGTGGTGGTTGGATGGATATGTAGTTGATAATTTGAGCATACACCGTGCTGGTTACCATTGCGGTGGCAATTAACCTTTTACGGTAAAACAGTTGGGTGTTTGTTGGAAATGGTGTGGAAAATTTGAATTAATCAATTTTGCTACAATTCTGAAAAGCCTCACTTTTCACACATTAGCAGGAAACGGACATTTTTCATTAGCTGTCCAAAGCTAAAAATTAGCATATGACAAAAAAAGTGCACAGACCACATTTTAATACCCTGTTACTTGTTCTAAATGGCGGCTATATGGTTTTCATAAAATAAGAATCAATTTTTACACCACAAAGCATTGATATTGCCAATTGTAACGTACAAAAAAAAAACCCAAACATAAAGTATGTAAAGATTGTCAAACACTTCCACAACAAAAACCCCGAAATTCTTGATTTAAACTGAAATACATATACAGACGAACTTTTGAAGCTCACTATAATCCTGTTTTATGCTAATTTAAGTGCTTAGTATGTTCACTTTTGGAGATCCTCTAGTAAAGAACGATAATACCAAAGTAAGAACCAACCAAAAACAGAATTTTACACTTGTATCAAGAATGTTTCATGTCAGAAATACGGTAAGAATCAGGTACTCTGGTTCGAACCCAAAATTAACCAACGTTCAAGGTTAGGAAATTTAAGGTTTGAGATTTTTAAGAGATGCTTTTGGTTCGAGACTTGGTTCAGTTCATGCTTTATAAAATATAATATATTATATCTAGTTTTTTACTTAAAAAATACACAAATCAAATACACATAAGCTAAATTCCATTTCGCAGTTTTCGTAGAAAAATATTACAAACTTAATGTTAGATTCTTAATTTTGAAAATTATTTGAAATGCTTTTGAATCGTGGAGCTTAAAAATTGGAAGGATAATAAGAAATTCAACTCGTTTTTCTATATTTTTCATTCCACTTTCCTGCCCATTTTGGGAGTCACTCGCACTAATTCCCACCAAATGACAGATGAAATCAGAAGGTGACATTTTTTATGTTTATCATTTTTGTTGATCCGAACCGAAATTCTAGGTTCGGAATGTGTTTGGGTTCAGCTTTTGTTTCTAAAGAGATTTGGCTCACAGTAATATAAAAGTCGAAGTTCCAGGTTCGAACCGGTTCTCATTAAAACCGCTTTGCAGCTGTGGCAAGAATGAACTTTATTGATTTTAAAATTAACTTTTGATCACAAATATTCTTAGCGTTGAGTTTTGAGGGATATTCTTCTTAACTCTTGCCCTAACTTCCATCGCTTTTTAAACACAAAATAAGATCGAATTCAACTCGACTTCAAATTTGTTAAAAAATCCCAACACTATCAGGTTTCTAAGAGCGTTCGTACTCAATTTATGCGTTCGATGAATTTCTAAAGTATCTTAAAGAAGCAGAAAGTCAATGCTCACTATATCAATTGTGTGCAGTTTTCTTATTAAAAAGCGGTGCAGCATACCCCTAAAGTTGAAATAAAATAAAAAAGTAATTTGGCTGTGAAATACATTCAAAGTAATAGAAGGCGATGTTAAGAGTGCCAAAAAGTGAAATTAAATATGGTTAAAGGCCCTAATAAGGTTACTGGGTGGCTTTCATGTTAAAAAGCGGTGCTCGCGTTACAAAAAGTGGGAATATGCATTGTTGAAAACATTCCAAATAAAGTGAAAGGTGTATGAGATGCCAAAAAGTGTCTTCAGTTATAGTGAAAATTACCAAAATGTGTAGTGTGCGGTTTTTAAATTAAAAATGCTATATTTACGATAAAGAATGAGGCAGTATCTACTGATGGGGACATCCAAATTGAGAGTAGGCGGTGTGGAAGATTGTAAAAAGTGATGTAAGTCATTGTTAAAAGCTGTAAGCTGGCTAGTGGTTGGCAATTTCGTTAAAATGCGGTGTTTACAATACTGAAAGTGGTAGAACCCATTGCTTTATTCTTTCAAAGCAACAGTAGGCGGTGTTGAGAATGCTAAAAAGTGGTGAAAGACGTTGCAGAAGGTGCTAAATGGAATTGTGGTTGGTTTTAAAAGCAAAAAAGAGCGGTGTTTGCGATATAGAAAGTGGTAAAACACATTTGTGGCAACATTCCTCATAATAGTGGAAGATGTTAAAGACGTTTTACAGTGATGTAAGATGTTTTTAAGGGTCCTAAAAGGACTAGTGCATGTTTTCCAAACTTAAAAGCGGTGTTTGCAGTACGGTGTTGCTAGTACCATCTGTTAAATAATAATAAACGATGCTGCAGATGCTAAAAAAGTGGTTGTTCAAAATAGAAGAAGGCTTTGTTCATTGTAGAAAATACTAATACGGTTAATTGATGGATTTCATACTAAAAAGCGATGTTTGCGATGTAGAAAGTGGTGCTATCCATTGTTGAATATAATTGGAAGAATAGTACGCGGCCTTATAGATGCTAAAGAAGGTACTAACTGGAATAGTTGGTTGATTCTTCTATTAAAAAGAGGTGTTTACGATATGTAAAGTGGTAGTATTCATTGTTAAATATATTCCAAAGTATGGAGTGTGGTGTTTACTGCACTTTAATAAACAGTCCACTTTAATACATATGCTTCAAAGTGGTGGGAGGCGGTGTTCAAAGTACAAGTTTCAATCATTTGTAGTCAAAACATATCTCGAAAAACTTTCCTTCTTAATTTCAGTGCAAAAAATCACACTACCTAAAAGATACAGAGTATTTTCTAGTCGACCACACCCGCTCTAACTTGTTTCTGTTTTGTTCTACTGATTTAATCAGCGAAAGCCAAGCTACATGAACTCAGCTCGAAGATTAATCAGTTAAATAAACATAATAAAAGGCTAAGCGTACAAATGCGACATTTTGATAAATACCAAATCAAAATAATGCGTCAAAATAATTAATCACGATTAAAGTATATGGAAATGTTGATGTCCCTCTCTTTCTCCCTCGTAATGAGAGGATTAACCCCAGTTAGGGGCGGTTGATGATCGATAATTGCCAAAGCAGAAGCCCAAAAAACCATTCAGCGGGGGGTAGGTGCGGGGGTAACAAGTGTTTGGCCTCACACGCCATTCTCAAATTAGTGGCCGACCGAAAATATCCCCCATAGGATATTTATCACCCAGTCATGGTCCAAAAATGGTTTTAACACTTTGCCACGAAAACGTCACGTAAACGTTAAATCTAATGCAAATGTAATAAATCCGTGTAAATGTGATTTGAGGGCGTTCCCAATGGGCTCAAGGGAGGTTGGCCGCTTTTGCCGCCTTCCCCCTTTTCTATTTACTTAACGACTTTTGTGCATAATTTAAAGACTGATTTGACTAGAAATCACATTTATATTCATAGTTGTTTTTTTTTTTTTTGGTTTTTGGTGCTGTGGGAACTTTGTCATGTGGTTTTCGCCAAGGGGGAGGAAGTGTGCAAGTGGAGATGCTACCCTTTTTTTTGCGCCCTCTTTTTGCCCCAAAATCGTTGACATTTTTATGCTTGAACGCTTACCCTTGCGGTTTGTCAATGAACGATGCCGATGCCACTTGTTGCCACGGTAGAAATCAAAGTTCAGATATAAAACACAATCAGCAAAGCGTTTATATGAGCAAGGGTTGATTGAATTTCCATAGGTTGAATCAGTGATGTTTCTTTAAAAAATTCTGGTATACCAGGATGAAGGAATAGCGAATAGCTGCACCAAAGGCTTCTCGGACTAAAAAGTATGAACCGTGGAAATCATTAAAAAAAGTCCAAATATTCAGCACTTGTATGATATTACACTCAAAAAAAATTAGATAAATAACACAAGTTTACAAGAAATAAGGTCACTTTTTAACCTTCCTAATGTATTTTCGGGTGCTGAATTCTCATAAATTGTCCGTTTTTTCACCAGCAGGTCAGGTTTAGGCGAAAATTTGCATAAACGTGTGTCGAACGAGGTTGGTTCTCATTTTTGGGTCCTGTAGCCACATTAATTAACCTATTCAAACTACATTTGTTTTTTGGTAAACTTAGATGAACAACGATCACGAAAAATCAAACCGAAAGTATCCATATGATTCCTCAGATACCAAAATATTGATTTAAATATGGAAAATGTGAATTTTTAAAAAAAAATGTTTAAAAAACCACAAACCATTTACTATATACACACAGAAAAAAAACCAAGAGCTTTGTACTTGAATTAAGTACAAACGGTGTCAATAGTACGGTAAGTACGAAAATCCTTGATTTAAGTACAAAATTCTTATATCAAGTTCGATTTTTTCAAACCCGAAATACTTGATTTTAGACTGGATATATTAAGTATGTTTTGAACTATTAAAATATTTTAAATTCTACTTATAATGGTCTTAAGTCAAGCCCGATTATGTCTCAAAATAAGTACAAAACATTCGTTCTCAAAGTGAGTAATTTCTATTGACATTCTTCTAAAACATTCTAGGAAGAATATAAGAGTATTTCAAACAAGAACAAAATGTTCTTGGTTTGAGCCCGTACAGAAGCTATTCCCACTTTGTTCTTGAATGAGGTTTCTGTATTAATCCAAAGAAATATCCAAGTCCCATACCCAAAGAGCAAGTTCGAGCTACTGTAGCTGAGAAATTTACCATCACTCCATTACAAAAGTTCTAGAGCCAATTGGGAACTTTAAGAACAGACTCGCTTAAAAATAATTTGTATCTTCTGTTGCGCATTTTGATAATAAGTCCACTTTGTACTCAAACTAACATATTTTATACTTGAATTAAGAACTCGCTTTTCTAGAATCTTTCATCTTACTGTGAGTACAAAATGTTCTTGAGTCAAGAAGGTTTGTTCTCATTTCAATAATATTACTAGTCATATTTCAAGTGTAGAACGTTTCGTACTTAATTTAAGTACACCCAAGAACGAATCATACTTGAAATTTCAAGTACAAAACGGGTTAAATTCTATCCCGTTTGGTCTAGAACGCCGGTAGCCTTTTTTTTCTGAGTGTAGACCATTGTGCTCTTAATTTTACTACATTTACACTTTTTTGATATCATCGCCCTATTGAAAGGGAAAAACTATACAGATTTTCGAAATATTCGACCTATTTATTTCTTAAAATTTAAAAATAATATTGCTAATACTGTGAAATAAGTGAACTTTTAAAGGAAATTTTATGAAAAATAGTAAACATAAGTAATTAATTTGATTAGTTTTTAGTCCAGATCTTCTAAAAGCGCAGTGATACCAAAAATATGTATATAGACATTTCCACAGAAAGGTACACCTAGACGAAAAAAGTTAAAGTTCTCAAAAACAGCATGTTTTATCAACCTTTAAGGGGAAAACAATATAATTGAAGAACTCTAAGCTAATCTTACAATTACCAATAACTGATATCGAGCTTTTCGAATGGAAAGTCGCACAAACTCAGTTTTTCTCGTTTTTCTCGACGTTTTGCACGATTTTTTTTCTAAAAAGGTGCCTATAGATTTCATTGAATTTTGCTATCTAAAATTAATCAATGGGTATAAAAAGTAAATAAACATTGCTTAAGAAACCATAACAAACTATGTGATTGCTACTAACTGGAAGATTTTACTTTCCATTATATCAGAAACCACAAACGTGACAAAATATGTCCCGTGCAAACGTGCTTAAAGTGAAATTTTGAAAAAAGTACAAGTCATTTTGTTCCCATACATATTTTAAGTACGAGACTAGTTGTCCTCCCATGAAAATAAATATGTATTTCGTTTTTCAACAGGCTGTAAGTTTGCCAAATATGCTGATGAAAGTGCAATAAAAAATCACATTATTAAATTTCATTTTCAGGAGAGCCCAAATGATACTCCAGCACTTAAAATTGTTTCAAAAAAGTTTTTTTGCGTCCCAGCAGCGTCATGCGAGTCAGAAAGAATCTTTAGCAAAGCTGGACAGAGTATTTCTGATCGCAGATGCTCGCTTAAATCAAATATTGTTGATAAGCTTTTGTTTTTGAACAATAATAAGAAGATGTTTGACCAATAGACCAAATAGTACATTTTAACCCTAACTTGAATTTTTTGTAACTCAGTCTGTAATTTTATAAAATCATCGGAAACATCGATGTTTCATTGATGTTTTTCACAAAAAACATCGATGGCGCCATACATGGATTGTTTTCCAGCTCTATTGGCTGTATGCTCAAATGGCTAAAATATTAATAAAAAAAAGCGGCGTTAGCTTAAAAGTGATGATTTACTTTCAAAAAAAAATGCCATAAATCGAGAATTGACTGACCTTAGAGGCTTATTTAGACACTTTCCGCTATACTTATATAGCCCTATACATTTTTTTAATATATATCGCATATAGCTTACAAATACAGATATTTATATCTTGTGTGACCTGCGTAATTCCTAGAGTGCCAAAAACTCGACAAAACCGTTTTTCCGCTATATCTTGAAAACTAGAGCTGAACGAACAAAACCAATCATACAGTTTCGATCATTGCAATCTATACTATCAAAATTTGATCAAAATAGACCTGCACCAAAATCATGTTGGGCTGTGTTATAGACCAAACTGAACATGTTTGACCGTAAAATGTGAAACGAAAACAGCTCAGCTGCCAAAAACAGTGTTGCCAAAAGAATCTTGATAAAATATATATAAAAATATCACCCTTAACTAGAAAGTTCGCAGTTGTAACAGACGTTGCGGTAACTTCTTCTTTCTTAAGGGTAGTTTCTACCTAAGATACTCATTATACCCTTTACTCGTAGAGTAAAAAGGGTATACTTAAGTCGTTCAAATGTATGTAACAGGCTGAAGGAAGCATTCTTGATTAGCATCAATGGACGATTCGATATAGCCATGACCGTCTGTCTGTAGGAGATCTCAGAGACTAGAAAAGCTAAATTGAAATTAATATTTGTTCATGAAATTAATTTAGAAATCAATTATAGCTTAAACCTAGTCACTGACTGCAACGAATGCTTAGAAAAAGTCACACAGTAGCATTTTTAGTTTTCAATCTACGAGCATTTCCCTAGCCAAGTTTTCTTGTTTTTCCCTTCTTCCCCCACTGTTCTTTTGCAAATGAATTCATTTGTTGTTGTAAGATTTAATCAAAATCAATGTTAAGTAACGATCATTCATATCGGCCCCAAGGGTAACATTTGATGGCATTTAAACACGTGCAACAGGCCGCAAGCCGCACAGAAGTGTTGCCTTGTGGGTGGCGCCTGGCCACAACCCTTAATTGCGCGTGTAATCATAGAGGGTGGGTGGGGTGTGGTAATGCCTTGTAAATGCAACTAAACAGCTTGTGCAGTGTTTAAGGGTAATGTTATGAAATTGTTGCCTCTTGTGGCTGGTGGGGGGGTTGGAAGAAAGTGTCGTTAATGATGTGATGTGATTTGATTAGATTGCATTAAGGCAAGATTGATGAAGCATATGTCAAATAACATGTCAAATAAATGCAAAAGTTTAAGCTGCAAAACAAATTGTAGTAGTAGTAATATTAAACTGGATGTGAAAGGGTGAAATTAAAGCTAGGCATTTGAATTAATTTGGTGGTTGCTGAAGTGACACAGCACTTAGCCTTCTGTCAGGCTGACAGCAGTACGAACAGTGAGCTGTTGTCAGCTTAGTCTTCCCTTTTTTGGCATTTGATAACAGCAATCATCTGTACTACAACCAGTGTTGTCACTTTAGCTTTTTAGTTGCTAGATCTAGCAGTTATCAAAGTGAGAATGTTATTAATTTTTGAGAATATTATTATCTATTAATCTGGCCATTTTTAGATTTGGTTGTGCTATTTTTGTTATAAATCATCGACTATGACTACTGAAAAATTAATTAAAATTAATTATACGACTGATTTCTACGAAATACGAAAATCCCACAATGAGTAAATGTGACGATTTGCTACATCTTAAATCCAAATTTACAGCCTATCCATGAGATATTAGTAATTGTTAAAGCCGGTTTCGGCTTAGCGAGAAAAACTTGTCTAGAATCAATATTTAATTTATCATTTGAGCTCCCTTGCTGAGACTATTGGAGTTTTTACGTTTTGTAAAAACACTCTCACGACACTTTAAAACATAGATTTAAACTGTTAAATATATATATAAGATTAAGATTATAAATTATATATCTTAAAATGTTAAAACTAGATGGATTTGGCGACTTCATTCAAAATTCAATTTTACTATTTAGAGAAAGCCCCCTGTTTGTGCAGAATAAGTAAACATTGTGAGGTTTTTTTCATATGTAAAAACCCTTTCTTGACATACTGCACAAACATTCAAATTGTCAACCCTTTTTTTTTTAGTAAAAACAGTGCTGGCAACTTACGTTGCAAGCTCTTCCACCAGTTTTTGACGGTAAATCTAGCTTTTTATTAGCTAGAAATATTATTGGAAATATTACCAGCCAACAATGTCTAATAAGCTATTTACACCAGGAGTGCGTTATGCGTTAATAGCTAACAATCAGCTTTTTTCCAATACAAAAATAGCTGATTGAGGCGCAAAGCGCACTCCCATTGTAATTTAGCTTTTATTCACCGTGTGTTTCATAATCCCAAAAATAGTATGACCATAATTTACAACATAGCCAAATCTGGCTGCAAAATAGCTGAAGTGTCAGCCTTACTCCTAAAATAATGTTGCGATATGTCTTAGTTTCACATATTTGATGAATACCGGTTTGATAGTCAATTTTATTCTGTATGCAAATGTTTGATATCAATCAATATATGTGAAGCATTAACCTGAACGCAGGTACAACATTGTATTTAGGTTGTTGCATTAACCAATGTATGCTCATAACTATGATGAACAATACATATATCGCAACGCATGTATATTATGGTACATATACACGCAAAATAATATGGTGGCTTTTTTTTTTGTTTTTATATACATATCTCATACGTGTATAATGGATGAATAGCTTAGTTTATTATACATATATTTTTTTGCGAGACATACATACATTTTAATGGTAAATTTGTATTATTATATAATTTAATAACGGTTGGAACATACAATAATGATCCTTCCGCAGGTTCACCTACGGAAACCTTGTTACGACTTTTACTTCCTCTAAATAATCAAGTTCGGTCAACTTTTGCGAAACAACCGTAACACGCAAGGCGTCACAGTGATCACGTCCGGAGACCTCACTAAATAATTCAATCGGTAGTAGCGACGGGCGGTGTGTACAAAGGGCAGGGACGTAATCAATGCGAGTTAATGACTCACACTTACTGGGAATTCCAAGTTCATGTGAACAGTTTCAGTTCACAATCCCAAGCATGAAAGTGGTTCAGCGGTTTACCCGGACCTCTCGGTCTAGGAAATACACGTTGATACTTTCATTGTAGCGCGCGTGCAGCCCAGGACATCTAAGGGCATCACAGACCTGTTATTGCTCAATCTCATTATTGCTAGACGCAATTTGTCCATTTAAGAAGCTAGTGTCCTTATAATGGGACAAACCAACAGGTACGGCTCCACTTACATAAACACATTCAAACACAATAAACATTTTACTGCCACCATGAATGAAGGCTATATAAGCTTCAACACCATAATCCTGAAGATATCTATTTAATATATTTGAGTCTCGTTCGTTATCGGAATTAACCAGACAAATCACTCCACGAACTAAGAACGGCCATGCACCACCACCCATAGATTCGAGAAAGAGCTATCAATCTGTCTTACACACTTATGTTCGGACCTGGTAAGTTTTCCCGTGTTGAGTCAAATTAAGCCGCAGGCTCCACTCCTGGTGGTGCCCTTCCGTCAATTCCTTTAAGTTTCAGCTTTGCAACCATACTTCCCCCGGAGCCCAAAAGCTTTGGTTTCCCGGGAAGCGACTGAGAGAGCCATAAAAGTAGCTACACCCAATTGCTAGC